>RZGK01000012.1:1200000-1739004 GCA_004011705.1 Ascochyta lentis
CTCTTCTGATTGGTATATTACACCAAGGTGTGGAGCTCTTCAATACTACTCAAGAGATTATTTGTTTTGCTTTTAGTAAGTTGAATCCTTCTTGATGTGAAATGGCTGCTCGGAACTGGTAAGACGCACTATTGTCGGTCGAGTATTGCTAGGGGTATCATTTTAAGCCAAGAGAAATACTGCATCCTCGCAGCACAAGCGTCTACCTCCTCGAGGTCGACCCGAAACCAGTGCTCTCATGCCTCGTATTCGAGAAACTGGAGCCGGATCCTGACGAGGACCTAGAGCTGCCTTCACCATTGTTCCAACCACCACTATTGCCACCCCATCCGTTGTTGGTCTGGTTGCCCCTGTTCGCCATACGCCCAGCAGCATACCCAGCCGCAGCACCACCTAGCGCGCCTGACCACATCCCAGGTCTCCACCCCTGAGGTTGGTTGGTTCCGTATGTGCTTTTACCTGGACGTCCCTGGTAGTCGTACGGCGGTGGTGGGTCATCGGTATCGTCGTTTCCACCCCATCCTCCACCTCCGCCGCCCCAGCCAGGTCGGTTGCCGCCAGCGCCTCCAACACCTCCAGCAGGCCCTTGAACCCACTGTCGAACGATGTTGTAAAGTATCCAGCCTGCAACGGCAATGAAGACCATCCAGAACAATGCAGCTGCGACTTGCTCGCCTAGTGTCTTGGGACCTTCCCCGTCGCTACCCTCGTCATCGCCACCCCACCAGTGGCCTCCGTTTCCCTTCCCGTACCTTTCATGACCCTTGTCTGTAAGGACCAGCCTGTACTCAACTCCACAGCTTCCTTTCAAGATGTACGGGTCTTCGGGGTAGTCGTAGCCTTCGCATATCACGTCGGTAGAGCCGAGCTTAAACTCATCCGGGAGCGAGGCGGTACATGTCCATTGGATGTTCTCAGAGTCGTAGTCGGAGCCCGAGTTCTTGCAGCGCATCACGTCGACATCGTAGAGACCTTTGGCATTGCCGCCTATGCACGAGAGCTGAGCTGGGTTAGTTTAAGACCTGGTGCAACGACCCAAATTGGCGCGGCATACCTGAGGCATGGCATCGACGCGTCGATGCGAAGTGTCAAGTCCCTTTCGTAATGTAAGGCTCTGGATGCTGGAGAGCTTGACTTTGTCTGAGCGTAGGGCTTGCGCGCCACACGCGCTCAGCAGCGCAGCATAGACTAGGTTGAGGAGACGCATGGCGTTGTTGGGCGCAAGAGTAATTGTACGAGTTTAGCTGTAAATATAGCAGGCAACGGGAGCCCACGCGGTGGCAAATCGCCTGAGGACACGGTGTAGAAGGTACTCGCTCAGGCAACAATCCAGACCTCGCTGTGAAAGAGGTTCTTCTAGCGCTACGTCATTCAGCTAGCGGCGAGTACCCAAGCGACAGGCAAGTGCAGCCGAGCGAGCCACCTATCGAACCCATCACGCGCCATCTTGTCAACACTCACACAACAATCATGAAGCAACGGATAACCTATGTTGTAACAAAGCCCGAGACTTTCAACCCTGAGCAGATCAGTGTTCAAAAAGGACTCAACGGAAATGCCGACATCTTCAAATTGAACGGCGTCAGTGCTGCGAAAGAACACCGTATCACACTTGGTCTCGACGAGCTATCTCAGGCTCCAATCGATATGTAATAGTCCTGAAACTCAGCCTTGCTTTCGGTTTACTGACATTTGTCAGTAAAAATCTCAAGCAATGGCATGAACTGCATATTCGCTGGACTTCTGAGGTTCCACACTCAGTGTCTCCTCCATTCACGTCACGTGTATCGCCAGGCCTACACATTTTCTTCACCCCATCTGGAGACAGAAGCGAAGTCGACCTCTGTAAGGAAATACGATCTGTATTTGGTCAGCATCTGAAATGTTCATCGTACAACGAGACCGCAATCAAGATGCCAATGCTATCAGAGCGCTTCTCCATGTCTACAGCTTCACAGTACTACTCGCCATTCTCGTTCGAGGAACTGGACAAGTCAGTCTTGTCGGAAACGATCTGTCCAAGTGAAAACGAGATATGCAGGAATCTGAGAGAACATCTGCCGTCAGCTTCATACATTGACCTCGACTACGATGCCATCTCACAGGCCTGGATCTTCACCGCTGTCTGGCCCAAAGCACCCAGTGACGCAGGATGGACGGACACTATAGTCAAGCGGCAAGGGGAGAAATCAACAGTAGAGATTGGTGTCTTAGCTCATGAGCCCAACACGGACCCAGAAGACATCCAGTTCGGAGGGTTCTTGGCCGTGCTAGGCCAGGATGATAAACCAAGTACTGCTTCCTTTAAACCGGGACTCAAAATGTCGCTAACACTCAAACAGAGCCAACACGCTTCCAAACACCAACACGACACTATCCCCTCCTCACAGCAGACCCATACAATCCCAACTCCACGCCAAAGCTCTCACCTCTAGCGTACACCACCTCCCTCCAACGTCCAACTGGCCTTCACCCGACCCTGACCGTCACTCTCCCAACCGAGCATCTCACCCCACCTGACCTAACCTGCAAACTGCACACGCATCTTACCCTCCCCTCCGCCCTCTTCATCGACAAATACCAATTCAACGACCCCCTCTTCCTCGCCTCGAAAAACCTCATCGCCCTCCGCAGCATCGCCGGCGCAACAGATCTCGAAGCCCCAGACTGGGTAGTCCCACAATGGGGATCCGCAGCTCTATTCGAGCTAGCCCCGCCCACGACCCCATCTTCTGACGCCGACATCGACGGCGACACTCCCTCCAAGCAACCCACGACAGGGTCTTGGAACATCTCCATCCCCCTACATCTGCGCTACCTCCCCGCCTCCAACGCATCGCACACGCCTGTCGGCATCCCTTGGCCCGTAGTCTTCTGGGCGTGTCGCGCCGACGAGGGCGAGAAGATGAGTGCGAATCCGTTTGATCGCCGACATCTGGGGTATGAGGCGTTGTTTGGACCCAAGACGCGGTTCATGCATGTTGAGCCTGCGACCAGCGTTGGCAGGATGGTGGAGATGCTTGATGTGCCAGTGCTAGATACAAGGAAGGCTGCTTGGGTGGAGACGGGTACTGTCGGTGTTGTGCTCATTGCGTTTTTGGGCCTGTGTTGGGTCTTGTTTGGAAGGATTGGGGTACGGAGGGTAGAGGGGGAGAAGAAGAAGCAGTAGGAAGCAGGGGACGGAGAGGAGACAAAACACACCATAGCCTGCAGCACGTATCACTAGCATTGCATAGTTTCGGTATCAGCGTTTAGTATTAATGAGCCTTTTCTATTGCAAAACTCCGTTGCTGGCTCTGTGTCGAGCTAGCTCTTGGGTATCGTTGTTTTTGTCCTTCGTGTGCGCCGTGCTATCCAATGCGGCCATCTGTTCGTCGACTTTTCCACTTGAAACCACCCGAACATCTCCAATCTAGTCATCAATCGAGATCGCTTCCACAGGCATAGGGATCGATGGAAGTGCGGTGATGGGGTTGTCGGCAAAAATGGGGTGTAGCGTGTAGACTGGCCCGGCACTCTCTTCGCCGTCAAACAGCATGAGGTTCTGGATTGGCTGCTCCCGCTGTCCGAGCACGTTGATGACGTCCTGCGCAAGCTGACCACCCAGGAAAGCCGTGACAGGTGCAATTTCGCTGCCCAGGTTCTGCAAGAAACTGCGCAAGAATTCGGCGGTCAGTGTGCTCGAGGGCAGCAAGTGCAGCTTATGCTTCTCCGTAGCCATCATCGTGAACAACTGCAGCTGTTGTGGTTCGTGTGAGGGGTAGATGCCCTGCGCTTGGAATTGGTACTCCCACAGCGCACGCACGCAGGTCAGCAGCGGGTGCACCTTCTTCAGTTTGCGATGGTTGCTAGCAATCTCGGGTGGCAGAGGCGAGTCTTTGATGGCCATGATGGGCGAGTAAATCTCCTGCTTGGTAACCGTCTCAAGCGACTTGCCATTCTCTTTCTTCGAAGACGTCTCGAGAACGCTGCGTGTCGAGCTCTCTGGGCCGACTTGGGTTGTTTTGTTGCTGACTTCGCGCTCGACGACGAACTTGTGCTTGATCAGGTCGGCGAAGATGTATCCGTAGAGGCCATGTGATGCACCGGCGTAAAAGGGTCGATTCGCGAGGCGTGCGCAGAGGTTGAGGGTGTTGGTCGAGTTGAAGTCGAGGTCTGTGGCAATGATGACGTCGAAGTTGGTGTAGAAGCTGGCTTCGGTTTCTGCGCGAATGTCGCCTGTGTACGCATTGACTTTGACTCGAGGGTTCAGCTTCTGGACCCGTGGAGCAGCTGCCTCAGCGCGCTATACGATAATTAGCACGGGAGGGAGTCGAGTGACACATAACATACGTTCTTGCCCACGTCTGCGTCGGTGATGAAGAACTGCGCCCCCAGGTCGTCTTCGGTCACGTTCTCATGGTCGGCCAGGGTAATGGAACCAATGCCTGCCAGCACCAGGTTCTTGGCAATCTCGTTGGCCAGCGCCTTGATGGAGACGAGGAGGATGTTGGCAGTGCGGATCTTCTCCTGCGCCTTGACGCCCCACAGTCGAATCTGACGGTCGTAGAGTGCGATCTCGTCTTCCAGAGGAGTCAGCTCGGAAAACATCTTGTGCGCGCAGTGGTATTACCTGCAGAGATCTTCTCTGACTCGGCGATGGCAGCAACCGTCTGTCCGGCTGCATCGTCCGCAGGGAAGGTGCCGTTGACCGCTACAGCATCGGCAGGCGCGGTGAGGTCCGTCATGATTGGGGCAGGGACGATGGGCGCGCGGTGGTCTGAGAAAGCACAGGCAAGTGCGATTGAGGCTGAGCGGCAGATGAGTGGCGCGACGACAAGGCCAGGTGAAGGCGAGAGAGCAGTTCTGACGCGCGGAACGCAAACCGAGGCGAACGCGAAGTTCGGCAGTGACGAAATAGAGCTCAGGTACCTGCGGCTCTGCAGGTAGCGGCTCGACTAGCCCCGCGTGTGGGGATTGTGGGACCCTGACGATGCTCGCCGGACATCATCTCAGCCTCGAGGCCAGGCCTGGTCACTCCAACACGCCGCACTTGGTAGCAGCAGTCAGTAGACGACCAACGCGCTCCCCACTCGCTGTAAGCGGCGCAAACTTCAATCTTCCGCACACGCTCCGTTTGCTCTCGCTTCACACGTCTCACGGGAACCGCGCCACACGATGCCGCGCCCGCCCACCTCGTCACCTCCACCGGCCAGCTTCCCCTTCACAGCCGGCAGCTTCGACTACCCGCACGCCTCGGCGTCTCCGCCACACACCACACAGTCCATCGCATGGAACGTACTGCGCCTAGCGGAAGAACCCCCAGAGCGCTCGCCCGCCCACTTGCAACAGCCACGCTCTGCTTCTCAGGAAGCCAGTCGCCGTGTGAATCAGAGACGCCGACTCCACCGCTTGCTCGGCCCGCCCCACGACAGCGACGATACCGTGTACAATCTGCTCAGACGCCCACCAACTGCGAACCCGAACCGTCTCCGAGCCACCCCCAGCGAGCGCTACCTTCAGCGCGCCCAAGCACGAATCGACCAAGAGCGGGATGCCATAATGCAATCTGCTACTGAGCCCTTCGATTTCCTCAGTGAGCGCCCTCCCGTAACAGCCGGTTCAGAACGCACCAACGTGCTAAACCGCCATTCCAGCCCAGGCGCGCCCGACACCACGCACAGGCGGACAAAGCGGAGAAAGCTGCATCATGAATCCGGAAGAGATCCCGAGTACCAAAGCTACAAGTACGGCTACAAAGGCCAGATGGTTCCAGGGCGTCTGCGCATGGAGGTTGTCAGCTGCGATGGTGGTCAGATCAAGCGCGACAATCCGATGCGCATCTACGACGTGGAGAATGTTCTGAAGAACGACAAGAGTGTCTACTGCAGCGAAAGCTCAAAATGCAATCTTTTGCTCAAGCACATTGGAAACACTCCGTTTGCCCTGGAAAAGGTGGTGATTCGAGCTCCGGACCGTGGTTTCACGTCCCCGTATGTGTCCCCGCTTGCGGCTTGAGGACTTACTAACAACCTTCAGCGTACAAGAGGGCCTGGTCTTTGTCGCAATGTCCGCAGAAGAGCTTCTTTCCGGCACTTCCGCCTACCGACTGCAGCATCGCTCCCATTCGCCATCAGCCTCGCCCTCCCCCAGACGTGGTGGCTTCGCCCAAAACGAAGAGCAGGCCTCTCTGAGAGAGGCTATCGATGATGCAGATGTCTGGCAACACGCTCGTCGTCGTATGCAGGACGATGTTGAATCGCGTATAGAGCGCCTGAGACTGCGCACTCGGCGGTTGAACCAGGAATCACGTGCACGCGCATACCCAAGTCATCAGAGGACTTCGGAACCTTCGGTGGCGAGCGACGAGGAAATAGATTTTGACTGCGATTACACCACCTCAGCCGGTGTATCAGCACCTACACCACCCCCTTTCAACGTTACAACGACTAGCGAGGAAGAAGAGGAGGATTCATCCAACGACGACTATCCAAACGTCGAAACAATGGCCGATCGTATTCAGCGCGAAGGTCGTTGGCGACCCAATAGTGATGATGAAGACGAGGACGTCGTGTCCCGCCGCGGCACTGGCGCACGCTTTCGCCAACTTCTGGAAACCGCGCAATTCGCCGACGACTATGAGATGCGATCACGTCGTATCGCAATCGGCCCACGGTATCGAAATCTGTTAGATAATACCGAGCCTATCCGGGCGAGTCGACTTACAAGACCCAGTCGCATTGATGCCGGAATCGAGGACGCCGAAACAGGCAATGTGCTCGCGCCACATGCGAGATTCTTCATCAAAAAGAACAAGAACAAGATCACGATCAAGTTTGAGCCTGCGATGTAAGTAGACACGAAGCTTGAATCGTTGACAAGTGCTGATCAAGTTGCAGCTCTGGCAGAAATATCTTACTGAAGCTGTGGAGCCCAAAAGATTCCGAAGACGGCAACATCGATATCGAGAGCGTTCAGTTCTACGGATACTCTGGCCCTCGCTTTTTCCAGGCTACACAGGCATGCTAGGTAAACGAATTTTAGATCGACCATTTCTGTCTTCTACGCTATCATCTTTCGTATTACGATGCTACGACTGCACGACTTATGATCTCACCGGAAACAGACATTCTGCGTAAATATTGCAATCCATGCTTAGGGATAAACTCATACAGTAGAGTTTTGGGACGGTAACGGCTCGCGCGTGCTCCTCTTTCTGGACGTTCCCCGGCCTGCCTCGATTGTTGCTGGTGCATAGTCGGATCTGGATATTGCGCAAAAGCAAACGGTGAACCGGCAAGCGCGACAATGCCGGAGAAAGCGGGGTTGTCGCGTGGCCAGGAGATTGAACTAAAATTTGAAGCCAATACACATCCAAGTCCGTCTGTTTGTGGTGTGGTGTCACAACATGATCGAGTGACGATGTCGGTCCGCGAGAGGTGAGTTTTCTAAGCGCGGATGCTAGTGTCGGATTAGGAAGGCGTCATGCTCCCCACACACCACGTGCAGCAATTGGTCAGGTTTAAATCTGGGGCAGCAGAGACGACGTCTGCTTTAGCATTTCTCTCCCTTCACATGTCTGTTTCGTGGGTCTCATCTCTTTGCTGTGATTCGTGGATTCTGCCGGACGCTACTGCATCTCTAAATGAGCCTCAGCTGCCCTCGTCCCTCATTTGCTCAGCGTCGGTCCGCTCTGCATCAATCAAGTCCATCGCCATCCTCTCGCCTCCGTGGTAGCATCGAACTATGCTAGCGCCCGCTGCTTGGTGCCTGTCGATGTTTACTACAGTCGGACAAGTGACAAGCATCGTCGTACTGTCGTTGCAGGACGTCGATATCATGAATAGGAATATAAAATGACCGGTGACCCTCAAAGAAATCACACTCAAGCTCATCAGCATTGTTTGCACGATCAGCCAGCACCATGTTGTTCACATCAATCCTCCGAGCTCTCCCGGCGGCTCTCCTGTTCTCCGGCGCCTACAGTACGCCGCTCGGTGAACTTGAGAGTCGTCAAACGACCATTGATGCCTTCATCAAGACACAGACAACCGTATCGATCAACGGCGTACTTGCCAACATTGGCGGGGGTGGTAGCAAGGCCCCCGGCGTCTCAGCTGGTATTGTCGTAGCAAGTCCTTCACGATCGAATCCTGATTGTAAGTGAACTGCACACACAGCACTTCATCAAGCTGACGAGTCAGACTGGTACACCTGGACACGTGACGCCGCTCTCACATACAAGGCGCTTGTCGAGCGCTTCATCGCGGGCGATACTTCTCTTCGTCAGAAGCTTGACGACTACGTTTCAGCCCAAGCCTTTCTCCAGGCGGTCTCCAACCCATCGGGAAGCCCAGACGCAGGTGGACTTGGTGAACCAAAATTCAATGTTGACCGAACCGCGTTCACTGGTGCATGGGGACGTCCTCAACGTGATGGACCACCTCTCCGGGCAACAGCCCTGACAATTTATGCCAATTGGCTGATCGACAATGGTGGAAAGACTCAAGCTCTCAACACTGTCTGGCCAGTTATCGCAAAGGACCTGGCTTACACCGTTCGCTACTGGAACCAGACTGGCTTCGATCTGTGGGAAGAGGTCAACGGCTCTTCATTTTTCACCCTCGCTGCGTCTCACCGAGCGCTCGTCGAAGGTGCAGCCCTTGCTACTAAGCTCGGACAGACCTGCAGCGGCTGTGCGGCAGCAGCACCACAGGTCCTCTGTTTTGCACAAAGTTTCTGGACTGGCAGCTACATTGACTCTAACATCAACGTCAACGATGGTCGCACAGGCAAGGATGCGAACTCCCTCATCTCTTCCATTCATACCTTTGATCCTGCGGCGAAGTGTACAGATGCTACCTTCCAGCCTTGCTCTGCCCGGGCTTTAGCCAACCACAAGGCTGTTACTGACTCTTTCCGCTCTGTCTATGCTATCAACAAGGGCATTGCTCAGGGCAAGGCCGTTGCTGTAGGACGCTACTCTGAGGATGTTTATTATAACGGCAATCCTTGGTACCTTACCACCCTTGCCGCAGCTGAGCAGCTGTACTCTGCCCTTTACCAATGGGACAAGCAGGCTTCCATAACTGTGAACTCGGTTTCTCTTGGATTTTTCAAGGACCTGGTGCCATCAATCGCTACTGGAACCTATGCCAAGGGATCTGCAACGTACACATCAATCACATCTGCGGTCAAGACCTACGCCGACGGCTACATTGCCATCGTTCAGAAGTACACACCCTCTAACGGCGGCCTCGCTGAGCAATTCGACAAGAACAACGGCGCACCACTGTCCGCGGTCGACCTGACATGGTCCTATGCCGCTTTCTTGACTGCTACCGACCGTCGCGCTGGAGTTGTCGGCCCAACATGGGGCGAGCCATCCAACAACGTGCCTCCCACATCTTGCTCTGGCACCCCGTCTTGCAATGCGAAGGTCACTTTTAACGTCCGCACGACGACTGCCTTCGGAGACAACATCTTCGTTGCCGGTCAGCTCACCCAACTCGGCAACTGGGACCCTAACAGCGCGAAGGCGCTCAGTGCTAGCAAGTACACCAGCAGTGACCCGCTTTGGACCGCCGATATCGATCTGCCTGCGTCGACTGTCTTCGAATACAAATACATCCGCAAGACGTCTGCGGGCGCAGTGGTGTGGGAGAGTGACCCGAACAGGAGGTTCACCACTTCAGCTGGATGTGGCAGCACTTCAACCGTGAGCGATACTTGGAGATAAACTGGATAAGTCGTTACGCTCTTAGCCTGCTATGGTGATCACAGTAGTGAACACCTCCCATCTGAGGGGTCCATGCGACTCGGCTTGCAAGTAGTAGCACCTTACGCCTCCCACTGTGAATGAAATCTTACACTATCCCAAGCACGTGCCACGTTATTTCTGCAACATGAATTTCGAAATATTCTGTAAGTTCCCAGTTGATTGTTGCAGAAGTCGATGTTTTTTGCTTGCTGAGTGCTTTCCAAACTTTATGCAAACGAACACCTCCCATTGACCGGCACGTGGGCCTATCTTGTACCCACGAGTTTTTGTTGGGTGATGGTGTTTGTTTGGTTACTGTGGATGTGCCTTTTGGAATCGCGGCATCAAGAGGGAAAATGGATGGGTTGGTTGGTGCTTCGTCGGGGTGAACCTTTGCTAGGCGAGAGATGATGCACGTAGAGTGCTAGTAGTAGTACATTGTATGGTTGCAATGGCGACTCTTTCCATTCAGAAACCTTGAATACAGCTTAGATTCTGTAGATCTTATTTTCTATATGTGAAACTATCTTGTTGCTAGCATGTGCGATGAAATTGACGCTCGTTGCTTCTACACAAAGCTTTGTATGCGGCAATTGCACGTGCCTGAGACGAATCCTAAACGGCAAATCGAAGATCCCGTACCTCATCTCTCAGATCCTCATCCGGCGACAACCATCCAAAAGCGCTACCACCTCAACCCCTCCACCGCCTTCTCAATCTCCACCAATACCACCACCTCAGCACCCTCACGCCTCCAACGCCCCCATCGCAAACCCTAACCTCGCCTCCCAAACCCTCTGCACAACCCTCCACACTAAACCCCACTCCTCGTATTCCTCCACCGTATCCTTATCCACCCAATACCCTCTCCCCGCACCAACCCTCCTCATGCCCTGCACCCCATGGTCCTCCCTATCCTGCAAATACTCCACGAGCCCATACCGCCTCAACTCCTCCTCTAAGCACGGCGCAAAGAGACACGCGCCCACTTTCTTGGCTCCCCGCGACGACGCCAGCATCTCGAAGTACCCGATACAGTGTCTGCCGTCGCGGTAGAAGGAGGGGAGAAACGCAACGTGGAGGTTTGCGTCGTTTGTGCGTGCGGGGGTGTCCGAGGCGTCGAGGAAGGGTGGTGGTGCGAGGTTTCCTGGCGCTGACGGGTAGAGGCGTGGGAGGGTGTCCGAGGTGTGTGTGTTGGGGAGGTGGTTTAGTGCGGAGGAGAAGTCTAGGCTGGGGAGGTTGTGCTGCGCGATGCGTAGGATGGAGAGGAATAGCGCGGGGTTGGAAGATGTGCCGATGTATATCGGTTCTTTGTAGGTGGGTAGCGTGGTGGGTGGTGAAGGTAGAGTTGGCGTTGTGGAAGAGGTGGGTGGAAGGTGTGGTGAAGTTTTGTCTTCGGCAGTGCCTGTTGGTGATGTAGTGTTCTGCGCGCCTTCGAGACGGCGGTAATCGATGTGGTCGAGTGAGGGTTTGCCGTTCAGGCCTAGTTGGCTCATCATGTGTAGGTAGTGCTGGACTCCGGTGAGCTGCCGCCCATTCTCCTCGCTTTCCACCGACCTGACTGGGATGGTGTCCTGGTATTTTTCATATCGTAGCACAACGGGCTCGCGGCCTGTTTGAGTGGATGAAGATTGCTGCGTGCTTCGTGCATCGCCTGCATGGGGTCCCGAGGCGGCTCTTCGCGTGGTCGACATATGGAATTGGTGTTTGTAGAGCGGTGGATACGGGAGGGTGTGGTTTACCAATCTGTTTAGCAGCAAACTCCAGACACAAACAATTGCAAAGTGTTTGTTGTTATGGTAAAGGTGAAGGACACTAGCATGGGCATGGAGTAAAGGTCCGTGCATTCACCGTGAACCAAGGTTCGACTCCCCAATTATTAACTATCTACAGCACACTCGTGCGATCTCACAGCTGCTATTCAGACTCATCGTCAGTATCTTGACCGAAGACCAGAGGCACAACGTCATCATCGTCATCGCTATCGGTACCGTCTTCACCTGGCTCTGGCAGTTCTGGTACCGCAGATGCAGTGGCTGAGACGGTGAAATCCGACGTCGCGGCTGACTCGGTATTTTTGGTAGCATTGACGGGCGGGACAGTTGCGGTAGCAGATGGCGGCATGGTCGGCACTGCGGCGTACTCTGCCTCTCCGAATCGTACTCGTTTGGCGGGCGAGAGAGGAACCTCACCAGTATGCGGCCTCTTGCCCGGTGTCTCGGTCTGCGCGATGTCCTCTGCTCCCGCTGATCCGGAAGCCGATGATACGGTAGCTTCGTCATTGGTTGTGGGAGCATCTTTCATAGCAAAGTCTCGCACGACCACGTCTGCTTGCCCCGCGGTCTTCAGCATTGCGTCCAGCTCTTGGCCCACGAACGATTCGCCTTCTTGCTCGTCATTATCCGCCGTTTCTTCCTCCTCGGCTTCCGCTTCTTCCTCTTCCTCATTATCATCCTCCAGTTCAGTATCGTGCCCTCCGAGTCGGATGACCGGCATCCTCGGTCGCAGCATGCCTTCGATATCTTGGTCTGCTTGGAAAGACCGAGCCATAAGAGGTAAAATGCTGGCGGCCGGCTTGCCGAATCTTTTGCTGGGCGGCGGGTTCAATACACTTGCCAACATGGCATTCTTGTGCTGGACAAGCACTGCAGTGCGGTCCAAGCGTGCCCTCAAAGAGTCCGAGAAGTATTGCGCCCGGATGTCTGATAAAAGTACTGGTAGTAGCTCGTACGCTGCATCCTTCAGGCCCGCGAAGCTGGCAGTAGGATCACTGACACTCTTCGAGCCAAGGAAGGAGTCTGCGTTTGCAGTGCCTTGTGGCTGACTATTACCCTTTGACTTAGCCTGTCCTGGGGTATCTTTGACTACGTTACTGCTGACTTCTGAAGGTAATAACTCCTCGCAGCAGGCGCGGATGAGCGGTACAAGCGAGTCGATGGACGACTTAGGCATGTTTACGCCCGATCGCTTCAGTAGGGACGCAATAGCCAAGTAGCAGGCTGTGCGTACCTGCGCGTTTTCCTTCTCAGAACCAAAGACCCAGACCAGCTGATCGAGAACCAAAGCGTCTACAGCCAGTGTGCTTGCTTGCAGTCTGTACACCATAGCGAGCAGCAGCTCGATAGCGGCCACATGAACGTCAGGCAGCACCAGCCAAAGATTGTCTCGCTCCTCCTTGCTGACCTGATTGTTGATTCTTGCGGTGTTTTGGAAAGACTTTGATCCAGATGCAGGAATCGTAAGTGATAGCAATCGAGTGACCAAATCCATTATGACTCCAACTTTGATCGCCACTGTGTTTGCCGTTGGGCTTTCCACGTATTCCTTGACAAGCTGGAGTAAGCCAATGAGTCTCTCACTGCCTGCGAATATTCCAGACCAAGGTGGCAAAGACAAGTAGTCATCTTCAAGATCCTGGACTTCTCCATTCAGATTATGGCCGTTGGCTGGTGCTTCTCGCACAGTGGACTGCCAGTCCTCGAGAACAGCGCGAAAGACCCTGTCAGCAACACGATGCACCCCACTGACTGTAGTCCTTAGCGCATTCTCCCACTCTTCGCTGGAGGCACCTTTGGGCGCGCAGCACGGCAACTGAATGAGCAATCTCCGTGCAGCGTTCGAGACCTCGGTCGCGACAGCAGTGGGGGCATCCTGAGATTGATCCCTTGAAAGTCCCGTAGAGGGAGTGGGTGCAACGAGGCGGCATAGCAGTGGCCGAAGCTGCTTCAGGTAGGAGCGGAAAATAGTCGGATGCCTTGGTAGGAGTTCAGAGAAGCTCTCAAGTACAAGGAGCAGAAGGCTGGTTGAGGCTTTTGAGCTGGCGATCTGCAGACTCGACTGCACAAATGTCGGCAAAGACGGAGTTGTAATCTCGCGGACCAAGGTCGGATATTCTCGCGTGAGCATAAAGATGCGGGTCAATGTGATGATGCACAACTTCTTGGATGTGGGTGGGTCAGGCTTGGTCAATATGCCCAAGAGGCCGCGTACCCAAGGAAGGGATTTCTGTAAGGTCTCCCAGCCGCCAATCTCAATGGTAGCCTTGATCAGAACGATTGCCGACCATCTTCCTTGGATTGTCCGGTCTTGGAGCAGGGTGGAAAGTAAAGTCCGGTATTTGTGTACTGCAACTGAGGCCTCCGAGGAAGACTTGGCATTGGAGGTCTGGGTTGACGAAAGAAGTGCTCTACAACTCGACAAGGATGCCGCTATAGCAGGCACATGCTGAGGGAGTTGAGCCGTGGCGGTGGAAGAGATGCGGAAGCTGAGAGCCCGGAGAGTGGCCAACTCAGTTGCCATTGGTGCCATAGTTTCGTTTAGTTTGATCTTCCGTTTTCGTATTTCCAACGAGCCTGACAGAGCCGCGTTGCAGTCTTCAGAAGGGTGACAGAAAAAAGTTCACATGTATGAGCGTTGGGCGGGCTCGTGCGTGACGCTAGAGGAGCAGGGGGGTGCCAGCAAATCGTCTACGCGGGCGGAGTGTTGCAGACGCGCAGTGACAGGCGTACGGTCATGGCCCTCTCCGTTCTAAATTGTATCTCTCCTCGAACATGATTCTGGGTCATTTGCGACCACGTATAGCGCGACACGCATATTTCTAACACGATGGTGGTAGGTACCTTGCCATGTGCACGAAACACACCACGTTCTCGGAAGCTCTCGAGCAACGTCATCCTCGACATGGCTTCACCAGCTGACAAGTGCGCAGACCGAAAGCGCAAAGGCCGTGGGCTACATACAGCAGTTGGACGAGGCTCGCTGTGCCGGCCGATGGAAAGACGTGCCCGAGCTGTGCAGGAAAGTCGAGAAGCATGCACCACACCGCCGATGTCCGCGACCCTACCTACTGCCTACGACCGGCTTCATGAGGGCTAACGGCGCATCAAGGCCTCACAATCACCGGTCGCACTGAAGCGCAGATAGCCACCTACACCACCCAGCGACCCTCGACCGCAACTTCGACGGCCTCCTTCGGCCTCTCCGAGACTGCCCCCATTCTGCTCAGCGCCCTTGAAGGAGAGAGTGATCTTGCACAGGAATCTCTTCAGGCTACCGTATGCTTGGCATGGCTGCACTATGTCCTGGACGAGCCGGGGCTGACTGTGTCGCGCCTTCCTGACAGTCTTGACACGGTGGCGGCCAGGATATCTGCGCAAGCGGGGTCGCTCACCGGCTGGTCCAAAGTCTGCGTGGTTAAGGGCACTTTCCTGAAAGGTAGAGGAAGATCGTCACATATTTGGGCCGCGACTGACGTAATGCAGGCTCTGCCCAGGAAAAGACAGGCGCTGTCACCGAGGCTCTGAAGACGTACAGTTCCGTCCTGCCATGGATCTCATCGAATAACTCTACAACTAAGGAATCAGCACAGTTCAGGATGTGGACCGAGTCTCTCCTCGGCCGGCTTTGCCAGCTGTCAGATCAGAGTGAAGGTAGCAGCGGTCTCGTTGCATCTTCTGAGGCTTTGCAAACATTTCGAGCCTGGGCAAAGTTCTCAGAAGGCGCAGGAAGGACCGCTGGAACGGACACTGCAGACTCCGCTCTGTCTCGTCGACTGGCTTGGAAATCTTATTACGACACCCTTTCGACCATTATCCGCCACGATTTGCCTTATGATGCAGAATCAGCGAATGCCACCTCGGAGAAACCCGTGATACACAGTCAGAACAGCGTGCGATTGCAACAACGCGCTGAACTGAAACGTGTGGAGACAGTATACGAGAGTATGCTGATCAAAGAGACACACTTCCCCAAGGCTAGCGAAAGCAATCGTGAGATCGAAGTCTGGGTAGATTCCGTAATCAACAACTGGCGCATACTCTGTGGCGCATCGTGGACCGACGGTGATTTAGGTGAAGGAGGAAAAGAGGGCGTAGGACGCAGTGTAATCGATGTGAGTGTTCTGCTCCCAAATACATACTTTCATCCTGCAAACTGACCCAATATCTCAGATCTTGTATCGAGCGGCGACCAAGACGTTTCACTCCACACAAATTTTGCGCTACTTGTTCATCGTACACGCGTCCTTGGCTGAGTTTGAATTGGCTTTCAAGGCCTACGACTCGTATATCGAGATTGTGACTCGAGGCAAGGACCGAGCGGAACAGGAAGGCGAGACAGATGAAAGTGTCGACAGTGACAGTACTGTTCTTCGAACATCAGCGCAAGCAATCAGATTACTGTGTCGATTTGGTTCTCGGAAAGAGGCCGAGAAGGCCGTCGAGATTGGTAATAACCTCGAAAAATGGCTCAGCCACTTCGAAGGTACCAAGCCAACTTCTGGCACTAACTCGGTGCCGTCAAAGGAGATGCTGGTCGAGCCCGCTGCGTTGGCTATCGCATACTGCGCCATCGGTGTGGGGCAGGCGCATTGGGCACAGTTCACATACGAAGCTGATACACGAGCTGGAATACAAGCGAAGGCTATCCAGCTACTGCGGAAGTCTCTTTCGCCGACCCTGGGGGACTCAAACAACGTCGATGCGCTATATGCTTTGGCCGTTGTGTTGGCCGAGACCCGAGATATCGTTGGAGCAATCAAAGTCGTCAAGCGCGCTCTCTCCACGGCTACAAAAACACAGGCTGCCTATAGTACTGACGGCGTTCTTTCAGGCGGATCATCCACTGAATTTGGTCGAGAGCGGAAGCTGATTCCGTTTTGGCACCTGCTCGCCCTACTACTGACATCGCGTTCCGAGTTCACTGCAGCCGAGAAAGCTTGCGAGGCGGCTTTTGCGCAATTCGGGGATCCGACGATTCTGTTTGGAACAGATACTGGGACCTTCCGCAGTGAGCATCTGAAAGACGCCAGTGGCCACAATGTGAGCACACATGGCGTGGTGGATCGCATGGGCAGTTTCGAGAAGAGTGGCATACTCCAGATCAAGATGACCCAACTATCACTCATCGAGATTACTGACGGCGCGCTTGCTGCTGTAGATGGATGTGACGAGCTTCTGGCGCTCTATAGCAGACTTTTCGGCTCGCCAGGTGCTGAGAAGATCAAGCTAGAAGTTCCGGCTGCAGTAGCACCACCAAAAAGCAGTGCTGGGACGACAAAAGGAAGCATTTTCCGCGGGCGTGGCTCTGTCCGGGCACAGAAAGACACCTCGGCGCGTAGTTCTTCACTTCTAAACCCTGTAGAAGGATCAGCGCCTACCATCCAGGTAACTGACGACGGTCCCACTTCGCAAGCAAACGGCCACCATCGTCATCACCCTCATTTGTTCCATCACCACAAACACGAGGATGGCCAGTCAGGTGTCGGTCGGAGTTCGAGCAAGCTGAGGGATCGTAGTGCCAGTCTTGGCGGACAATCCGTTGTGGGAACTGACCAAGCCCCAGAAGTTCCACCCTTGCCGGAAAATGCACCCAATGGAACGTTGTCTCGAAGTAACGTTCCTCGACCCCTATCAGCGGCAAGCTCACCGCATATGTCAGTTGAAAATAGCGAGACACCACTTCGGCCTATTGCACACAACCTTTCACATTCATCACCCCCACAAGGCCATGAGGATCAGCCTCCCAGACAAGATACCCGGCTGCCAGTTCCGTTCCCAGATGTCAACTACATACCGCCGGACCCTCGCTTTTCGAAGCTTCAAGATCGACGACAGAGAGTGTCGTTACTGGTTGAGATATGGATTTTTACCTCTGGTTTGTATGCTAGAGCGCAAGCGTTCGAGGACGCGAGAGAAGCTGTCGCCGAAGCTTTGAAATTGGTAGAGACTTTCGAGAATGAGCTTGCCTTAGAGTTCTCAACAGCCAAAGCGCTCGCAGAAAAAGGTTTGGGAGGCGGCAAGAGCATCGAGGAGCTATGGGCTGATGCCTTTACTGCAGTACGTCTCCTCTTGCTAACTTGCCATGGTATGTTACTAATGATTCCAGCGCGGTGAGCTTCTCGTAGCCCAGTCTCTTAAACACGAAGCACGTACGGACTTTGAGCGCGCACTCTTGCACTTCCCAGACCACCCGCAGGGTATTGTTGGTCTCTCGAACATTCTGCTCGACATATACTGCCAAGACATTCCCATGGAGCCTACAAGAGCCACAGAAATCATCCCGCTCTCCCACACCCACGTACCTACCGCTCCTCAGGCAAGCACAGCACCAGAGCCGAAGAAACACCATCTCACATCACACATCCCTTCAGCAGAAAATCAGCTCTCGCCGCCAGAACTAAGCCGTCTGGCAGCACGCGACCGCGCATTTGGTCTACTTTCTACCCTGACGAAGCTTGGTGCTGGGTGGGATTATTCCGAAGCATGGTATGCACTAGCGAGGGCGTACGAGGAGAGTGGGCAGGTAGAGAAAGCAAAGGAGGTGCTGTGGTGGTGTGTTGAGCTCGAGGACACACATCCAGTAAGACATTGGAGCAGTGTCGCTTTGGGTGGGTTTGTGCTGTAAGTAATTACGTTGTGGAAACAGACAGACGAAGGAGTGTGTAGGAGGTCTGTTTTGTGGACAGCAGCAGCTACAATCGATTCATTCGATGGATTGGATACCAGTCCGCTATTAGTTTATGCTTCAATTTTTGTGACTCTGCTGCCAGAGTGCACAAATGATTATGTAGCTGAAGTAAGACAGTTACCTACTTAGCAAAGATGAAAACAAAGCTAGCTTAGCGCAAAACGATGTAGACATGGAGAACTTCAAGTTGCACACAGTCGTTTCGCGTTGTTACTGCTTGTGATTATTCTCCCATAAGTCTCGATAGAAGACTGTTCCCGGAGGGTTAGGAGTTCCCCCAAGGCAGATTATAGAATTCCGTAGCCTTATAGATTTCCAAAACGATATAGTCCTTCTGGGGTATGTAAGGCTCTAGTTAAAGTATTGCTAAGGACTTCTGGATATTGTTGTTAGAGTGGGGTTAAGGGGAAAGTAAAGCTACAAGTGGTCCCGAAAGAGGTCCCGAAACGAGGCTAGAATCCCGGCGTGGACATATAGTCCAGGTTCCCAGAACATATGAACACCAGATTGTGCCAATAGGTTGCATCTCAGTGGCTCTATATAACAAGCCTTCGAGTATACCTTATATACAAGACACAAAGCATTATTACACCTTCCTCTCCCCAACCAACACCATATACCCAGACTCCAACCATGACCCTAACACACTCCACAACTCCCATCCTCGATTCGGACCTCACCATAGGCTACCGCCTGAACCACTTCATGCTGCGCATTAGCGACCCCTCTCGCACACTGCACTTCTACACACACCTCCTGGGCATGCGCATCGTCTTCACCCGCGACGTCGGACCCATGACAGTATACTATCTCGGCTACCCATCGACGACCGAGCACCGCGCTGATCCGGAGGCATACGCATGGGACACGAGTCCGCATTCCGTTCTAACCAACACGCTGGGATTGTTGGAATTTTGCTATTATCACGTGAACTCGACGTCCACGGATGAAGAGAAGGGCGGTGTTAAGATCACTACAGGTGTAGATCCGCCGCATTTGGGGTTCAATCATCTGGGGTTCACGGTGCCGAATGTTGGGGCGGCTGTGGAGCGGTTGAGACAGAATGGAGTGCAGGTTGTCAAGGGTGTGGGGGAGGGTCCTAATGAGAGCGTGCCAATTACGAGGTGGGAAAGGGAGATGGGGGTTGCGAGTCAGGTGGAGTTGAGCAAAGGGTTTGAAGGGCTGTTTAAGCAATTGGCTTTTGTGAGGGATCCGGTGAGTTTTCTCTGTCTTTTCCAGTGGTGAGGTGGAGGTGGAGGTGGAGGACGTGAGAGCAGGGAATAAATGCTGATCTGTGTTTTAGGACGGATATCTTATTGAGTTGGTGCCGCAGGCCTTGCAGTAGAACAATGGAGAGCAAGTTGTATTGTCAAGACATTGGTCGAATCACTGATGAATGCAGGATAAAACATGAAAATCTGCATCTGTGAGAAGACCTGTCCGCACTATTCTAGAAGACAAATTGAGCGAAAAACTTCTGATAAAACATACACGCCTAGGTAGAAACAAGAATGAAAGCAACTTTATGCTATGAGGTAGTTCGCTGTCAGTCTTCCTCTTCCATAAAGCGTCCAAATTCCGACAGGAATGCTTCCGTGGCTGCTGAAAGGATCTCAGTAATGGCGGTAGAAGCGGTGACTTCTTCCGATAACACAGACCGCGACATTCCCGACATTGGCGAAAAGCCGTCAACGTAATGTTCTCTTTGACGCCAACGTGGGCCCATGATTTGTTCGACATCGTTTTCAGCATAAACCTCCAGAAGTTTGAGGAATTCACGGCAATCTCCCCAGGCTCCCTCACCGTACAAAGTCTTGTATAATCCTCTGTAGTGCTCGTAGCGTATCCTTACACCTTGAGCCCAATCTTTTAGATCGATTCCAGTGGGCAGAATGAAACCCAGTTCGTATGGCTTGTTACCGCAATCGGTCGCTGCTTCGTTCGCGTCGGGCACCTGGCGTGCCTCAAATGGTTTGCAGTCCTTGAGGAAGTCAAGTCTGAGCTTACCAAGCTTGTTGGTGGTATTCAAATATGCGAGAATATGAGAAAGTTCGGTTTCGGGATGAGACCGAATAATCAAGATAGCAAGCCATCGGATTGGCATCTCGAAGTTTCCATGGCCGAGGTGGTGGGTGAGCTCACCAAAGGCCCCAGCACGGTGCGAACACAAAGCACCAATTTCGTAACAGGATAGAATCTCGACGATGTTACTGACATCGCCGTTTGGTTCTTCGATATCCATAGGTTTCAGAAGCGCGGTTTCATCGATGAGTTCATCTCGAAGGAGATCGTGGAAAACAACAAAGAAATACTCCTGCACGCGTAAGCGCCATCTCATACCGCTCAAGAACCTTCCGTATTCTTCCGCCAGGCGTTTCGGACTTTCTATCACGCCCATCAAGTGAATGCTGGTGAAAAAACCTTTATCGTTCTGAGAACCGTCGTCCGGGGATCTTAGTCGTCTGAGTTCGTCCTTGATCGATTTGATGTAAACATCACTGGAAGCAGATGCAGTAGCCGAGTTTTGCAGAGGTAGTTGCGGGCCAGGCTTGGATGGCGTAAATATTTGACGTGTTTTTCTGGTACCTGCCAACCGTGAATCAACGTAATACGAACGGAACAAGACATTGAGAACGGCGTTCAAAACTCCTTCAGATCCGTCGCCTTGCCAAGACCGAGGACGACCATATATGGTCTTGCTTCTATCCGTATTGCTTGAAACCCCCATTGTTTTCACTTTGTCGAAATGTTCCTGAAGAGTCATTCCTGGCATTTTAGTTTTCGCCATCTCCAATCCTTGTACCAGGCTGCTCGCATAGGCTGCGACGAATGGTGAACCTCGGAATTGTCCGGTTGTTTCTATCTGGCTCAAATGTAATTTCTCTAATGATGAGGCTGATGTCTGAACCGTTCTCCGTGTTGTGTTAAGATTGGAAATTTTCTCCTCAAGCAGCCGTGAGTCGCAGGAGGCCAAGACAAGATTGACTTGAACATTGTGACTGAACTCCTCGGCGATGACTTTATTGACGACAGCGTGTGTCAACTTGTGGCCTCCAATGGAGAGATAATTCCCATCGCTACTGTGGCAGAAGAAGAAGATATTGACCTTATCAGGAACTTGTGCCGTCTTTGCTATTCTCCTGATTTCCTCCAGGACCCTTTCTGAGGTATTAGGCAAGTCTTCTTCAGGAATCTGTAACCACCAAGGTTCCTCGTCCCGCCTGAATTCGAGGAGCGGGGTCCCGTTGTTAGGGCCTTTGTAATTCCAACCAATACCTCCACTAGCGGGACTTTGCGTTTTTTGTTTAATGAAGGACTGGTAGGGAAAGGTGTTGATGCATGTACTCTTTAAGCCGCCTGTTGCTATGAAAACCTTGGATATGGCCATGAAATCTGCGAACATCCATGCATCTGTATCGATAGCGTAGCCGCCACAGACGAACAGACAAAACGTCTGTCCGTCTCGGACGCCTTCTTGAGTCGAGAAAGTCATTATGTGTGACGGAAATGTGAGCTGGAGGAAATTAAGTTTTGATTGATGAGATAAAATGTAAAGAGAGACGGTGGCGGTTGGAACAAAGTGGCAACCCTAAGTTTGAGTCAACCATGGGTAATTGGGCAAACGAACCCCAAAAATATTTCTGTGCACCACAAACGTTTCAGGGTTTTTAGAATTCGGACTCTAGATCCAAAGATCAACCATGTGCGTTACGACTTATATTATAGTCATCCACCGGCCCACAGTGCTCTATAAATCGCAGCGCCCGATCTAGACTTGGGATCTTTCTATCCAGTAAATTTGTACTTACCCTGAAGCTTTTTTTTTAAAATTCGAGTTTCCGCTTAGATCGGTATTGTTGGGACCCTAATATTGGTCCACCCATGGAAAACCCGAGATGCAGCCCTTGGATGTTAAACCCCCAAGAGATGCAATACCGCACTGAATATCGGGCTTGCTCAACATAATGCTGCCACCTTGACCAATGGGAAAATTTATGCGAAGAACTCTACAAATGACCAGGGACTGACGGGTGCTTTGCGGGAATATTTAAGACACTGTGAGGAGGATGTTGTAGCTGGCTTTTCAAATAAAGCAAAGTTTGGATGGACTTTGACGGGAAGCATGTATCCCAACTCACTCGGTTCGCACTGAGGGGTTGTGAAATAACGCGCACTGGTATTCACGTCAAGCGCTATAAAACACGCATCTAATGAATTACACAGGCGCACTCCTGGATTCTAATGCATACATTCCAGTTTTGGGTCTTACTTGTTATCTTTCTGCACATGGGGTATACGAAACCACGGCTTTTTGGTCGCGACCGATTGCTGAACAAGCTGAGGGAACAGCTTGAGTTGGAACATCCTCCTACCAATAAACTCAACTTCACGGTGCACACGAGCGATGTGGAGTCTTCTCGAAGTGCCAATTACGAAGTCAGGCGATGCTTCGGTTGCCGTCCAAGTAAACAGTCTATCCTTGAACAAGGCAGTCAATCCTTCAACGTCATTCTGTTCCCGTCGGACATATCGCACCACGTCCTCTACAGCATCGTAGTCTTGGGATCCGGGGGCTGCCTCAAACTCATGTTCTGATCTGAGGCCTTCCAAAGAATGTATGCAGCACCAAGGCTTGCCGTCGTGACCCCAAGTGACAAAGAAATGCTCAGACTCAAATGTGAATGCTATGATGCCTACAGAGTTGAACAGGACTGATTGCTGGTAAGCAATCGGCAGACTGGGGAATGCAGGTCCAACTAAACAGTGTTCTAGGAGCATAGCATAGTCCATCACCACAGGCAGGCCCGCATACGGCGGAACCGTATCACTTCTGACACCTTCTATCGTGATTAGCATTCTAGCAGGCCGTGTGCGGCTATCGTTCAGATCTGGAACTACGTGTGGTGGGTCAGCAACTATCGAAACCCTCGCAAAAGAAAACTACAGCCTCACAAGCTGTGCGGCTTACCTTTGAAAATTGTCGCATCCCCGCCTAAAACGCTAATAATGGATGCAGAGTTTGCCGATACTTTCAGAAGCACGGGCGTTGAGGAGCACTTCCTGAAAGTGATAGGATCTGTCGAATGCTCTGAAGAATAAGCTGTGGTAGGATCTGTGTGTTGTTTTCGGAGGAGAAGGACTGGTCTTGAAAGATAGTCGTCTCCAAATACACAATCCAGGAGGGCGGCATGAGTAGGAGCGTACTGGCTTTGCTTCCATAACCAAGGTCCGGGCGTTAGTTTTACAATAGGTATGTGTAATGTGAGGTTGCCATGCTCGTATTTCAACGTCTTGATTCTGCCGGATGCGTGCCATTCGTGTTGGATTTGTTCACAGAAACAGCTAAGATCAGGTGCCAGCAGAGATCCAAACCCGTACAAGAACATTTGGTCCAAACTTGGTGGGGACGGGTGGCGAAATGCCAGGATCGACTGGTCTTCTGATCCTCGGATAATGGCCTCCTGCAATCTGAGGAAAGCTTTCTTGCCTTCGCCGTACAGAAGAGGCATATTGACATCGAACAGCCCCATAAGACAGTACGCAATATCTTCTTCTCGTGTTGTAACCCGTTTCGAAGCCCAGCTCATACGCGATGCGACGGAAACGCTGTTTAGAACATCTTGTACTGTTTGTCCCGGTCTTATAAGCACTGATTTTTGGATTCCTGTGATGGCAGAGATTTCAGATGCAAGCGTACTGCAGCTACCCAGAAAAGCCCAATTCTTATCGTAGAAAGTTACATCCCCCGGTGCAATCAACTCTTGCAGCGTCCAACCCCGAGTGAACCAACGACTAGTCGATAACCCGGGTTTACCATAATACACATCAGAAAGATAAGCGTAGCAGGTACTGGATTGCTGGTACCATCTGAACATGGAGTTGATAGCCTCTGAAAGCTCTGCACTGCTACCTTTGTCGATACAGCAGGTGTCGATCCAGACGTATTCGTATCCATCCTGTAAGGCCCGGTAGCAAGTCTTCAACACTTTCAGGGAACCAGACTTTTGATGCCAGCTTTTGCTTGATGTGTTTTGTAAATCCTCGAAAAGAACTTCACCATCAGGCTCCCAAGTGTGGGAAAGTATTGCATACTGAGGCTTTGTGGCGCCTAAAAAGCTCTCGAGTGCGTAGGTCGAAGCATTGAGCAGGCGCATTATGGCCACTAACTGTCAGCTGACAGCCTCAGATTGTAGCTGAAGACTTTGGAGGTATCTGAAGGGAGCTGGGACGATTCACAGCTCTTTTGAACACCAAGTGCTGCAAGATCAGATTGATTGTGAAGCGTCGGTGCTCACGATGTGGACGATGGCATTGACTAACAAAAAGCGTGAAGTTATCAAGTTGGGAAGTTTAGATTTGTTGAGGGTTCGTTACACCGTGTTGTGGTGCTCTCGCAGTCTGTGATGAGGCTGCTGCTGCCTACTGGACACAGCATGTGGGGGGCCTGATTCAGCCCTATCGAGCCTATGCACAACTGTCCTGCGATAAATACCCGCGACGCTGTCAAAATTTATCAGCAGTTTTCTGTACGCTGTTATTCGAAGAAAGAGAATCTGGCAGCTACACTATAGGTAAATAGTGGAGCGTACAAACTCTTGAATGTTGGATGAGGATCATTGGTATTCCACCATTCATGCCTGCCTCCTCTAGTTAGCTACTGCTCATCTCAAAAACAAAAAGTCACCACGAGCCTCGATACTTGGAACCACAGCAGACAATCTACAACGCTCTAATCAGACGTGCAAACATCCTTCATTGATACATTCAATATATTTCTACATAATCATAATTCGTAAGGTGCAACAAACCATCCACCAACCCACAACCCTGCTTTTCTCCCAACTGAACCGTTTCCATTGTGTTGCGCGGCCACACTCACTGTCGTTCAACCACCAACCTCCTCGCCCTTCCAACAGACTGGTACCTACTCCTCCTGCCTCGTCAACCTGTCGACCCTCTCATCCGCAGTCTCAATAAACACACTCTGCCTCTTTTCCACCACCAACTTCGCAACACTGAACGCGAACATCAACACGCTTGCAACGAAAAGCGGAGCCACCAAGTGTCTGCCAGTCTGCGTCGCACCACACGTCCTCTGAAGCGTGTCATATAGCATGGCGAGCTTGTCATCGTCCTTCCTGAAGTAACCCGCGATGTTGCAGGCTGCGAGCTCCCGGGTGCAAACGAACACGTTGTTCGGGATGTAACCGTGCTCCCAATAGCATTGTCCTTTGTTATCGGTGTTGTGTATCACTTGAGAGAAAGTGAAAGTGATCAATGTGACGATAAAAGTCACGAATCCTGGGAGTACTAGTAGGTAGAGCGTAGACTTTCGAGTAGTGGGTTTAGATTGCTGTAGTCGAGGTATCAGCGAGGTGTTTTTCGTGTTGATTAGAGAAAGACCTGGAAAACCCTTACCTTCAAAGTAAGAAAAAACCCAACTACACCAATGACTCCAGCAACACCCCCTACAGCAGCCGCCGTGAAGATCATGTATTCGTTCGTGGACTCGTACACAACCTTGACGAAATGCCGTGTGTCCATGTCGTAGCTCGGGCCACGATACCATTCGTAATACCCTCGCGGATACGCTTCGTTCACAAGACGCATGCCATGGCCGGTGAAATAACCCGTAGCAGGAGAGACGCCAATAAGGGCCAGTGAGAAGAACAAAGCACCAGCATTGAGAACGGTGAGGAGGTGTGCCCAAGTGAGCGCCATTTGTATTATCTCAGTGAACTGTGTGTAGAGCATGTCTCTACTCATTCAAGTCGTAGATATATAGAGTACAGTCGTACCTGTTGTTGTCCGCGGAGTATTGTCTGCCTTGCGTTGTTGGATGGGATGCCTTACACCGATACTGCCTTGCCAAGATACTTGAACCTGTAGTAATCCCACAGAGCTACATGACTTTTGCGAAATCAGAGAGTTGCTAGCCAATGTTTTAACAATGCCACTTCCAGATCATACAAGTCTGGTGCATCGCGCGGGAGCAATGGTCGTGGGGTGTTGATGACTACTTCCTCGTCAGTGTGACCAGCTTTGCAGCGGACGCGATGTTGACCTGGGTTCTTTGATTTCAAAGCTTCCCTCCTAGGATCATTGCCTGATCATACAGTTAGTTGGATAATATCGATAACATCGCGGAGGATCGTACTATCCAGTCATCATGCTTTTTCAGGCATCTTGTTTTTTTTGGGCGTTGCCACAGCAACATAATCAAGGTGAGTGCATAACCACGATTGGCGTACGATGGAGCCACCAAGGCACTTCCCAGCCTCTGGTATGATTCGATCTCTTGGAGATGGTCTAGCTTTTCCTTTGGCGAAGGAGCCGTGATTCTGCCTTATGCTTGTTTATCGATCGAGAAGGTATAACGATTGTTTAAAGGCTATAGTGAATGACGTGTGGTGGTACCATTGGACGACCGCTGATGGAACTTGTTCGCGAGAACCGATGGAGAGTCAAGCTCTAATCCTGATGTAGGTATTCAGGAAATTCCGTCAATGACTAGCCTTAAATGTGTGTTCCCAGAAAGCGTCCACTTCTTTCATCAGAACTCGCAAGGCTTCATGTCGAACCTGTAGTCTGTAACGAAGATGTTTGCAGCATTACATTACGTTAACTTGTGTTACTATTGATAATGTTGATCTATCTGCGCAGCCCGAGTCCGCAACGAACACCCAATATGCATCCAAGCAACGAGCAGCAGCAGAAACATCCAAGTCTGACGCCGGTACAAACATCGCTATGCAAAACTGAAACAATCAAACTGTATCCAGAAGCCAACGTCCTCCGTTCTGTCGCCTACGTTCTTGCCCTCGTCCATGCCCATGCCTAATGATTCTGAGCCGGGCCCCCTTATGAACTGATCATATAAAGACTGGGGTCCACACCTTCCTCTCGTCGAGCAAAACGCTCATCGCAGAGTCGGTTATGATGTATTGCTTGAACCAGGGGTTTTCGTGATTCTATCCGCCATTTACCTGCTGCTCTGCACGTTTTGCACTCATGTACCGCTCCATGTAGGTGATGTAGTCGTACTTTGGAATATCTCGATCTTCTTGCATGTCCGGACCCTTGTGTTCTGGCATGGTGGCGACAAGGTCATCGATGACTTCGTCAGGTACGAGAGAATGGCGGAGATCAAGCTCGGTAACATATGGCTGGGTAATGTTAGTATTGCATAAATGTAACTTGGGAAGAGAGTGCGTACCTTGCCATCAGCGACCTCCTTGAACGACTCGAACACCTGCTCAGCAGTGTTCTGGTCCTCTGTTTCGTCGACCATGAAGCGAATGAACTGCTCAAAGGTGACATGGTCCCGACCACCACTTGTTTCGCGGAACTTCTGGTGCATCTCTTCGTCGTCGTACACAAGCCCCAGACTTGCCAGAGCTGCCGAGAACTCCAACTCGGCAAGCGAATTTGACAAATCACGATCGAAATGTCGGAACACCGATTCAAATTCTTCAAGTTGTATCGGAGTCAGGTTGGTCATGTTGCGAGCAACCATTTGATTCTCCAAGAAAGCGAGCTTCTTAGAGACAGAGTTGCGCACCAAGCTCAGCTCGTATTCCAGTTCATCGTATGTGTATGTTGTGAAGTCGTTCTCTTCGATGTTCGCTTCAGCACATTGCTCGTCAATCGATGCGATGAGGGTCAAGTATGCATCCAAAGGCGCGAGGGATTTGCTGATCTCTTTAGTGTGCTCCAGCTGGTCCTCAACTTCGCCCTCTAGCGCTGATATCGATGTGCCAAGTGTGTTCAGTGCCAGGGCGAAGTCGTTAGCTTTGTCTGCGAACGACTTGCGGAGAGCGTTTTTGATGTCACGGATCGTTTCATTGATGATTTGTGAGCGCTCACGCTCCGCTTTCATCAGACCTGCCCATGCTGTGTCCAACGTTTCTAAGCTCAGCTCTGCTGGAGGATCGTATGGCCGTAAGCGATAGGTTGCCAGTTTGGTCTTGATGTTTCCCAATAGCCCAGCCAAATCCGACTTCTCTGCGACCCAATTGCGCTTGCTTTTGCGTTTCCACGCTGTGAACTCGGTGGATTGATTTCTGGCGTCGGTGTATGTTCCATCAAACTTGGCCTCTTCCCACTGCGTTCGTTGCGCCGCAATGGCTGCGAGGAGTTTCCGCATGCGTTCTTCGAAATCGTTTTGCATCTGCCATGCACCTTGCATATTCTGTACGAACTTCTCCACTCGTCGCCCGGCGTTTTCCACCCGCTCCATCTGCGAGAAAGCGTGGAACCAGTAAGCGATGTATGTCATGAGCGAGCGTTCGTCAGGCTTTGCCACGTCGCACACGTCTTCTACGTCGAGCAGGTCTGGGATGCCGATCTCTTTGGAGGCAATGTCGAAGGCAAGCTGCATGTTGCCGCGGTGGTCGCTCTTGTCGAGACTATCGTAATCGATCAGGTCGGGTCGGTGGATGTCCAGGAGGGCGCAGAAAGCCAGGCCGTCGTTCCAGCTACTGGAGAAGTCGCGCACTTCGACCTCGTCATAGCAGGCTGTCTTGCGCTGACACCACAGCAAGAGGCCTTCCTTTGCACTCAAACCCTCTTCGTTGATGTCGCTGATTGTGAAGCGCAGAATCAGGGTCCATATCAGGCCTAGAATGATCTTGCTGTTGCCGTCTACCACGTCTTCTGCACCGATGTTGGTCATCTGGATGCCGCGACTGCGGATATAATCCAGGGATTTGTTGACATTCTCGAATTTCTGCACTCGCAGTTTCGGACGGGAGGCATAGCGGCCGAGCGACTCGTTGCTGAGGATCTCGAGGAGGTGGATGAGGCTGATCTGAAGGTGTGGGTTAGAGAGTGGACTGGAGAGCGGACGGGGCCATGAAAGGAGTCAGCAAGGGGCACGCACGCCGTCAGAAAGGTCTGTAATGAGGTCCTGGATTTCCACCTCTCGAATCTTCAGTTTGCTGTTCAGCCTGCGGAGAGTGGTTAGCACATGGCCTGTCGTCGTGACTGCGGGGCTGCGCACCACTTGGTGAAGGTCTTCTGCTGGACCTTGACCCATTGCTGCTCAAGCGGCGCCATGACGGGCTATGTGCATCAGGAGCGTGCTATCCAGGGCGCATGCGGGTAGGAATAGCGGTACAGGGCTTGCAAAATGCTGGCTGCGAGGCGTCGAATGCTGTTGCTGCGTGCTCGCGGCGTGGTTGTTGGCTCCCAAACAATGCCTGGCGGGCGCCGACTCGGCTGTTGCGCGGGGCTGAACCTGGTCCTGAACCCTTCCCTTCCCTTGCCTTGCACGGGATCTACAAGCTTGGTGGCTTGTGCCTGCTGTCAGCCGCTGGGCGCGTACTATGGTAGGTCGAATCCGTCTATCACAAAATCTTCTCTGCTCACCGTGGAGAAGGTCGAGAGTCGATTGCACGCAGTCTGCACCGAAACTGCTGCCTGCTCTGCCACTTTTGATTCACCGCTCCGCACACAGAGCCCCTTGTCGCGTCGAGCGGGGCGCATAAGCCGCTGCACCTACACACTACTCGCATTGGCTGTCTGCTCGCCCTTGCCTGCTTTGTCTGGCCTCTCCCATGGCTGCCGCGTCTGAGAATGCCGCGTCGCTGCCATACCACGAGCCTGGCATTGCGGTGATCCTGGTCCTGACATCTTTTCTGTTACTGCTTAATGTCATCAACGCTGCACTCGACAAGGTTCTGTATTGTGGACTGCTGGGCCAAGTCTTGATTGGCATTGCTTAGGGAACCCCAGGTGCTAAATGGCTGTCAATTGAAATAGAACAAGTCATTGTCCAACTAGGTTATCTTGGCCTGGTCCTACTACTTGTATACGAGGGTTTGTTATGGGAATCACCATACTCATGCCGCGTCAGCTAATACTGACCAGGCGGTCTGCACACTTCATTCCAATCCTTGAAAGCCAATCTGCTGCTCTCATTTGGGGTGGCTCTGACTGGAATCAGCATCCCCATCGGTCTTTCGTACACACTCCAAGGCCTGCTCGATGCTACTCCGCTTCAAGCCTTCGCCGCAGGTGCTGCCTTGTGTTCGACCAGTCTAGGGACGACATTTACCGTGCTGAGTTCCAGTGGCCTCTCGACCTCTCGTCTTGGCGTTGTTCTTACCAGTGCAGCGATGATGGACGATGTTGTTGGACTGGTGATGGTACAGGTCATCTCGAACCTTGGTGGTACGACTTTCAACGCCATTGCCGTTGTTCGCCCTGTCTTGGTGTCGGTCGCATTTGCTGTCATAGTGCCAGTTGCTTGTCTTACCATCATCAAGCCGTTCACGATATGGCTAAATCGGTATCGTGAGACTCACGCCACTGCGGCGTTCAATAACCTCACGCATAAGACACAGACAGCGTTCACGCTCCATACCGCACTCCTCATTGCACTCATCACTGGCGCTACCTATGCCGGGACATCCAATTTGTTTGCAGCGTACATTGCTGGCGCCACCATCAGCTGGTGGGACTCTGAGGTGCCCCATGTGGAGTTCAAAACAGAGTCAGAGCCCAGCAAAGAGAAGGCGAAAGCAGTCCCTACTTCCAGCGGAGGCCTTTCAAGGGAGATTGCTGAGGGAAGTGTGCACGCGTTACGGCCTGTCCAGGCGACTAGACTCTGCGAGCTGACGGACAAGATGTCTAGCACAGTCATGTATGAGCAATACTACCACCAAGCTGTGTCAAAGATACTGCAGCCACTTTTCTTCGCATCAGTTGGCTTCTCCATCCCAGTCTCACGCATGTTCCGTGGGGCCATTGTCTGGCAGGGTATTGTCTACACCGTTCTCATGGCATTTGCAAAGGCAGTCTGCGGGCTGTGGCTTGTTAGGCTATCGATCACTCCACTCAAAAACACTGTCAGCCGTTCGATCAAGGGAACCAAGCTGCCTTCAGTCCCTCATCCTTGGGGCAAGCGTCAATCGATCGTTCTGCCAGGTCAAGCAACAGCTGCTACTACAAGTACTACTGAGCCACGTATGGCTGAAGTGCTCGGCGTTTGGGGCGTGGAGTGAGTTATGCCCTCGATCAGGCAGACTTCGCAGTGTGCAGATAATCTTGCACAAAATTCTTAGACTGTGCTGTCTTTGAGGAAGGGTATTGTCTATCCTGTTGCTTGTTCGTTGTCTTGGCATTCTAGTGAGGTGTTTTTCTTTGCCTTTGCCCACTGCAGTCACGGTGTCTCTTGGTAAATTTCCAAAGCTGGTAATGAGAACAAGACACGTTCGTCTCTGGGATGTGGACGTTGTTCTATGGCCGTCACGGCGGTTAGACCGGTGAGAAAGGAATCACATATCGAGTATGAAGTTGTGTTTTGGCGGAGCGTGAAACAAGTGGTCGCAGTTTCGTGAGAGCTTGCGGCTGAAGGCGGGCCCGGAAAGCATGAGCAAGCCAAGTACAAGGCAGACACATGGCAGCGTTGTTATTGCAACAGGCAGGGCGATGCATGTAACAAGCATTACCGGTGTACTGCTGCAGAGCACGCTGACATGATGTCTTCTTCGATGTCTATTTCTGGCCAAACCGCCACGCATTGGAGACATGCACGCAGGCACAACAGGTCAGGAGAACCTTCCACAAGTGCCATGGTGGCGGGCATGGAAGGTTTGCTGTGCGACCGTAGAAGCGTTTCAAAGACACGCTTGGCTCAACACACTGCAACGCTGAAACGCTGACCCCATTGGCGGCGATGGCGTTGCGGGCGGGCAACGGGCGCGCGAAGAGATGGTCGTCGCCGCCCATGTGCCGTGTCTCCCAACGAGCATTCGTCCTCGACGGTTTTTACGCACACTGCATGCAATTTTCGGCGCAGTTGCTGCGAGCAATTCAGCAGCGATCACACCCTGGCTCTTTGTGGGCGAGCACTTGCAAGGTGGTTGTCAATTGGCTGGAGGTGCAAGTGGAGAGAGAGTCAGCATCTCCTTCCGCCGCCGCTTTAGCGCTTAACCCTCGACGCTGCTATCCCTGGTAGACAGTAGACGGGGCTCCACCAAGTCACGACTCCAACCACTTCGCTGCCGCGCGACGACGCCCACTGCGCGCCCACAGCTTCCGTCTTCCCTCGTTGTTTCCCGTCTCCCCAGAGGCAGCGCTGAGCCCTCACTTTCGGCGTGACATCGATTCCTACCTCGACACAGCTCCCCGCCCACTAGCCAGCACCGCTTGACCGGAGCAGTGCAGCCCGACCGACACCGCCCGCGAGCACCAGCGCCCACGCAGCTACATCAAAGCTCCACAGTCTTTGACGGCCCTCGATCCCCGGAGCTGGCAAAGCAGCGTCCAGTCATTGTCCTGCTGCACCACGCCCAGCCTGCCCGCCCTCCAACCTGCCAGCCTCGCTGAGCCCCGCTATTCACCGCCGTTCGCCCTTGTAGAGCTGCGAGCCCCCACGCTTTCTCCTTTTCTCTTCTTGACTGCGCAAGTGTTGTCTTCAGGTAAGCCTCCTCGCGCTGCCCCGGTCCCGGCCTCGAGCTCGGCCACGTTGAAAATACTTCCTCTGCTTCTCACTGCAGCCGTTGAGGAATCCCCACTGATCCTCGGCACAGTATGTATTCAAACAACCAGTTCATGGACGCCCGTCCGGCGCCGCGACCACCCACAGACCGTCCCCGTCTTGCCCTCACTCCAAACACCAGCAACACTCTGCCTGGAAACATGGCCGGTCTGAGCATGCAGTCGCCTGCTTACGGCCACGGCTCGCAGGCGTCCTTGTCGCGCACACAAACAGAGAGAAGCGTCTCCTCATCAGCCGTGGTCAAGGAAGGCATGGTCAAGGTCAAGGACGAGGGGCTGTTCAAGTCGTTCGTCTGGGCGGATCGCTGGCTGGTGCTGAAAGAATTCGAGCTCAACTTCTTCAAGAGTGCCAACGCATCCAAGGTGTCAAACACGATTCAACTGCGCGACATTCTAGGCGTAGAGAGGTCCGACACGCAACCGCTTTCGTTCGAAATCACACGATCGCTCAACCCCAGCAAAGGCTCGTCGCCCCCTCGCGACGGACCAACAAAGATCATCACCTGCAAGGTCGAAACAGACGACGATGTCTACTCCTGGATCGACAGCATATACCAGCGCTGCCCCAGCATGGGCGGAGTCAGCAACCCCACAAACTTCACACACAGAGTTCACGTTGGCTTCGATCCAACAAGCGGCGCATTCGTCGGCCTACCCGTAGAATGGGAAAAGCTCCTCACAGCGTCTGCACTGACCAAGGACGATTATGCAAAGAATCCAAAGGCCGTACTCGAGGTCTTGGAGTTCTACACCGAGAAGCTGGTAAAGCGATCTGAAGACCCCCAGCAGTACTCAAGCCTCACCCCCACTCCTAGCATTAACACTGGCTCAGAGAAGCAGCTTGGCTATGGTGGCGGAAACTCGGTCGCACCTCCTCGCCCTGCTCCTCCGGCTAGCTACCAACGCAAGGACAGCTACAGCATGGGGTCGCGCCAGAACACACCACCAACAGGCGGCTATGCGGCTCCTCAACAGAACAGCGCTTCACAGGCAGACCGTTACGATCAAGAGCGACGCAGACAAGAGGAACAAGCGCGCATGCAACGCGAACGAGAGAGGGAAAGGCAAAGGCAAGAGCAAGAACGACGGGAGCGCGAGGAGATGGCCGCGTACAATGCTTCGATACCGCAAAAGAAGGTGCCAATGGCTCAGCAAGAGTTCGGTGGAGGCAGCTACGATGATCGAGACACAAGCCCCTCGAGCACATCCCGCTACAACCCATCCCGTGCGGCTCCCTCGACTCCAGGGGCCCAAAGAGCCCCTCCAGCACAGGCACCAGGCTTGCTTCGCCAGATGGCAGCACAGCGACCTGCTCCTTCCGCGCCCAGACCACAACAAAATGGTACCGGATATACCGCCTCGCCCCAGTCCAAGATTCCAACTTCACAGCAACGCCCACCCGTACAACCAAGCCCCAGTTACTCGGGCTCACAGAACCAAGTGCCTCAAGTTCGGGCTCAGCCCCAGCAGCAGAAGCAATACCAAGGTTCTTCTGCAGCACCGAAGCCACTGAACGTAGCGAAGCCTACCGGAGCCCCTGCCAACGATGCGGTTAAGAAAGCCGAAGCCGCGCTCACTAGCAAGCCGAAGGAGGAGGCGCCGCGGAAAGACGTGCGCATGTCCAGCATGTCTGAGAGCGAAGTGATGGCGAAACTTCGAGAAGTCGTTTCCAAAGACAAGCCCCTGGAGTCTTACAACAAGCAGAAGAAGATTGGTCAGGGTGCCAGTGGTTCCGTGTACGTCGCGCGTATTCGTGAAGGTGCGACCTCGCCCATGGCACGTCGTATCCTCCAAGAGAACGGGCCGCGTGCTCAGGTCGCGATCAAGCAGATGGACCTCCGCAACCAACCCCGCAAAGAACTCATCGTCAACGAGATCATTGTTATGAAGGACAGCAAGCACCCCAACATTGTCAACTTCCTTGACGCTTTCTTGCAAGAAGAGCAGTCTGAGCTATGGGTAGTCATGGAGTTCATGGAGGGCGGTGCTTTGACTGATGTCATCGACAACAACCCGACCATTACTGAGGATCAGATTGCCACCATTTGCTTCGAGGTATGTAATCTGTTCTAGAGAGATGAGGCTTGCTAACTTGTTGTAGACTTGCAAGGGTCTGGAGCACCTGCACAACCAAAACATTATTCACCGAGATATCAAGAGTGATAACGTTTTGCTCGATGGACGCGGCAACGTCAAGATTAGTACGTACTTCAGACATCTATTTACGCTGAATCGACTCTAACCATGTTGTAGCTGATTTCGGATTCTGTGCCAAGCTCACAGAACAACGGTCTAAGCGCGCGACGATGGTCGGCACACCATACTGGATGGCCCCTGAAGTTGTGAAACAGAAGGAGTACGGCAACAAGGTCGACATCTGGTCGCTAGGCATTATGGCCATTGAAATGATCGAATCTGAGCCACCGTACCTCAACGAGGAGCCCCTCAAGGCGCTCTATCTCATCGCCACGAACGGCACACCTCGCCTCAAGAAGCCAGACAAGCTCTCCAAGGAGCTCAAGGCCTTCCTCTCCGTCTGCCTCTGCGTCGACGTCAAGTCGCGCGCCAGCGCTTCCGAGCTCATGAGCCACGACTTCCTCAAGAGCGGATGCAGTCTCAACAGCCTCTCTCAGCTGCTCAACTTCAGGAAGAACGGAAGCCACTAGATAGCGAGAGCTGAGAGCTGAGCTGAAGAGGAGGAAGAGGAGAAGCAGCGCAAACGTGTTTAACTTTTCTGGGCCTTGCACATCTTGATCGATACCCTTTCCCATATATTTTCCATCGATACTTGTCAGCGATAAAGCATGCGCTTCCAGCGTAAGGGTGGGGTTGCGCGAGCGGGCGAAGGGGCAGGACCAAGCAAGCCGTTCCGTGGTAGTGTGGAGGTCAGAGGACAACTGTATTGTGTATAGGACGAGAATCGAGTCTCGGGTTGGATAACGGTCACGGTAACCCTTTGTTTTCCGAAAGAGCAAGGCAGCAGCTTCGCTTGCTGTGCAAGAGAAGGCTGCCTGAACTTCGGCTGCAGTAGATACAGCAGTCGAGGGCACGATATATATTGAGCAAGAGACTCATTTACGATCTGGGCGCGCATCATGATAGCGGGATAATTTATTGGAGTTTCGAGATTGATGTTTGTCCACTGTAGATACGATGCAGCTTGTGTTGTGCGCTCGACAAGGTAAGAGGCAATTTAGCTGAGTGCGTGTTTCCATGCTACCATGTAGATATGTTATGAGATTCCTCCTCTAAATGCCATGTCCTCGAAATAATGGAATGACTGGGAAGAACCTCCGATGCCTCCCAATGCAATGCAATAAACTCCGTAGCCGAGACAGATGCTAGTCCGACCTTACCCAACCCTGTGAGACACCCGTGGGACCAGACGCCGCGCTGATGAGAATCATAAGATGAAGAAATCAAAACCAAATAAAAGGATCGCGGCCCGAACCGGCGAGGGAGGCTCACTTGTCCTCCTCGTCTTCCTCCTCTTCGCCCTCGAAATCAGAGTCCATCTCCTCATCGAAGTCGCTCTCGCTACCCCCGAAGCTCTCGACATCGCTGTCCTCCCAGCTCATCTCGAAGTCACCCTCCTCTTCTTTGCGCCTCCAAGCTGATTCGTGTGTAGGCATGACGAAGCCCGCTGGAATGTCTGCTTTCGAAGCCTCAGTGTCCTTCGTGACCATGTGCTTGTACTGCTCCGGCTGATTGCGCAGCATCACACCAGCGTCGACATTGGCGGGCGAAGAGGTTTCGGCGTCGTCCAGAAGTGAGAGGATGGAGAGGAGGACAGTCTCAGCGCGCTGCACGGGCGACCAACGCTCGGCAGCGAGCTCGCCGGACATCTCGTCATCGCCAGGCGGGTGCAGGATAGAGATGCACAGGCGGCCGTCCGGGTAGATGTTTGGGTGGTAAAGCGGGCGGACAAACTTGAAGTCTGGGTGAGGTGTTAGCCACGGGTCCACGGAATCTAGAGGGGTCGTTCCTGCCACTCGGGTTCAGGGTGTTGCAGTGACGTACCTGGCGGGGAATGAGGGTAATTGCGGGGAAAGGTCATCTTGGCCTTGAAGTAACCGCCGTAGTAGAGGGAGTCTGGGTTGAGTACAATGAGGGCAACGCTCCACTCGAAGACGTTATCGTTCAGCAGCTGTGAGGCGGTCAGTCACTGTTCTGCGAGCCAGTAGCCGTGGCCGCCACTCAGTGGTGGACACGGAGATTATGCCCGAACATACCTCGATATTGGTCCATGTCTCTTTGCTGAGGGCCTTGAACTCGTTCAAGAGAACTCGCTGTGCAGCATCCGCCATGGTGCTTCTTCTTTCGGTATCTGAGTACCCGGTGGTGCTCTAGTCTTCGTGGTGCGGGCAGGAAAGGTAGAGCGTCAGCAGATGTGAAGCGCGGGTGGTGCAGCGGTAGAAAGTCTGCGATTTGGTGAAGAGGGCTGAGCGTGTGGTGAAGAAAGGGAAAAGAGCGTTCCAGTGAGAGTGGTGTGAAATAAGAGGCGTGGTTATGATGAGTGACCGAACCGCACGCACTCGCCGGAGTCAGGGTTCACTGGTCTCGCTCGCCGAGACCACTTCACCGCCTGCCCTTTCCAATCGCCCAACAAGTGAGGTGCAGCCGATGAACGAACTTCTGCTGGCGCTTCCGCTGCAACCCGCCGTTACTGTATCTCCTGTTCCGACTGTTTCAGAGTAACTCACTCGGGATTGTTGCATCTTTATGTAGCGGTCCGAAACGTATCCTATTGTTCACTTGCCGAATTCGGCACATGACAATGGCGCCTGAGGGCGAGCACCAATCTTCACGTCACCTGCGCTAAATCACGAGTCCGGGTACTCTAGCGGAGATGATGAACGCAGCTCATGCGCTTGCGTGATGGCTTCCATGTCGCAAAGCAGAGAAAAGAAACGAAAGTGAAGCAACCCTTCCTCAGACTCACGCCAGTCTGTGCTGCTCAGATTCTCACACCACCTGATACAGGGCTTCCATGACTTTGCGCGATTAGGCCGCCATCATCCCCAGGCTGTCGTATATAGCTGTGAGATGGACAAACGCATCTAGCCTGTTCTAACGGTTTTGGTGTCGCGAGATGAGACCTAACATAATCGATCCAACTGTATCACAAAGAGCCTCGGTGTGCCCACAGTGCTGGAGCCTTTTGTGGTATCAAGCTTATTGGATGATAGATAGATATCGTAAGCTGTACGTGCACATGAAACCTGATATCAAACAACCCATCCCATTCAACGCCTTGTGCTGTGTTGTAAAGCAAAACATCTAATTCTTCCAGCTCAACCGTGACTGCTCGAGCGAGAAGAGCCGTGGCGTCTATGCGCGCGCGCCAGTCCCTATGTCCAGTACGTTCCACCACGCCCTCCGTGGTTCAGAGTAGCTAGTCCTTTGTGGCGATTAGGACAGGCTTATCGCGCCGCGACGGCTTTCGCGGATGTGGAGGAAGGCCTGCAAGCCGCAGAAGACGAAGAAGCCCTGCATCTTGTTAGTGGTCGAGTTGATGGAATCTAAGTCTGCACGTACAATGTAGATGAAGACTGCTCCAAAGACTGCGCCAGCAACAGCGTTGCCATCTTCAGGGTCCTCTTCACCACCAAGCATGGTATGGCTTCCAGACTTGAACAGCGCTCCAATGGTGGACAAAATAACAATGGCAAACACGGACAGGACAATGCATGTCCATGCATTCATGGCAGAAACGACCGGCTTGACCATGGTAGGCGACTGGGAGCTCTGAGGCTATGCGGAGGCGGGAAGCTTGTCGGCGGCGGCGCTTCGAGCGCAGGTAGCAGTTCCGGTGTTGCTGAAGGTTGTAGTGGTGACGATGCGATCTGCGATAGAGGCTCGACGTTACGAGCGATGGATATTCGTGAAGGTGGTGGCAGATGTCGAATGTGTAGGCCTGCACCGCCGCCGCGGTTGAGCCTGGAACAGAACGCTCGTCATCCACGGTCTTGGCGGTCAGTGCGCTGCAATAGCTTCAACCACAGTCACTCGACACACTTCTACCGACATTCAAAAACTAACATGGCTGGAGCTTGTGCGCTTGGTCGTCAATTGTTGAGTCTCACATATTCAACTTGAACATGACAGAATCAGAAAGCCATCCAGCACAAAGACCACTTCAAGCTCTGATGCTCCAGATAAACATGTCATCAATAGGCATCAGCACAGTAGAACCTTCCACCATGACAACCCCATACCCGAACCCTGAGTTACACAGGCGAGCTCCTGCCTACGTATGACCGAAAAAGAAGAGGAAAAGTTAGGCTCAAATCCTGACATGTGTCGCCAGATGCACGCTCAAGTCCAGTCCCACCAACAGGGGTTTGAAAAGATCCCTATACTTGAGACACGATTTCGCTCATTTGCAGTGTCAGTTTTTAACGACCACATGTAACTCCCGGTAAGCCAAACGACCCTTGCCTTCACCCAGATGGATCGGTGTTTGGCGTCCACCATGCGTACGAAAGTCTCCTCTACGACTGTCGACTGGTGGAAGTATCCAATTCCTGCGATCCTCTTTGGCACGCCAGCATGCGTCGAGCTGCCTTGTGGTGAGCTTCACTCAAAGAAATTTGAGAAGAGCTTTGGTAGTTCAAAGACGTACCTCGTCTGCCAATCTGAGTTTCTCCCTCCAGTGACTCTCATCATCACCTTTCAACTTCAGAAGTACAGGTTTTGTGCAGGCTTCTGACTCAGATCTCTCAATCTCGTCGCGGAATTTCCGTCGATGTAGGAGGCATACATTCGCTTGTCCGTTGCGTTTGCATCGAGAGCAACACGGGGTCGTTCTCGAGCATGGTAAGTCGGCCAATGTACACTGTGTACATGATGTAATCCAGGTAATGCGAGGTTTTCTCGGGTCGATGGGTAGTGCCGCTGTATCTGTGAGTGCCTTGCACGTATTGTTGATGCTGTGCGTGAGGTCTTCGTCAATTTCACTTGGAGGATCATAAGAGGCGAAGCTCTTGATCTCGAAGTTGTTGTAGTCTTCCCCCACTATCTCTGAATTATCCTGGCCTTTGCCAGCTTCGAGGTTTAGGACACTGGTGATACCTGAGATGTCATCGCAAAATGGATCTTCCCCAGTCCCCGGATTGCCGGACACCTCTGGTGTATCAAAGACCGAGCCGCGAGAGAAACTGGTACTGGTCGGTGATATCTCATCGTAGTAGAGTAACTGCGCCGGTCGTCTCGGTGGCGTCACTGGCTCGACTTCTCCAAAGTTACCCGCGTCGACCACATCTCGGTCGCCCTCCTCACCGTCTGCATCTCGGAGCCAACTCGAGATCCACTCTTGCTCGTCGACAATACGAGTCTTGTGAGTTTCCTCGATCTGAAATTTCGAATCGCCCATTCTGTTGTTGAGACCGAGTTGTGGCGTAAGATAGTGGTAGGAGAGCTTGAGGTGCGGACGTGAGTGCCGCCAATAGCAGTCAGGGTTCACAGTGAAGGAGGCTTTGCAAAGCAAGCGGCCTCTATACGCGGCTCTCACCTCACCAGTACAGGGTAGAAGGGAGAACATCAGCACCAGTTTTGACTCGGCCGGGCAGTCTAAACACCAGGATAGAGGCCTCATGCGTCCCCTCGACGAATGCAGGTCCGAGCAATGCGAAGTTTGTTAGGGCTGGGCGTCCTCGATATTGGTGTTGCTGTCTACTGGACCTGGTATAGAGGTCGATTGTAAAATCAACCGCCACCCAGGTGCAGTGCGAGTACAGTGACACTGAAGTGGTTGATTTGTCTAGAACAATTCACGACCATTGCCACTGTGTCCGAAATCCAGTGAAATAACAAAAGAAACACTCTTTCAGCAGCAACGCTTTCTGACGAGTTCGCCAAAGCAAGGTCCGCTGTCCTGAACATATTTGTGCAGACTTTGTTTCAACATCAGCTGTCTCTCACTTGCGTGTGTGGTTGTCAGAACTGCATGTGTGGGTAAAACCTCCCAGGTATGATTTATTCATCCATCTGTGAGCGCCAACTGCAGCAGCTTCACTTCTATCGTAACAACACGACAAGGTCTTACGACCTGCTAATCCTCCCAAACGCCCTGCTATACAACATACAATGAAGAGAAAAGACGCCTGCGCCTACGAGGTTGCCATCAACAGAGACAACGCCTTCATACATCGAATCCAATTAGTTAGTTGTGGGGTATCATATCCTCAGCCATCGACTACTGCGATTTCCAGTACGTTTCTCACTACACCCCCGTCCCCGTCTACAGTCCAGTCCTGCAACAGCGTGGTCAGCTTTGCGAAACTGACTGGCTTCATGATGTACGAATCCACACCGCTGGTAAACGCCTCTCTCTGGTCTCTGACACTCGCTAGTCCCGTCAAGGCGACAATGAGCGCTTGGTGCGGAGCTTGTCCCTCTTGCAGTGTCCCATTGTACTCTGCTTCTATCTCGCGGATCTGCCGTGTTGCTTCGAATCCCGTCATGACGGGCATGGACAGGTCCATGAGGATGATGTCCGGTGGGGAAGAGGGCACGGCGTGGAGCAGGGTGCGGTACGTGTTCACGGCTTGTAGCCCGTTCTCGGCGCTGCTGATGGCTGTGTAGCCGCGCTTTTTCATGCCGACTTGAAGTAGCCGGAGGTTGATTGTATTGTCGTCGACCAGGAGAACACGTTGTGTGTGTAACGGGGAGGTGTTGTTATTAGGTGTGGTTGGTTTGAGCGCGGTAGTGCCGTGTAATGGCTTTGCGGTGGAGGATGGCGTTTCTTGACTATCGTCGTGATCGAGCGCTGCTGGTGACGAGGCGGAGCGACTCTGGGCAAGAAACGCGCTCCTGTGTTCCGGAGGGCTAAGGAGCTCATTGTTTATTTTTGGTTGAGCCTCATCTTCTGCATTAGTAATTTTGTGTGATTCGGGGTTGTCGTCAATAGGTCCGAGGCTGTCACGCTCGACAGTACAATCCCCGTTAGTCCTTGACTCTTCGTCAACAATTTTGAGATCTTCTGTTGCTGCTGTGATCTGATCAACCGGCGAAACTGCCACCTCGTCCAAAGTATCGTCTCTGACAATTCCCACGTCCTTCGAGTCGGAGCGATCCAAACAAGCCAGTAACGCTCGCGCAAGCTTGTGCGGCCCGAAAGGATGATGCACGTTCTCAATGTTGGTACATCTGGGTAAACCTGGTTCTTCCGAGAGAGTGTTGCGAAGGACCAAAACCATAGTCCTGCAACCGGGAACTGCGAATTGAGGGGAATCGTGGAGAAACGCATCGAGTTTCGTTTCCTCAACGACGACGATATCGTCTGTGGAGTCCTTATGCCACTGGCCTGTTGGAAATCCACACCATCCCTTCAGATAGGCTGTCAAGCTCTTGCGCATCAGACGAGATGCTTGGCCTTGACCAGTCATTGGCTCTTCTTCTTCGTGACAGTAAAGAGCGACCGATTTACCGATAGCCCGTGTTCTGATGGTTTGGATGACACTGTCCTCATCGGCAGAATCCTCGTTGATCTCGTAGCGGTCTGAACTAAGCGCGGAGTCGATCCTTGGACCAGTCTTCGTACCTCGCGTCAAAGGAATTGTCACGGTCGCTGTCGTACCGGCGCCGACTATGGACTCTATAACGATCTGTCCTCCGAGTGTGTCTACAATCGACTTGACAAGTGACAACCCTAGGCCGATTCCAGGTGCTTGGTTCGATTCTTGAGCAAAAGGTGTGAAGAGCTTATCTTTGAGGTATGCGGGGGACATGCCCTGACCAGAGTCCGTGACTGTCAGGATGCCATACTCAGTGGCGTCTGGTTCGGCAATCTGCTTCGAGAGTTCGACGTGAACATATCCAGCCTTGGTGTACTTGAGTGAGTTACCAACCAGGTTCATAACAATACGCCTCATTCCTCCAGGCTCACACCAGTATGTCCAGTCTTGTTTTGAAATTCCGACAATGAGCTCGACATCCGGCTTGCATGAACCAAGCGTCGTGTGGACACTGAATCTCTTAGCACGAGAGCCAGTCTCGTGGCGAGGTGGTTGGTTCTGGTGCTCATTGAAAGCGTGGCCTGCTGCTACACCCTCCACGACTTCCTCGACCAGCAGAGCGAGATTGACATTGCGGTGCGTGCTTAAGCTGGTCTGCAAAGTCTCGGACCCGTCTGCTGCGATGTCGTCCTGCAAGCCATTGCCGGTTTTGCTCCTCTCAAACGCGTTGATCTTGCTGTAATCTAGCACCATATTGACAGTGTCAAGTAGCGTCCTTGCGCAGCCTTCGGCGGTGTTGACCAACGATTTTTGAAACGTGGTACAGGTAGTGTCTTGCAAAAATTCGCACGAGGCCAGGATTCCATGTAGGGGCGAGCGTAGTTCATGCGAGATTGATCCGATGAAATCGCTCTTCTGTTCGTTGGCCTTGAGATTCGCCATCCTCATAAGCTCTGTGTCGACGCAGCTGTTAAATGTTATACAATGCAAAAATTCCAGTAGATGCGAGAAATTGCGGTATGCTGAGCAATTGTACACAAAGCAAGCAGTTGGTCGGCTTGTTGTTGAGTCCCACAACGGGATAAAGATGATTTGTCGAGCCTTCGGGAAATGGGCACGTACAATCGCAGATTCTGCAGAAGACTTCTGTCGTCGTCGTTTTCGTGGCTTTACGTTTGCTCGTCCCGCAATTGTACTTCCGTTATCTGAAGAGTCAGACAGTTCTTGCCCTTGCTGATCGAATGTAAACATTTCTCCTCTTGGAAAGCGCTTTAACAGCTTCGAAAGCTCGTCAGGAGTAAAAGGCATAAACTCCGGTCGGTCTGATGATGTATTGGCGGACTCATATGTGTGAGCGAGAATTTCAGCGCTGCTGGTTCGTTTTCTCCGCACTTCTGGGCTCGAAGATCGGGTGCTTGGCCTGGTCGTAGGCCCGGAGTTAGATTCATCCATCTTTTGACTGGGTCGCTGTAGCTCTTGGTTCCCCAAGACCCCAACATTCGCGGCTTCGCTTCTTGACGTCTCTTGAATGCCTTGTTGCTGGTGCGGAACAGCTGCTAACGATGTGTCTACAAAGAGCACACCCCCGCCCTCTTCTAGATCCATAGACTCTCGTAGCAGTTCTGCGGCTCGTGAGAACACTTCAATGCGCTCAGAGCCATCGACGGTCGACCAGGACTCATTATCTGATTCGGAGTCGGTCGAATCACTACGTTGGCTTGAGCGTCGCCTGTGCCTCGCGTCCTCAGAAGCCGGATCGACGTATGCTGATAAACATTCGTTCATTCTGAAGGTACGTTGGCGGTCTTTTTTGTCCCTGGTCATTTCGAGGTGCTGAATCACGTTGTCTGCCATGATGCCGAGGAAGCATCTCTCGCTGTGCGTAAGAACTGGTCTAAGTTTGCTGTCGAGAATGTATATGGACCCGATATTGATGCCTCTGCTTGTACGCAACGGCACACCGGCATAGTACCTGAAGTGTGGGGCCCCCGCTATAAAGCCGAGCTGGTTGAAGCGAGTGTCTTTACTCAGATCAAGCACCTCAAAACAGGCCGGTCCACCTTCTGGGGGCGCGAGTGCTGCTACTTTGTGCTCACACAATCTGCCTGCTTTGGGTACCCTAACGCACTATATGGTACGTCAGTCGTGGCATTCGGTATCATTGTGAAGAGAGGGGTACCCACTCCAGCCCAGATGGCATCTTCAGGATCGTCGTACCGGGCAGCGTCGTCAAGATGGACCGTTTTCGTACTCTCGGCGACAAAATACTGGGTCTCTTCGTCGATCAACGAGATCATTGAGCGCTCCGCGTTCAGTCTCCATGCCACCAGTTGGGCGTGCGCTGTAAGAACGGTATCTACAAGTTCCGAAGCAAGTGGGGGGCGAAAATATTTGTAGAGTTCTCGAGCTCGTTCGCGATCAGTGGCAGTATTCTGAGGCAACCCTTCGTAAGGGTGGTTTGTTATCGTGCATCCCATCATGGCCGCGATTTGTGAGGAGGTCGTTGCTCCGGACTCGTAACGAGAAACAGAGGGCAGAGCCTATTAACAAGCTTGGACGATTAGCCCGTGCTTGTAGGGGTCCTTTGTGGCTTAGTTTGTGCACCCTCACGGACGAGTCGGAAGCAGGTGCTGAAAGTCGACTGGCTTCTAGCCGGCTGTTGAACGGCCACGCCGTTGGTGAAGGACCTCCTTCAGGGTCCAGACCGTCTCAGCCACATCAGCTTCACTGCAGGATTTTGCAGTCTGGAGGATCAGCATGCCCAGCCACATCGTAGCGATGATAGACATTACGACGCGAACAAAAACATTAAGCAGCTACGTATTCTCACAACAGGTCTTCCCACCACATGGCGCATCGCAGCTCCAAGTGCGCGTGAACCGCGATAGTCAATCGGCCCGGTGAATCGCCACCAATGACGGGTTCTGCCGTGTGTTCTGGACTCAGGTCCTATCTGTGGCTGAGCTACAGAAACCCAGAAACCCTACGCGGACCCTATTGTGCCTACGCAGGAGGAGCCGGTACTTGATCTTAGATTAAACAGGGCTAGTTCGGCATCATGTACAGTGCAACGAGCTCCTTCGTGGACACGCGCAATGTTACAGAAAAGCTCGAACGTGGCAGCTCTCAAGTCCTTCCTGAGCCTCGAACAACCAAGGAAGATGGCACTCGTAAGAGTTTCACAGACCTTCAGTATCTCTGTAAAGCTACTCTAATTCCGAGACCTAGGGTAAATGCACGTCCACGGCATCGAAATTACGGAGCCAAACCCGTTGCTAGTGGCGAAAGCATAGAGTAGTTCTTCGGTACCTGTCGCCCGGTTAAGTTTTCAGCCAAGCCATGCGCCACCCATATAGTGTTGCTACCGGGTAACAGAACAACCTTGACGAAAACTCTTGGCATACGGTATCTGTGTGTTGATACTCATACAAAAAGCTTGACATTGAAGGCCTAATTAGTTGTTTCCGCATCCCGGACTTGTTCGTTGCAGCTTTGACTTGATAACGTGAGTCCATGTATGACCAGATGTAAAAGTGCTAGTTGTGAAACTGAGCACCGTGGTGTTTCAAAGACTATAAGAGAAACTCCATGCAAATGTCCACCCAATATTGTGCATCCCAACGCATCGCTCGGGGTATCGTGATACCATAACGCCATGCAATGCGATGTCCTGATAATGAAGAAAAAATGAGAAGAGATTGCCGTGAAAAAGATGTTGATGTTGTGGAGTCTTGATGTGTTGATATGTGTGGGGAGGTATGTCTATCGTCTGCGCTTCATGTCGCCATGCGGCTGGTCCGCAGGGTCACGAACTCGTTTTCGTCCGTCGTCTCCTGCGTTTCCACTCCCCCCCCTACTGCGTCGGTCGCGCTCTTCCCGTCCTGATCCTGATGGACGACCCTCATCGCGAGAGCTGCGATGAGGCTTGCTTTCGCGGGGTTCACGCGGTTCGGCCCTTTCGCGGGGTTCACGAGGCTCCCGGCCAGGTCGGTCTCCTCCTTCGCGACTTGACCGTTCGCCTTCCCGTTCTCCATGTCGTCTGCTACTCTCCCTGTCGCTACCCCTCTTTTCGCGACGCTCACGATCGGGTCCTCGCTCTTGTTCTTGGCCTGACTCTCCTCGTTGACTCGGCCCATTTCGACTGCTTCGTTCGTCTGATCGCTTCTCATGATCCCGTTCACGTCCGGAACGCTCCTCTCGTCTGCCTTCACTACGGCGGCTACGCGATTCCGACCGTTCATCCTGGAGTTCCCCACCCACCTGACTCGGCGGGCCTTGCCTATCGCTTCTAGAATGCTGGACTTCGGCTCGAGAGTTGGGTGTTGGCGTGTGTTGCGGTGGCGGCATAGGACTGTTCATACCGCCCTGTCCGTCATTGGTAACGTTGGCGCGATTGGCACCTCGACCGCGCACAGTGACCGGAGGATTCAGAGTCTGAACGGGCGCGTTTCGCTCTGTGGGTGAGGGTGCGTTCTGCGTCAGGACGTTGTTGATAGCTCGCAACGGATTAGAGTTACGTGGTCCTCGGTCGTTGTTAAACGCAGGTCCCGTCGGTGGCCCCCTGCCTCCCGGTGAGGGCAAGGGTCCCTGTGGGGTCCTACCCGAGCCACGAGGGCCACTCGGCACGCTCGACACATCCGTCTGTATGGGCGGAGCATTGGGTCTACTACCACCGAAATTTGCTTGCAGTCGACTAGGGTGAATGCCCGGAGGGATCGGATTCGATGCTGCTGGGCCTGATGGGGCACTTGGTGGCGGGGGCTGAGATGGCATTTCGCGACGATCACCTGCATACGTTAGCGGAGGATAATGATCATGGGCAGGAAACTGACTACGCGGCCCAGAAGGGACTGGCTCGGAAGGCGCATTAAGCCTACCGTAGTTGGGATCCTGCATCTGCATGTGCGATTGGCGTGAAGACTGCGAAGGCTGGAACATCTCGCGAGAACTACGAGACGAACCTGGCACATCAGTTCGAGCAGGTTCATTCCGTGGTCCACGGGGACCTGTAGGCGTGCTGTTGACGCTCGTTTCATCCCGACGGTCACGACCAGAAGGGGGACCCTGGGGGTGCATTCGCTCCTCCCGGTGATCGTAAGGAGCCTCGTTACGGATGTGTTGAGGTGGCGGGCCGTTATCATCGCCGCGACGATCGTCCCCTCTTTGCTCGTTACCTCGTCGTTCGTCGCCTCTTCTAGGAGACTGCGGGGGTAATCCTCTTTCGCGACGGCTGTCGCGTTCCGATCGAGGAGACTCATGTCTGGGAGGACCCGCCTCATTGATTAGAGCTGCACGTGCCGGATTGACTGCAGGATCTATCAGAGCTGCACGAGCTGGATTGATTGCAGGGCCATCGGTGGCCGTCGACAAATTGGCAGGTGGGGGTCTCGAGATTATTGCATCTACCCTATCCTGTACTTGGTGCCTACCAGATGGCGGCAGATCACGTTGGTGCGAGGGATATTCTTGCGATAGATTTGAGCTCGAGGGTGTCCTTCTAGGCTCCATGGCAGGTGGCACAGGATGTCCTCGATGGTCGAGTCGCTCTCGGTGGTCTCTGGGATCTCTGATGTCTCTCGGGTCTCTAGGCTCCCATTGGGGAGGCCCACGGATAGGAGGCCCCCTCGCGTCCCTGGGCGGTGCTCGCATGGTTCGCTCATCATAGTCTCTAGGATCCCCTCTACCGTAATCACGACGTTCTATAGGACCAGGCCCCCTCTCAGGGGTTCTGCCGCCAGGTATAGATCGGTCGCGGGGATCGCTTGGGCGTTCGAGTCGTCCATAGTCGCCATGAGGCGGCCGGCTGTCATGTCTAGTATGAGGAGGACCATAGTCGGACTGACGATCAGAGGGGCGGGATCTGGGAGGTTGAGAATCTGGTCTAATGGGCAAGGCATGAGAGGGTCTGCCCATTGGCGGTCCGTGGCTGGGCGCGACCCTGCTGTCGATTCGAGATGGCATGGACGAGACATGAGCTGATGGGGCTGGTGTACCTCTAGCAGGTGTGTTGCCGCCCCGCTCTTGCTGCGATGGAGTGGAATCTCTGACGTCAGGCTCTTTGGTACTTGCCTGATCAGGGTCTCTGTCATTCGGACGGACTGTCGATGTTGCTGGCGTTGAATCACGCTTCTGGGCGTTATCGTCGGTGCCGTCTGAAGGTCGTGGCGTCCCGTTGCTTTTTCGGAAATGAGCGACTGATGTTTTTGTGTCGGATAGGCTGACTTACGATTCCTTCCTGGACTTGAACACAGGCGCGCTGGCATTGAGCTTTGTTGCGGGAATATCTTTCGGTTGCGGCGTCTGAGAGGCGGCTTTGCCGGCACCATTGGTGACTTCCGGTGGTGCAGGTATCTTTGGTGTATCAGTATGCGGGGTTGGCCGGGTGTTGCTGGTGGCACTCACATTACGGTACTGCCACTCTGTTCGCCAGTGAGCCTTGCCTTGCTTGAAGATTCTGAACGTAGATTGCGCGGAGATCTTGAGGTCATCCCTCTCATCGTTCTCTGCAATATGCTCAAGTGGTGTTTGGAGCTCGTCACGCATAGTGTCAACCTTAGGAAAGCTCGAAGAGATGGCGTTCAACACACTGATCGCGTTGCGGACTTCCGTATACTTGCCACTCTCGATGCAAGTCTTCAGCGCGCTGAACAAAGCCTTGTGCCATTTGAAGGACACCTGACAAAAGTCATTGTAGTCAAGATGAGTCTCTGGGTTGCGATCGGCATCAAACTTTCTGCCAAATCCAGGCAGTTGCCTGTCCGCACCATACGCAAACTTGGCATAGGCATCGTGCTTGTTGTCGTGCCACTTCTGGAGCTCTCGAAGAACATCGTTGAGGAATCGACCGAAATTCTTCGACTCTTCTTCCGAATACATGCCGATGATGCAGCTGAGCTTGTTGGCGGAGAAGAGAAGGTCGAGCAGCTTGATTGTACGGAATCCAGGTACTCCAGAGCTGTGCATGAAATGCAACATAGCAGACGTGTATTGCGCATCGTGAAGAGACATGCGACTGCGGGGTATGAAGCAGTCCTGCAACAGGGCTAAGTGAAGTGCGTCAGATCGAGGACCGACCATGGGCACATCTGCAAACCACCTGCTCATCTCGACTCGCAACTGGTCCTGAGTAGCCTTGGCAACCTTTGCAACGGTGTCTCGCTCCTTGCTTAGCTTCGAAATTTCTTCTTTCGCGCGCCGCTGTTCTGGCGTGTCCTGCTTAGGAATGCGCGAGTTGTATCGACGGTCGACGTGCGTAGGGGCTGCCTTTTGTTGCCAATTCTGAATCGTCTCGCGGTATCGATCTTTGATGCCATGTTGGTCTACGTCAGGAAGAGACAACTGCCAGAACGTGACATAGAATGACAGGCAAGGATGGTCTGCGAAAGACTCAGGCAGTATTGCTCTCAGCTGCTCCGTTACCTTTTCAATCTCAGGGTTCGACAGATCAGCCGTAGTCGTTTCCCCTGCGGCGCCTTCGGATTCAGTCTTAGCTGCGTCATTCATCTCAACGTCTCCGGGCGCAGTAGAAGCGTCGTCGCCAACAGCCTTAGAGGGAGTAGCAGTGCCGTTAGCTGCTGTGCTTTCTGCTCCTCCCATTGCGATATCTCCGTTGTTGGTGCGATCTTTGGTATCGGAGGATCTGTCTTGCTGCTCAACTCTGTAAGCATTGGCTTTCGCAGCTATGCTGGCACGGCAGATGGTGAAAGCGATGGTTGGGTCCACGCCATAATCAGAGATCATTTCGACCAAACCTGGGAAGGCGTTGTCGAAATCCTCTTCCGAGAAATAGGCGCGAAGGAACTCGAGGTATTGAAAGAGATTGGAGTGCAGTTTATCGGCATTGAAGAACACCACTTTGTCAGGGGTGTCAAGCTGATCATCGCGATGAATGAAGGCCTCGACATGCTGCGCCAGCGCAACAAGGATCTGCGGCGCCAATTCTCGGTCCTTCAGACACTTTGCTAAGCGCTTGGCCGAGGAAACAGCCAGATGACGATTGTCCGCAAGATTGTGTTGGAGGGTGTATGCGCGGAGGACTGGCCCTGCGCTCAACGATAGGACGGTAGACTCTGAGAGCGAACCAGTGGCTGCAATACCGCCCATCCATTTCACCATCTGCTCGAGGACGTCAAGCATGTACAACTCGCCGGAAGGTTGCAAAAGCTGGTGTGTCGTGTATTGCAAAACTGGTGTCGGATCCAGCAGCGTGTACCTCTGATAAGCTCTGCCAATGAACAAAGACAGATTGGTAAGCCAGCCTTGAGCGAACATACCATCGCCTTTTTTCCCTTCCTTGTTGGGATTTGTGAGAGTGGTGACGAGAGTCCAGGTCAGAACGTCGTACCCAAGAAGAGTGATGTATTTGCTGCACTCCACAAGAGCGTCAATCATGTTGGGATACCCGATGAGTCGCGTGACAATGTTTCTGAAGACGATTCCAGGATTTGAATACGAAATCTTGGCAATCCTGCGTCCGGACTCCTTTGTGTTCGTAGCAGTAACCTTGTTCAATTCCTTGCTCGTTGCGTGTTGCACCTTTTTGAAAAACTGTCTGAAGGTGGGTTTGCTGGCTCCTTTGACCTGCCATTGTTCGTAGATCGTGAATCGTGTCGCGGTGTCAAACTGCTTGAGAAGCTCCCAGACTTCATTCACGACACCAGGGTTCTGGCCAGTGAAGGAGAGCGTTGGAGTGAGGAAGGTTGTCGAAAATTTTATCCAACGCTGTCGGTTTGCATCTGACGGGTCGTCTGCGAAGTCCTTCCGCGCTATACGCGCAATCTTTGTTAGTAGGACGGTATCTTTTCCACACTCTGGGCCTACCAGACCGAGTAGAGTGGTACACAGTTTGATCACATCGTCGACATTTTGGCAGACAGGTACATTGTCGGCCCAATCTTCCCAGTAAAATCGATAATCGACACCATCGCCTGCATCTTTCTGATCTGGCTTGGGCCATCGAAGTGTTCGTCGAGGTGTGAAATCGCTTGGGCGGGAATGGCCTCGAGAAACGGCGCCTTTCGTCACGACTGGAATCTCCTCAGGAGAAATGGGTCTTGCTGCCTCGTATACTTTGCTCAGCGAGTGGTGTGCTAGCCGAGACATGAGTTCAAGTAGGTCTGGGTAGACCTCCAATAACCAGGGATGAAGACCAAGTATGAAGAAGGCTTCGGGCAAAGCGCCGATGCAGAGCAAGCTTTTGAGAAGCGAGTATTTCTGGTCAGCTGGCTCTGGCAGCGGAGGTTTTGCCTCTGTTGGGTCGTTGGATTGCCCGGGTGTGCCACCCTCAGACTCCGATCTTGTGGACTTCTCGGCTTCTCTGAGGCGGCTTACCGCAGACGGTCCTTGTATGGTGTCGTCCGACAATACCGACATTGTAAGTGCGTTATCTTTTCCGCTTTCCTTCTCTTCTTTTTCTCTCTTGGCTTCCATCAGCTTCCGTTTGTGAGCGGACATCTCGCCCTCTGGTGGATACAGATGTGGGTAGAGATCTAAAATGGAAATGAACCCCACTTTGATGAGAAGGGCAGCCATGTGAATGAGGTTGTCGGGGAGGAAATCCGAAGCGTCGCGAGCATCAGATGCGTAGAATTGCAGCTTGAAGCCAAGAAGTTGAGCAGCAGTATCGTTGCCCGACGGCGGCAACGTCCCGGTTTGCGACATCCAGTCGTCTGCCCATTTCCGTGCAGCTTGTTGATCGGAAAGGGTAGCACCCTCTGCGTGTATCTTTTCGTCCCTCGGCCGGTTGTTCGCAGTGATGCGTCGAGCACCAAGTTCGAAGAAGGCTTCGATGCCTTTGCCGGCACGTGAAGATTCAAGCTCTCCAACACGGTCCCAAAACTTACGGTCTCGGCGTTCACGTAGCTGCAGTTGTTGGAACTTCTCGTCCTCAGAGTGGTACCACAGCGGAGATTCTGGCTGGGCCCAGTTCGGAAGCGTCGACACATCCGGCTCCTCCCACTCGATGCCCTCCAGCCCCCGCTGTTCTGGCCACCATGCGCTGCAGCGAAGTAACTTGACGAAGAACTTCCCATGCTTGACCAAAAGGTTGGCAAAAACGTCGAGTGTTACATCGAGAACTCGGCCAATGTCCAAGTCGAAAGCGCCAATAAGTGCGTTCACTCGCTGGTACGTTTCGCTGACAACTTCGTGACTGGGTGGCTCGCTGTTTACGGTGGTAAAGTATTCGGTCATGAGTTTCGAGTAGCCCTCGGTCTCTTCGCGAAGGAGATTGTAGTTGGACTGGCGGTAGAGAGCGTGTGTGGCTTTGCGGACAGCCATTTTTCCGAAGCTTCCACGGACCAGCTCGAGGTGTTTCAGCAAGTTGATGTCGAGCTCCGAGCGCATTCTCCCGACGTCGATATCGGTTGCCATAAGCATATGCCGTACCAGAGTCTGTTTCTTTTCGTTCTCCGTCAAAGAACTAAGCGTGTCGAGAAAGGTGGATACAGGGTCCACCGACTCGTTTGGAGGTGCAGCGACAATGTCTCGAACCAACGATCCCAGCTCGCCTGAGCTCAACAGGTGGTCCATCGAGGCCTCGATGATTTCGTGGAACACAACGGACAGCGTGAAGACATCGCCTTCGCGCTGAGCCGCCAGTGCGGCTTGAACCACTGCTTGTCGTGCTTCATTATTCCACTTGGCAACACGTTGGGGGGTCAGGTACTCGTTGCTCTCTGGTACTTCGCGCGTTGGTGCTGAGGGCACAGAGGCTGGCTCCTTGGGTGGTGCTGGAGTAGATGGCGTCGTCTGAACAGGCCTGGGCGGATGAAGTACGCTTGTTGCTGGGGACCTGGCTGGTGGAGGAGCATGCGCCATGTTGGGGCTTTGCGGTACACTGGAACCGCCACGGCCTCCTCCGCCCATGCCCGGTCCTCCTCTACTTTGCCGCCTGTCTCCGCCTCCCCGTCCGCCACGCGGGCTGTTCTGGTGTTGAGTATGCGCAAGTGGTAGGTTCTGCGGCCGGTGCGGCGACGGTCGCGGGCTATCGTCATAAGAGAAGGTGCGATCGCCGCGCTTTCGTTTCGGTCCAGGAGCCATTATGGATATCTCTGGTGGTCGCGAGACCGGCGAAGGGAAAGGACTGGATTAGTGTAGGCAGAACATGCACGGCGCCGCGAGAGCTCGTGAGATTGCGTGAGCGTCGTTTCTGGTGGGTGCACGCGCACAACGGGTGCGATGAAGGATGTTGTTCGTATTCGCGAAACCGCGAAAGGGCGGGGTCGACAACGTGACAAAGAAATGCTGTCGCGATGCGGTGGACGCGGCTGAGTTTGCAGTCATTGACACTTTGTCGCGGAAGCTCAACCCGCCAGTGTCACTAGCTCGGAAGCTGTGAGACTGCCAAGACCGCCCCACAGAACTGCTCCAGGGCTCCGTTCATCTGATTCACAGCGCAATCGTGGGTAGCATCATATCTCAGGTCTGACATCGAACAACTAAACAATCTACAAAGTGACTTCACATCATGTGCAAGCAAAAAGAAAAAACATTTGGCAAGAAGATAGAAGTTCAATTCAACTGCCATCATGGCGGAGCCATCCAAGGTCTCAAAAAGTGAAGGAGCGACCAGACCCAGCCCATCGTCAACGATTCAGATGCATGCCGCCTAAGCTGCAGCACTAACAGCGTGAGCTGTGGCCTTGCGCTCGTTCTCAAGAACAGCCTCTAGGATGCCAGTAGCACCCTGACCGGCCTTCATTTCCTTCATAACAGTGTCGACGCCAAGTTGCTCGTCAGTCCACAGAGGCAGCTCCTCGGCCTTGCCGGCCTCGCCAACGCCAATGAAGCCACCCTCAGCTGCCCACTCGCTAGTGCGCTTGATACCGAGCTGCGTCCAAACGGCGTCGAATGCCTCGACCAGGTGCTCGCGGTATTCGCGTACGTGGCCGGGGGTCGGAGTGACACGCAGACGCTCCTGGCCAACAGGGACAGTGGGGTAGTTGATCGCCTGCACGTAAATACCCCAGTCCTCGAGGAGCAGATCAGAAGCCTTTCTGGCAGTTTCTGCGTTTCCCACCAAAACTGGCACAATGTGGCTAGGGTTGGGGATCACGGGAATGTCCCGAGCATTCAACTCGTCCTTGACCGCACGAGTGTGCAGTTGCTGGAGGCGCCTGTCACCCTGGTAGCTGGACTGGTACTCGATGGCGGCCTTTGCGCCAGCCATAGTTGCCGGAGGAAGGGAAGTAGTGAAAATGAACCCAGGTGCAAGCGACCTGATAGTGTCCACGAGCTTGGCGGAACCTGCAATGTAGCCGCCAACACAGCCATAGGCCTTTCCAAGCGTGCCGGTGATGATGTCGATGCGATCCATAACTGTGCCTTGGGGCTTGCCGGCCTTGTGCGCTTCATAATCAAGATGCTCTGCAACACCGGCGCCGTGCGATCCGTACATGCCGACGGCGTGTACCTCGTCCAAAAATGTGATTGCGCCGTACTTGTCTGCAAGGTCGCAGATCTCCTCAATGGGTCCAATGGAGCCGCACATGCTGTAAACACTCTCAAAGGCAATGATCTTGGGGTATTCAGCAGGAATCGAAGCCAGCTTCGCCTCAAGATCAGCAACATCGTTGTGCTTAAAGACCATCTTCTTTGCGCCAGAGTGACGAATACCCTGGATCATCGAAGCATGGTTCAAGCTGTCCGAAAGGATGACACAGTTAGGCATCTTGCTGCCGAGGGTTGCAAGAGTGGCATCGTTGGCGACGTAGCACGAAGAGAAAACCAAAGAAGCCTCCTTCGAGTGGAGCTTCGCAATGGTATCTTCCAATGCCACTGCGTGCTGGTTGTGGCCAGAGATGTTCCTAGTACCTCCAGCACCAGCTCCATAGTTATCCAGAGTCTCGTGCATGGACTTCAGTACAGCCGGATTGCGGCCCATGCCGAGGTAGTCGTTAGAGCACCATACGGTGACCTTGTCCTCTGGCGACTCCTTGTGGGCACGGGGGAACTCCTTGGCCAGTCGGTTGATGTTGTTGAAGTAGCGGTACGACTTGTCCTTGTGCTTCTTCTCCAATTCGCCCTCGTAGTAGGCCTCGTAATCGAAGTGTGCAGACTTGGCGTTGCCGACGTTTGCAGATTTGACGGCCGCTGGCTTCTGCGCTGCGTGAGGGAAAGGGATTGAGCCTGTGCTTTACGTCAGCTCTTCTGCGTCGATAATGATGATGTTCGTTGAAGAGTCGCCATGTGGCGCAGATGACGTAGAAGACTTCAACACCAACGCCGTCCGACGGTCAATTCGTACCTTGCTGGCCACGGACACGCTCAGTCTCAACATAGGCCTCTTTGTGCGCGGTCGTGTGCAACTTGGCGCGGTTGACGCGGGAATGGTAAGCGCGGACTCCTCCAAAAGCACCGGCGAGGGCGCTGTTGCCGGTACGAGCGCTCTGGACGGCGAGTGCCTTTCCCATAATGGGGCAGCGCTTGCCAAGCACTTGCAAGTTGGACATGCTTCCAGCGCTGGGGGAGACATCGTGGCTGGCGGCGGTGGTTGAGAGCGAACGGAGCGTGGCGGGAGACGTCTTGTGGAGGAACGGGCACATGGTCCTCGACTGGCGGAGAAGAGCCTCCATGATGGTCAATGGTACGAAGGGGCGAAATTTGGGGGCGTCTGGCTGTGACGATTGCGTGGGGTTGTCACTGTCAGAGTGAGGGTGGAAAAGAGGAAGGATGGATGTCAGAGCGGTGTCAGAATGCGTGGACACAAATCATTTCATATGCGGGATTGGAAGCCAGGCTAAGCGGCCGGCGTCGGCATCAAATGGAAGCGCATTCATTGGCCACTTGCCGCTTAGTATGCCGACACCACCATCGATCATGGTTTGATTGCGCTGACGGCTGATGGCTGGCAGGATCCGCGTGAGGGGTACCGGAGCCTGTCTCTCAGCTCTTGGTGCTGGAGCCAAAGGTGTTGTCAGCCCTGAAGACGTTTGTGCGACAGGGCCCACTGCTCGAACATCAGCATCAGCCCAGCTGCTTACACACAGCAGCATGCGCGACAGTGTGTGCAGCTCAGGCACCATGTTGCGACTATGTGCAACTGCTATCTGATTGTCGTCGGTTACAAGGCCCTCGTTGCCATAGTCCGTAAACCAGCCCCGGAAGCCATGCTGCCCGTACCACTGCTCAGTACAGTCATGATCAGCACAGCTCAAGCCATTGCCAAAAGAAGATCACCGTCCATTGGCTGAGACGACTACAATCCACGGTACTGGCGCTCGTTCTTCCGCATTTGGCATCGTACCTGCCTCGATCACGACAGGACGCTCATCATATCGCGAACACGTCTCCCACACTCGAAGCAATTCCTAGATTGATTCATGCAAACAGGCTCGACAAGTACACGGCGTGTATCGGCAAGATGCCGACGCTTCGAGAAAGATGCCGCAAAAATCTGGCAAGTGGTGTGACAATGAAGACGTAAAGTAGAGTCAGCAACCGTGGCCAGACCTGAATAAGCTTGCAGGGTGGGGATGTTCTCAACTCCTGCGAACAAGCGCAGCTGGGGCGATCCCTCTAGTCTATGTAGTAGGTCGCATAGCAGATTTGCCACCCCCGGACGTCAGTCCAACCGTTCACTTTGAACTGCGTGTTTCCTGACCATAGCCTGCTTTGTATATGTAAAGCCTGCTTGATATATATAAAGGAAATTTAGACCTCATCTAAGTACAGTACGCCAGAACCAGCCTCTATCCACGACGTCGCGCACATCAGCATATGCCATGCTGGGGTACTCAGTTGCCGCGTCCATTTGATGTGACGCATCGTTTTTGACGACTGCTGTGCTCTTTTGCAGACTTCCTGGTTTGTCAATATTGCCTCTCCACTACTTTGAAACCGGTACAAGTGGTTCGTCGTCATCAGATATTTCAATGATCTCTGCCTGCGAAGGCTGCATTGGATTGCTGAGTGCTGCGTGGCTAAAAGTCGTGTTCAAAATCGTATCAACGTAATCGCAGAAGGTCGCAGGATCTGGCGAGTTTTGTCGCAAACATCTTGCCAACTCTTCAAGACCCTGCTTTGATGGCTCTTCCGAGAAGTAATCACCGCACAACCACCAACACAGAAACAGCTTGGTGAAAGTAACAATCTTGGGTAAGTCCTGTGGTAATATGCCTGGCATCCTGGCATCACCGCGGAGGAGCATGTCGACACACGCTGGAATCTCTCGAATCATGTTTGTTCTTCCGACATTCTGCAGTCTCTGCCTTATCATCTCTTTTTTGTGTGGACTGAGGTCATGTATTGCTTTGGACACGATTCGCTTTCGGTCTTGTGTCTCTATCAACTGAGGCCAGGTCCAACGGCTCACAGTAGCAATGGAGGCATGTTCAGGTGCATCCCCAAGCGGTGTTCGTGAAGATCTAGCGGTGAGAGTAGCTGCTGCCGCCACTAGGTTCGGAGTCTCAATGGTGTCAGCAATCATAGGTTCTGGCGCCAGAACTCGAGTCTGAGTACTGGGCTCTCGTTTATCTTTGTTTCGTGCAGGTGTTGTGGAACCATCCTTGAGCGGTTCGTGATCGCTCTCGAAGTCTGATGAGTCTGAAGGCGTACCGAGGTCAATGAACTCAACTGGCGAAATTTGTTGCTGCGACCGCTCCAGAGGCTGAGCAGCAGGTAGATGCGGGTTATTGGAAACGACAGAGTCTTCGGTCTGTGAGTCGTCTCCATTGTTGGAGTCTGAAGGTGTTTCATATACAGATGCAAGCCAGTTCGCTTGCTCAAGTAGCTCCACAGTAACCTCCAGGTTTCTGCATTTCTGTAAAATAAGGTCAGATAGAGATATCTCCTTACGTGACAGCACTTACCATCTTGACACTCGCAACTGTATCACCCGGGTCCTCTAAAATCTCGTCACAGATCTTGTCGATGCGGTACCGATAGTACTCTGCTTCTGCTAGATACGTTCTGACCAGTTTCTCTCGTTGTCCAGCGGCTTCGGCTTCCTTCCTCATGGTGGCTATGTCGTATACAACGGGTGCTTCTCCTACGCCTCTCTCGTCTTTGTGCTTTGTTTCACCTTTACCTGGCTTCCAGGCATTCGTATATACTTCGATGCATTCGTTGATGATCTCGGTGACTCGGTCTTTATCCAAGTTGCTAGGCCCTAAAGTGTAACCTCCAGCCGGTAAATCTTCACTTTTGCCGCTTTCGTAGCCTGGCTCTTCTACACCCTCTGGAGAGGTGTCGCTCACGTTGGAATAATGTTCCTCTTCTTCAAGGTCATCAAGCTCAACTATGCTGCCGTCTGCGGCTTGCCACTTTGAAAGGTAGTGCCAGCTCTCGAGGGGAGCTTGTGATGGTGTGTCATATGCTTTTTCCAACAGTGCATCCCCGGTCAAAGGTACTGTCGTGGAATTGATTGGAGCTATCCGCCTTCGTTTGCGGTCATCATGGTTGGGCCCGCTCACTCCATTGGAGGTCTCCGGAGTGCGGTCCTTAGTCAGTTGTAGAGCTTGCGCGCTCGCTGTTGGGGTCGACCAGGACATATCAGTAGGCGGTGGCATGCGTGCCAGAAGGTGACGATCTCGACTCGCTTAATATGGCAGCCGTGGTGTTGGTTCTGAGTGATGAGATTATGGCAAGGTCAGGTGTAGTACAGTCGAGCAACAATCGGTCCGGTCAAGCTGCAGTCGCGTATGCCATCAACTCAGTGGCATAGCAACGAAGGCAAGAGACAATGACGCGAGCAAGTGGGTCCGGGCGCGTGGTCATGTGAAGCGCGTTGCGGGGTTCGTCGACCCTTATTTCTAGGCTCTGGTGCAGCAAACATACATGAATCAAGCTCAAGCCACCGTAGCTGCCCTCTCACCAAGCGGGGCACTCAGGGCGCAGACCTTAGTGGTGACTGTCGTGGTGACGCTGAATGTCGTGCGAGCTTCGGCGGAACGAATTCGTTAGCGCGGGGAAGGTGCATTTGTCAGGTACCAGCACAACCTTCGATCCTCACAGTGGTGCCGGCCACAGCAAACGAACGCGCATCAACAGTCATGGCCTCAACATCACATGCAGACTACCCTCCTGAGCTTTCTGCCGAAGAGCAGAATTTCATCTTCACAGAGCTCAAAGACTGGTCGATAGCTCACGGCCTTGCAGTTCGCCCGGCTCCTTCCTTTGTCCAGCAATCTCAGGATCCCTCAGGTGTACTCGCAACAACAGCACCAGTCACAGTATTTCCTAGCTTGTTCCCGCGTTCATGCTTTGAAGATGGTCTGTCGATACAAAAAGCTTACAATGAACTGTATTCTGCCATCGCAAGAGACGAGCAATGGCTGCAGGGCATCGTCGAAGAGCTAGTCGATGTTGACGACTTTGTCGCAAAGCTGTGGCAGACCCACCTTGCTGTGAAGAAAGAGGGCTACGTCCAAGATATATCGCTTGGCCTGTTCCGTTCGGATTATATGGTTCACGAGGATCCGTCTAAAGAAAATCCTGCACCTGGCCTGAAGCAAGTTGAATTCAACACCATCGCATCTTCGTTTGGTGGATTGTCGTCTCAGGTTTCTGCGTTACACAGGTACCTCTTATCGCTAGGTGCATATCCGTCTTCCACCTCTTCCATCATCAAGGCAGATGCTCTCAGACAAAGTCAATCTACGTCACAGCTGGCAAAAGGGCTCGCGGCTGGACACAAAGCCTATGGAGAATCCAGAACCAGGCGTCCTTTGTGTGTCCTCTTCGTCGTACAAAATCCGGAAAGGAATGTCTTCGACCAGAGACATCTAGAGTACGCCTTACTAGAAGAAAACGGTGTACAATCGTTCCGACTGCCCTTCAGAAAGACACTGGAGCACACCAAACTTGATGGCGATCGGACATTGGTATACATCCCGCCTCACTCTCCCTCGACATCGTATGAGGTGACTACCATTTACTTCCGGGCAGGGTACTCTCCTGATGATTACGTAAAGGCGGAGGACTGGGCAGCACGGCTACATCTCGAGAAAAGCAGAGCGATCAAATGCCCCAGCATACTGACTCAACTTGCTGGATGCAAGAAGGTCCAACAAGTTCTGGCGACACCTCAGTCACCCCACCTGAAGCACTTTCTGCCTGATGACAAGGTTGCTTCACGGCTGCTGGAGACGTTTGCTCCCATCTACCCACTTGACAGCAGCAATGCAGGCAAAGAAGCGAAGAAGCTTGCGACTGATTCATCGTCAGCAGCTCGGTTCGTACTGAAACCTCAGCGCGAGGGGGGCGGCAACAACATCTACCGCAGAGCTATTCCTCCGTTTCTGGAGAAGCTTCCCGAGACACAATGGCCTGCATATATTCTGATGGAGATGATCGAGCCGCCACCCCTTAGAAATGCTATCGTCCGTAACGGAGTGCTGGAGAGGGGTGGTGTCATATGCGAGTTGGGCGTGTACGGAGTCTGTCTTTGGCGAGACGGCTCTGAAGATGGACAGAAAGGCGAGATTTTGGAGAATTTTGAGGCAGGGTACCTTCTTCGCACTAAGGGAGATCAAAGCGAAGAAGGAGGAGTGGCCGCAGGGTTCGGAGCGGTGGACAGCTGCTGCTTAGTTGAGGGCTGAGGTTAGATAGTTGGCGAAGCAGTTCGGTTGCAACTCCGAGGCTGTTTCGTGGGAGGCGCTCACACATGCAATATACAGAGTTCAAGGTTCGCCTTACCCTTGCGATTGGTGCTTTCTTTTCCACACACTGCAGCATTATTTGATTTTTGATTTCTGCAAAGCCAACCAAGGTTGCATCGGCCTTCGATGAATGAGTGTTGACAAGTCCGCTCTCATCGTTTCGTATTTCATACGAAAAGGAACGGGTCGCTAGTGTACAGCCTGCTGGAAACCAAGAAGCCTGTGCGGAATACCGCTCCACAGCCACGTGCAACCTGCAGACAGTACATCTGTGTCCGTTCTATCAGACGCTCCGTACATTCACCATTCAGTACTTCCTTGAAAACCTCTTCATCACCATTGTAGCATACATAGGGCTCTCGAGGGTACACCGTGTGACGTGCGAGAATGTTGCTATTGCCAATTTACCGGGATCCACCTCCATGAAACCGGAATAGGAGAACGTGCCATGTGAGATGCAATTGGTACCACCATCGCCAAAACGCTGCCAAAGGACTTGACAGCGGGATGCAAGGTGCAGTGAGACAGTAGCAGCAAGCAAGACGTATGTCTAAACATGTGAATGTTGTCTACGAACCCCACGCCAGTAGGTCGACGAAGGGAGTGCACATTTGCACCAAGTCACTGAGCACAACAGGGCGAACGTCTCTCACCCAATTCGTCCCCGGGCGTAAGCAAACTCAAAGCTAGACTCCCGGCCTTCGGAACGAGCAGATCAGTGCGTGCATGCCGCGGCGATCTGTCTGTGCTACAATAGTCAAAGTCTCCTCTTTTGGACAAGCAGAATCAGGATTTTGCGATACCGAGTCAGATGGCAGGGTACTTTTTCTCTTGACGCATCAAAGCCATCATACATGCGTGATGACAGTGGACGTCGCAGCTTGCAGTTTTATTGCGAGGGTGTCGAGTCCTATTATTCAGGAGGACGAGTTATGCTGCCCCCTGGAGTCTTATGCACCCGCCTGTCAGCCCTATGCGAAGCAGAAAGTCGCCGTTCCTGATTGGCGCAAGGCTAGCTATTCGCGAGTCACTCTTACAACAACGCGTCTTCCTTCCAGCCTCCCATCTCGCGTCCGCACAATCATGCATCAAGCAGAGTGACAGCGGCGCATCATACATGGATGCGCTGGCTGCGCGCATGTCACTCAGCTTGTTTTGGAGCGTCCTGCAAATGGCCAACCGCTCCCGTCGACGAGGATCGTTGTCAAATTCGCGTCGCCGTTCCCTTTTTGTCTCATCACTTCTCGAGTAACTGGAGGGCGGCCTTTCCTTTTCCATCATAGCCTCACTCATGGCGCCCATTGCGAGAACGTGGACTGGCTGATGGCTGACTTCGGGAGGACTGCAATTTCCTATGAGCCTCCCAGGACCGCTCGATACCACTCCCAGGATGGGGTGACCCCAAAGCAGAGCGCCGTTTGTCGCCGCTATGCCGTAAAGGACGTCCAAGATTCACCTCGTTAGACTTCAGCCGGGGCCAAAGCTTCTCGCTTCTAAAAGTTCCCGGCATCAGTTGCTGATCTCTAGTCGAGCGTGTTCTAATGCCATTTATGGTTGCGGGCACCCTGGTGCCTTCCCACTCTTGCTGCACCTCTTCTGCATCTCAACACCACGTCAACTTGACTGGCTGCGTGTCTGCCCCGACTCACCCTCATTCGCTCCTTACCCCGCAGACTCACTAATACTTGTCTTTGCTCACACTCTCTTTGCACACGCCCAGCCAGACCGGTCTTCACCTTCGTTTTCACTCCTCCTTCTTTCTTTTGCCATCGCTTTTTCAGCGCGTAGTATCATATCCAGATTCGCGCCTTCCCTGTTCAAATCGCGGTTCACCTCTAATACTAATTCAATGGCCATCACGACACAATACTAAACCACGCCTACTCCACACTCCCACTATGCGGTCCTACCGCTTCCTCTTCGTGTGCATTGCGCTCTTTCTTTGTCTACACTCAGTCACAGCCGTGCCCCAGTCTGCTATACGCCGGCAGGATGATAGCCCTTCAGACCGTTCACAGACACCTACCGCCACTGTATCCTCACGTCCATCAGCTACACCAACGTCCTCCGATGAGGACTCATCAGCGTCGAGGACCGAGTCCAATCGTGCTTCCTCTACTGTTGCCACAAGCCAAGCAAAGGCAAGCACGTCCATTCAAGTATCGAGCACGACCGCGTCCACTGCGCCCCAGTCGACGAGCTCAGCAGGTCAGTCAGTATGGAATGATCGAATCTGCGATTAGCTGACAATGTGCAGAGGTTGACACTGAAAATGCTCTGCCCTTCCAGCCTAGCCTGACGCCGGCTATGGGTATCAGTGGTGTCATCTTGATGCTATCAGGGCTGGCTTTCGCTGTCATCGGTATCAAGAATAAGTGGTGGGTCCTTCAAAGCGTCTTTTGTCTTCCCCTCTAACACCAGACAGGGTCTACGTCTTCGGCTCAGCTGCATACTTGACCGCATTGGCTGTCACTGTTTTGATAGTCTACCTCATGAACCCCCCAGTCTCGAACGGCATCCAAGGTGCTTTCTTTGTTGCCGCTTTCTTCACCGGTATCATCTTCGGCGCCATATCGCTGGTGTTTCCAGATATCACTGAGGGATTTGGGTGCCTGCTTGGCGGCTTTTGTCTTAGCATGTGGTTCCTCTGCCTCAAGTCAGGCGGTCTCATCACCTCAGTGACTGGTCGCGCAATCTTCATTGGGTGCATGAGCGCTGGAGGGTATTGTCTTTCTTTCAGTCACCACACCCGCAACTACGGGCTTATCGCCTCAATCGCCTTTTCGGGAGCGACTGCCACTATACTGGGTATCGACTGTCTTGGTCGTGCGGGCCTGAAAGAGTTCTGGTTGTACTTATGGGGTATGTCGCAACTTTCGTTCCTAAAGAGCCAAGCTGACTTTCTAAGCTTTGAACGACGATGTGTTCCCGCTGGACACTAACACCTACCCTGTCACCAAGAACATCAAGGCCGAACTTTCTGGTATTGTCATAATAGCAGTACTCGGCGTCGTTTCACAACTGCGTGTCTGGAAGCTAGTCAAAGCGCATCGCGAAAAGAGTGCTGCTCAGCAGCTAGAAAAGCAGCAGGATCAAGAGCGGGAAGAGGAGGCGCTCGGTCGGCAGATCGAAGACAGCTTCCAGCGCGAGCGCACCCAGTGGGAAGCAGCTTATGGCGACAAGAGTGTGCAGGACTCTAGCGTCGCATCCTCCATCTTGAGTCCAAAACATTCGACCAGTATTCGAGGGAAAGACATGTTCGCCACCGACAGTCTGGAGCTTGTAAACATGGAGAAGAGCGGTGTCATGCGCTCACACAATCTCGATACCCCTGCCGGAACCACGGTAACCGTAAGCGTTCTCAACGATGATATCCAGCAGATAGATGCGCAGGGCAACCCGATCACATACAAAAAGGTTGGCTCAGTAACAGGCTCCAAGGGCGACCACAAGGGCCTGCCTGCCACGCCCGAAGCCGTACTTACCGACAACCTTCTGAAGGGAAGCAGTCTTCGCCCTTCTTCGATTCCGCCACCTCCAGTGATCATTCCGCTGCCTTTCAAAATACCAGCAGAGGAGGGCGCAGGTAGTGATGACGGAGATAACACCTCTGTGTCTACCGTTGCTGAGACTGAGAATGTTTCAGTAAACGGTCGTAGGCCTATGTCGAAGCGCATATCGGATATGTCAAATTTGCGCCAGACGTCGGGTCAGAGAAATCCACGTAACGTTTCGGAGTCCCAGGAAGATCTGGTCAACGTGCTACACATTGAGGACGACAGGGCCTCGTCGATTGCCGCTACTCTAGACGACGAACACGACGATGTCTCCTTGCGCCAGCTCTCTCCGCCGCACTCACCAATCGGCACCGAACACAAGATTGACGTGGAGGCCGCTCGTCAAGACCAGGCACAAAAATCGAAAGACGCCGACGTCAAAGTAGCTAGCTTAGCAACAGAAGTCGTAGTCAAATCGCCAGCCCGGCCGACCATACGCCAATCCCTGACAAGCAGCACTGATCCCAAGTCAAACGAAGCGAGCACGAAGCGACCAACTTTTGGCGATTCACGCTTCAGAGCTGATACCCTCGTCTCCAGCGCAAAAGGAAACAGCGAGGGCGAACAGTCAAAGTCAAGCAGCGAGAAGGCACCATCACAAAGTTCGCAGACCGAGCACGAGACATCACATGTCGGTAGCCTCAAAGAGAGTACCCTTCCTGCTCGGCTCTCTAAAGTTGCCTTGTCCTATCGTACGAACGAATGGGCGAAGCACCTCGAGACGGCAGACCTACCTGAGCTAGAAGAACTGCATGCACCGGCATCTCCCGGTGCAGCTCTTGACCACGGCTCAGAGGAAGCACCCGCGCCCGTCAGCGATGAGATTGCGGCTCCTCTGATTGGAAGCCAACGCAACTCGAAGGCAATGTCGATTGAAAGCAAGAACCATGCAGTTCTCAACCGCTCGACATCAACTTCGCAGCGATCGCTGGCAGAGCAGCAGCCCATGTCTAGGTCTCCCTCTGTGCTATCGCCGCGGGTGCTCTCCCGTTCGAACTCCGGGGCCCAACTCAATCCTTTGTCTCCCTTGCCTACCAACACGTTGATGGGTCAGCGTGAGAGTCTGATGCGAAACAGGGTGTCATCGCAGTCGTTCTCGCCCCTCCCATCACCTGGGCAGACGTTGCTCGAGCAGAAGGAGCAAGACGACATGACACTCGCCCAGAGACGACAATTGCTCAAGCAGGGACCGACTTCACCACTGCTGCAGCAGCCATCGCCCATGGTTTCTCCCCGAAGACCACCCCCTTCGGCAGCGCAGAAGTGGCAAAAGAAGGGTTGGGCCGGTCAGGGGGTAGCGGCAGGGTTCGATTCGCATCCACCTCAACGAACGCCCAGCACGCAGTCGAGCCGCAAGAGAGAGGACTTGTACGCGGATTGGAGAGAAAACATTCGAGACGTGGCGCCGGCGCAGCAAACAGCAGCGTATATTGCCGAGCAACAAAGAGCGGCTCTGCTGAAGGAGCGACGACAGAAGGAAGTGGAGAGGCAGCAACGCGAGGCGGTGCAGCAGCAGAGAGCGTCGTTGATGGACAGCATGATGCGCAGTGGGCAGATGCTCGATGCGCACCGCGAGGCGATGCGAAAGATGCAAGCCAATGCCAACAAGAGGGCAGGGTAGGCAGGGTATGCAGGGTATGCAGGGTAGGCAGGGTAGGCAGGGTAGGTTTATTGATTCCCCACATGGTATAACTTTGTCGTATATGAAATTTATGATATGATCTGCTCTAGACAGTAGAGATGTTGAGGTATTGAAGATGTAAAGTGAAGTGAAGTGATTTGAGGATTGAGGATTGAGGTATTGCGGTATTGAGGATGTAAAGTGAAGTGGAGTGATTTGAGGATTGAGGTAGGGAAGATGTAAAGTGAAGTGATCAAGATGGAGTGAGTGGGGTAGATGGTGTGTTGATGTTGATTCGCAGCAAGGCACTCGCGAGAGGGAGGATCTGTGCGCGGGGAAGGAGGCACGGAGGGTGAGGAGACGGAGGACAGCGGGAAAAGGGGTTAGATGGGGGAGGTGGAAGGCACGCGAACACGGCCGAACACTTCTCGATGCAGCCAAGATGGGTCAGCAGTTGGGACCGGCAGGGCGGATGATGGGAGGATGGGCGAGTGTGAGGCGTCGATAAGGGGGCTGGGCTAGGCTAGTTTGTGAGACCGGCGGTGGTGGTGGTGGAGGTAGACATGCTGCTTTTGCAGCTGGACAGAAAACCAAGGTGTGGCACGTCCAAGATGGAAGTGTCTACGATTTATTTTCGAAAAAAAAAAAAAAAGATTCGGGTCAGCACGGGTGGATTCGTTGACGACAAGACATGCTTTTCAGTCTCGACGCTCCAGGGAAGCCTGCAGCGTGGCTGCTAACGTGCTCGCCGAGGTGGGCGGATGTGGGTGGGATGAGGCGGCGGCGTAACTCTCACGATGACTAGGCCAGGAAGGCCGGCTGCACAGGCAGCCCCGTGGCTGAGCTAGGGCTGGGCAGCAGCAGACGGGCCCAACGTCGGCGTTGAGGGTGCGAGGATGGCAGCGGGTGGAAAGTGGGAACAGGGTGCGTGATGGTTAATGCAGGGCAGGGCAGAGCAGGGCAGGGGAGGGCAGGACAGGACAAGCCATGTCTGAAGTGTTAAGATGAGGCGAGGAAGCAAGCTGTCATGCGTCGATGGGGGGGGGCTATGGCGGTGGCCGGCAGGACGGTGGACAGGCCATGACCATAGCACGGCCGGGGGAGGGAGGGAAGAGGAACAGGGCTGTTTTGCGTCCAATCTACTAGGAGCCTTGGAGTGCTCTGCTGGCGTCAGGTACAAGAGGTCGAGGTCCCGCGGCGGACGGCGGAGTGACTGGTTGATTGACTGGTTGATCTACTGGGTGCTGACTGACTGACTGATTGACTGATTGATTGATTGATTGATTGACCGACTATCGACTATCGACTATCGACTGACGGACTGACGGACGGGTTGCATTGCATCTCTGGAGGGTGGGAACTAACTTTGGCCTACGGTTGTCTATGGGGCAGCTGCCGCGACAGAGGGTGAGACACGAGAGCGAGTGAAGGCACACGGCCGAGCGAACGTCGGTGGACACGCTGCCTATACACACCACCCGTCCGGCCTCACAGCCTCTCAGCATCACACAGCAGCAGCACCGCAGCCCGCAGCCCGCAGCCCGCAGCCTGCAGCCTCTCTGCACGACGGACCGCCTGCCTGCCTGCCTGCCGCCTGCCTGTCTGCCGCCTGCCTATCGCCTATCGCCTGCCTGCCTGCCTGCAGCACAGCGGCCTGAGGCCCTTGTCGAATCCGGCGACCCTGCGGCCTGTCCAGACGCCTGGCGCTCATGTGCATGCAGCGAGCACGGCCCTTCTCGCCGACCCTTTCTCCAACCTCGCAACCATACTCCCCGTCACCATTCCTTCACGCAGCCCCCCACCTGCGACGGCGCCGCCTGCTGCCACTGCCTCTGCTGCCACTGCGTCTGCACCCACCACTGTCACTGCCACCGCCACTGCACCTGCACCTGCGCCCGCCACGGACCCACCCATCGACACGCTCCCCCAACGCTGGTCGCTCACGAACCGCATCTTCAACCTCAGCCTGCGCGGCCTGTATCCTGCCACCGCCACCGCCACCGCTGCCCGCCCCCCACGCCCTCCGGCCTCGCGCCTGTGGAACCCCCAGAACCACTCCCCTCGCCCTCGCCAGCAGCAGCAACACCCGCCGCCGCACCACCACCATCCACCGCCCAAGTCTGCGCCCCGAGAGCCCAACGTCCCCGTCGAGCGCCCGCGCTCCGAGCGCGACGAGTACCCGCTGTTGACCCTCCCCCAGCGCCGCCAGAGCCGCCAGAGCCCTGCCTCGAGCTCGCTGCTTGTCGAGCGCTCCACCGCTGGGGACGACATCGCCGCAAGTGCCCGCACCAGCATCGGCCTGCCGCCTGACCAAGCCAGAGGCCGCTCTAGCCTGCAGCACGACCGCCATCGCTCACCCTCGCCAACCCCAGGGCCCTCCATGGCCGTCGCCCAGCATGCAGACACCCACGACATGGAAGCAGCCGTCCGTCCCCCAAAGTCCACCCAGGGCGGCCGCGCCAGTCTGCCCGAGAGTGCCCGCACCAGTCTGAGCCGGAGTCACAGCCAGCGCACCAACGGCGACGGCGACGATGCCTCGGAGTTTCCGTGGGGCCCTTCGCATCCCTGCTTTCCGCACCCCAACCCCCATGTCCCCCTCAACAGCCAACTCTACGACACCACGCGCATCATCCGCATCAAGCGCGACTGGATGGTCAAGGGCGATCTGGCCCCCACCTTTGCGAACCTCTACCCAGAGATCCTCGACCCCCTCGTCACCGAAGACGACTTCCGCGACCTGGTCAAGAAGATCAACGATTCACTGCTCGCCGCATTCGACCCCTTCACCTTCCGCGCCTGGCTCGACGCAGTCATGGGCGTTGCCACCTTCTGGCTGTGGGAAGACGTAGGCTTGTCAGGCGTGAAGCGCCAGTTGAACGAGCTGGAGAGCTGGATAGACCGGTGGAATAGAGAGGTCGGCGAGAAGGAGGCAGTCAAGATTATCCCGTTGCGCCGGACGGGATATCTTACCGTAGGTCTCACCCCTTGCAGTACATCATGGCGTGTGCTTACCATGATTTAGCTTGACATTCAGATCCCAGACCCGCATCTGGGCCCTGACAATGGCACAATATCCAGACCGGACACGACAGAAGACGAGTTTGGACACGCCGTTCGCCAGAAAGATGAAGATTACGGAACCTACACGATCCCACCCACGCTACAGGTCAACTCCATGCCTCCGGCTATCGAGAGCCAGTCGTAGTACACACTGGGCCAATGGCCGTCCGGAAGCAGCACCTCCTCTGCGCTTCTCTGAGAAGTCATGTTCTCATCCGCTATTCGGGCCTGTCTATCCAGGCCCCTGCATTTTTGCTTGTTGTTTTGCATCATGGTCACGACTAGACTATACATCCGCCTCGCGGCCTAATGTTTCTTTCACGTCCTTGTTCTCGTGGATTTTTGTTTTCGTCGATACCCAGACACCATATTGTGTCTAGCAAGCCAGCATCGTATGTAGTGTGCTTAGCAAATGTCTAATTCAGATCACGAACGATTTTTCAGACAAGACATTCTAAAATTAGCCTTGATGTACAACTGCGCCGCGCTATGCAATGCAAGGCCGGACCTCTCGCGACGATCAAAACGCAAGGCCACTCTGCCACCAGTGCTTCCCCGTATGCCATGTCACAATCTGCCCACCCCAACACCACCACCCATCCTCCCTCGTAGCCCCCAATCCCAACCCTCTGAACAGCGACACAGGAACCGGCTCAAACAGCCACACACCGCCCAGAGCAAAGTCGTCGCACAGCAGGTGCGCAGTGTAGTAGAACCACACGTGCACATACACAAACGTCCACCCGCGCATCGCCCACCGCGGCACATGCTTCTGGACCCCCGTCTTCCCCAGCGCGCCTGAAATGGCCATCTCGAGGAATATACCGACGGCCTGCAGCAGAAAGAAGGAAAAGGCGTTGGACAGCGGTCGCGTAGGCCCAGCAGCCGTGTAGGTACCACAAGCATGCAAAAGTCCCGAGAGGGCAAACGCAGTCACCAGCTGCACCGCCTTGGCCGTAAGACTCGCTGCATCGAGGCCTAATACGACGCAGATACGGCGTGCAGGAGCGGAAAACGCAAAGCGGAAGGTTTGATGCCACCAGCTGCTCCACCACCCTGCGAGTCCCCTATCTAGCACCACGGCAAACGATCCCCATGTCTCCGGGTAGATCCACGGTTCCGCGCGGGCGCCGATGAAGCGTCCCAGTAGGCCGGCGAAGACGAGCGGCGCCAGTGCGAAAATGGTTTGCAGTGCGTATTTCACTGTCAGCATGCTGACGAGGAGGCGGTACGCGTGTACCATCCAGTGCTGTGTGAGCAGCGTGAAGGGGAAGTAGGGCGGTGGAGGACGCGATATAAGGCCCCAGAAATACGGGTCGTGCATCATGAGTGTTTTCAGCGCGTCGAGGACTAGGCAACCCTTGATGAGCGTCTTTGCGTTCGCGAGTAGCAGCGTGCGGCGGTCTGGGTACGTCTTCACTTGCCCCGCGTGGATGCGCGATGAGTGCTTCGGCACGTCGCCTGAGTTGCGGTGCAGTTGCTCTTGGAGCCATTTCGGCGGTGGGGGGAGTGCAGAGGTGCGCCAGTTCCAGCCTGCGCCGCGGAAGTTGCAGAACAGATCGCAGACCCAGTCGACGCGCTCCACGAAGGGGGTTAGCGGGTATGGCTGCCATGCGAATTCTCCGTGGCGGTCGCGGGGTCCAGCGGTGGAGTTGGGTGGGATGTGGCCGTTGGAGTTTCTTGGTTCTCTTGAACTCTGCTCTTCTTCCTCTTTCCTCTTGTGAGAGGCTGGGTCGCTGCCAAATGCTCCTTCGGTTCTCTCGATCCGCTGGAAGTCTGTCTGTGCATCGTTGCAGACCAGAATGGAAGCAAGATAGACCACACTCCATGCATGAACAAGCCCGAGTCCCAGCGCTGGTGCTGCTCCCCTAGCTCTTTGATATCGGATGCTGTATGCTGCGAATGCAAGCAGGACACCCCAAACCAAGAAGCGGCATTTCCTGAGCCACGGTCGGTTTGGATGCGGTATCAATAGGTACGCGATGACTAGGAATGCTCCATAGGCGCCGTAGGGATAGACAAAAGGGTCGAATTCACCAGACGCTATGGATGCGTCGTACTGCTGATTGTAATGTTGAATCACATCGCGGTGGGAGCGCGGCCAAGGATCCGAACCTATCACGTACTCCATATTTGACTTGAAGGAACCCGCAACATTCCCCCAGACGCAGGGAAAGATAGAAAAGGGAAAAAAGCCTCGAGCAGTCAAACAAGAACAAGCACGCAGTGGCGTCGACCATTCCCGAGATAGATGACGCAGTCGTCGATGCGCTTCGCTAAGCGGGGACACTAGTCCCAAACAGCGCGTGGCGGGCTGCGAAACACCAGAGCTCTTGTATCACGACGCTCCGGAGCTGTTTGGACTGCCGACGACCGAATCGACCTTGCCGTTCAACCTCACCCTAGTCCGTCCCTTTAGTGTGCAGAAGCACACGCACTACCGTCGATATGGTGAATATTACAGAAAAGATCAAGGAGTAGGTGTTGCTTTTGAAGGTTTTTGATGCCAAGCCCTGACACCCCGCTAGGATTGAGGAGGAGATGAAGAGGACGCAGAGTGAGTGTTCAAGTCAGTGATGGAAGCTCAGAAACTAACAATCCATAGAGAATAAGGCCACGGGTACGGATTACTCCACATGATTCGATATCGATAGACAGCGTTCATCATCACGTGCTGACTTCACTCAGAATACCATCTTGGTCTACTAAAAGGGTTCGTACTAGATTATCGTATTGCGTGAACGGCGACTAAAGCGTCTTCAGAAAGCTTGCTCGTCTCCGTGCCCAACTCCTCGAACCTGCTCCAGGTGCCGGCGGCGGCGGTGGAACCGGATTCGATGTGTCCAAATCTGGCGACGCACGTATAGCGCTGGTCGGCTTCCCATCCGTAGGAAAGTCGACCTTCCTGTCCCGAGTCACAAAGACAAAATCCGAAGCGGCATCCTACGCTTTCACCACACTCACCGCCATCCCCGGTGTGCTGGAATACGCGGGTGCCGAGATCCAAGTGCTCGATCTCCCCGGTATCATCGAAGGCGCCGCCGAAGGCAAAGGCCGCGGACGCCAGGTCATCAGCGCAGCCAAAACCAGCGACCTGATATTAATGATCCTCGACGCGACCAAGAAAGCCGAACAGCGCAGACTCCTCGAAGCCGAACTGGAAGCAGTCGGCATCCGACTGAACCGCGAACCACCGTACACCATCTTCTTCCCCTCCAAACCACCCCCAAGACTGACAAACCCAGCAACATCTACCTGAAACCGAAAAAAGCCGGCGGCATGAAAATCAACTTCCAAACCCCGCCCAAAGGCGGCCTGGACGAGAAGCTAATCTACCAGATCCTCAAAGACTACAAGATGCTCAACGCCGAAGTGCTGATCCGCGACGAACACGCCACCGTCGACGACTTCATCGACACCATCATGATCGCCCACAGAAAATACATCAAATGCCTGTACGTCTACAACAAAATCGACTCCATTTCGCTGCCGCATCTAGACCAGTTGGCGCGCGAACCGCACACGGTCATCATGAGCTGCGAGCTGGATTTGGGCATTATGGATGTCGTGGATCGGTGTTGGGAGGAGTTGCAGTTGATGCGCATTTATACTAAGCGGAAAGGGTTTGAGCCGGATTTTAGCGAGGCGTTGATTGTTAGGCGCGGGAGTACGATTGAGGATGTTTGTGATCAGGTGCATAGGACGCTCAAGGAGACGTTCAAGTATGCTATGGTCTGGGGTGCGAGTGCGCGCCATGTGCCGCAGCGCGTGGGCTTGAGTCATGTGGTGGCGGATGAGGATGTGGTTAGTATTGTAGCGAGGTAGAGAAGGATTGTAGTTCATGGTTCAGAAGGTGGATGGTGTGAATGTCATGGATATGCTCTCCTTCTTAATTACAACGATCTATATACAAGGGCCTCCTTCCGGGAACGTTTACACACTCCCCCGTCCATACCGCATGTTACAAGAAGGCAGCCCACTGCACTAGGCGCTGGCCCCTGAGTCTACAAGATACACAACTGCGTCGAATGGTATAAATACACCAGAGTCAGCGACTTCTCGGACTTTTGTTGCCGCCTCAAAGCGGCTCGGCGTTTGCTTGCCGGCTGATGTGACTGTACACTCCTTCTATTTCTTCATGAAATCGTCTCTGTATGCTGGATGCTCGGTCGCAGTTCTCATCTAGCGGACCTTCTTGGGCTCCACATCCGGCTCGTACTTGCGGTCATCCTCGCCTTCGACTTGCTCGACCATCCGATCGACAGCCTTGGCCTGCTTCGCCCACTCGCTCTGGCACATTTTGAGCTCCTTCTGGAACAGCTCGTCGTTGGGCTTCCTGTAGCTGCCACCCATGCGGTCCCACAGCGTCGTGAACTGCCCGTAGTTGTAGTTGAAGTACAAGTGGTGCATGGTGTGGCAGGCCGCGCCGTTGATGATGGGCGAGTTGTGTGCATACTCTCCATCGTGAATGAGGACTGTCCAGATGTTCACGAAGATGAAGAGAGCGACGTAGGCAAACTTCTGGAGCGGGAAGATGAAGGGGAAGATGTGATAAGGCAGGCCCTGAGCGTAGCCGTCCATGGGGTGGAAAGCGTGCGAGGCGAAGGGCGTGGGCATGATCCACTTGTGGTGGGGCTTGTGTAGTGTCTTGTAGATGCTCTTGTGGTGCAGACCGCGGTGGATCCAGTAGATGCAGAAATCGGTGAAGCATACAAACAACGGGAACTGCAGCCAGTTGTACCAGGCTCCAGGGCCCTCGGCTGTGGCGTCGTAGAGCTTCGAGTAGCCGCGCACCTCAGCCAAGAACCACGGCGCGGTGAAGATGGCCATGATGGGGAAGGCAATGTTGGCTTGCTTCATCTCAAGACGGATCTGGTTCTTGAGGTATCGTGGGTGGGCGAAGGTTGCCTTGTCAAAGACGAAGAAGTAGGACGCGGACGCAAAGACATAATAGACGAGGACACCAAACAACCTGGATTGCGTGTTAGGCGTGTGTATAGTGCGATTGGGGAGGTGACGTACCATGTAATTAGGTACAAAGTCAACAATTGTCTGCGCCAATCGTCACGCGACCATGCACTCTCGTACGCAGCTTGCGAGGGCTCGATTGAGAAGTATTTGGTCGCTGGCTCATACTGCCATGTCGCTGCGGGCAGGGCATAGCCAGTGGGCTCTTCCTTTATGCTCGAGAAGGTGGCATTGGCGGCGAGAAAGGATGTTGTAGCTGGAAGCAGCTTGGCATAGGCGTGGTCGAAGATGAAGGTGTCTGCGAGCTCGAGGACGATATCCATGTTTGTTGTAGTCGAGGTAGTCAGGTACGAGAGCGATGTGATTCGTGGTGTTTTGGCGGGGAGTAAGACCTGGCAGGGGCAGCAACGTCGCTGCAGCGCAGGCTGAGATGTAACGACGGTGGGTGCAGCAATTGGCGCAGAAGAACAGCAGATTCCAAGGCAGACGAGGAGGCAACGCGCCCTCTTTCAAGCCGCTGGCATCCATCGGCCGATGCGCAACCAGCGCTGATGCCGCGTCCCTGGGCCGTCTGGGATTGGAGATCAACAGGGGTCCAGCCCAATCACCGCCAGCCATCCCAGCGCAGGGCGCGCGGAAACGGTGCACCCGTTGGGCCCGCCAGTGGGCTGACAGGGGGCTTGCTGGTTGTGAACCACATCACTCGTGCCAGCCTCGCCCGGTCATCGCCTGTTCTACTGCCGTGCATCACTCCACAACACCAACATGACTGGGCCGCAATCTCGCGACGCGTCTCCAACGACTCAGTCTGTTGGAGTTATCTTGTGTCGCCCTCTTCGCGCTATTGGTCGTTTTACCTTTCCAGTCGCGGAAGAATTAACCATGAATGCATCCTGGTGTTCTGCAGATTCTGCCAGTCTTGCATGATAGAGCTGGACTCGGCCCCTGAGTGCAGACATGGATATGCTCGATTTCCCCTGCATCACCCTGTAAGATCGTCTTGTAGAGCCAAAAGATTGCAAAAGCATCTTGTTTTTATTAGACTACATCACTCGATACGTAAGCAAGATGTCTGCCCGCCCAGCATACAGATGATACGACGGCGCCTGTTGCAGCCTACACTCAAGTTGACGCCTTCTTCAGCAATGCCGTACTCAGTTCGGCTGGCAACGCAGGATGACTGAATGCTGGTTGCAGCTCAAGTCATGATCACATGGATCAAGAACGCAGACTGCAAGGAGTTACAGTTTCGTCGCGACGTCAATATGGTAGTCTGCTTTTGATTCATTTCAGAACAGTGTGTGGGTTAAAACAAAAGCTTCTTTGAACTATCTTCTATTATCATTGCGACATATCTCTAATCAGGATTACAGCTCTGGCAGCTCCACCCACCGCATTATACATTATCCTCCCCAACCCAATCATCTACTTGGCAGCAAACCTCGACTTGGCCCTCAACCTCTCCCCGTAGAAATACAACACATACACACCCGCACTACAGCCCACTGTCAGTCCCGCCAGCAGCGTAATGCCCCTATCCACGCCCAAGTTGTGAAACATAGGCGTACTGAAATGAATACTACCCGCCGCCAATGCACTCCTCATGAAATCATTGCCCGCGAACAAACTAGCTGCGTACTGCGGATATGACAGCGGGAGATACAGAAACACGCACTGGATGATGAGGAAGATGCCGATAGTGGTGATGCCGATGCCGATGCATGACACAATCCAGTGGATATCTGCGCGGCTCGTCCACGCGAAGACCAGCAGGCCGGCGGGCACCAGGAACGTCACGAAGAGCGCGGGGCGGAGACGGCGTTCTGGTGCGCCGAGGCCATGGAGGAGGATTGATGGGTTGACGTACGTGGAGATATACCACCAATACCATGCCACGGAGATGGTGACGGCGACTGTCACGCTGAGAAATGTCAGGCCTGTTTGGCCGAGATTGAAGCCGTACATCTCGGTATACACCAGTGGGAAAGCTTCGAAGAAGGAGTAGAATATCCCATAGATGATGGCGGTGTAGATGGCTGTGAAGGCGATGCTGGGGTCGAGCAGAATGAGTTCGAAGGGCCGCCAGAGGGCTTCTATGGCGATTGCGCGTGGTGTGAGCGAGGCTTGGTCGATCTCGCTCTGTGCTTTGAGAGCTGGGTTACCTGTGAGTTTGCGCAGGCGCTGGGCGCGACGGAGCAGGATGTTCGCTGAAGATGTTTCGGGGAGGAGGAAGAAGAGTGAGAGGAAGATAGGACCATTCATCCACAGCATTTCCCACAGGCTCCAGCGCCAGTTTTTGGCGGCCACGCTGAAGCCGGAGATGACTGGGGCGAGTGCTGGTCCGCAAGTTGCTGCGAATGCCCAGAGCGAGAGCACGTACGGTAGTTGCAGGAGAGAGTAGATGTCTTGCAACGTGGCGCCTCCGGTTGCCAAACACGGGCTTCCGAAGAAACCCTGCAAGAACCTGAGGACTACAAGACCGGCGAAATTATCGACGAGTGCGGTGGGGACGAGGAGTATCACGAAGATGGCGTAGGAGATGATGTACGGTGGGTTGCGTCCGATGATTGGAATCTCACTGAGCGGCGAGAAGAGGAGGGGACCGATGCCGTAGGCTAGCACATACATGGACAACCCAAGTGACGCAGCTCCAATCTCGACACCGAAGCGCTCCATGACACCAGGAATGCTGGGTGAGTAGATTGCTGAGCCCATGTAGACGCCCATGGTGTACATGAGGATCTGGAGAAGCACTACAAGCTTCTTGCCAAACAACCAGTTCTGTGGGTTCTCGGGGTCGTCTGTTGCATACCAGTCAACTAGAACTGTGCCGTCCTCCCTTTTCTCTGGGGCAATTGGTCTGCTGGGCCCGCGTTGAACTGACGCGAGCGAGAACTGTTGCTCGAGGTCGGCATGGGAGATGGATTTGGACAGCGCTGTCCGTGTACCGATGCGAGAGATTTGTGTGTGTGCTGTGTGTTCCGTGCGGATTGTTTGGAGCTTTTCCAGGGTCGAGATGTCCTCGTCTTCGTTCTGTGTGTCAAGCTTCTCAAGTACAGACTCTGGATCTGGATAGACGGCTTCTTCCACTGCTGGGCCTTCAGAATCAGTGGCGGAAGAGCTCGCATCGCTATCAAGTCGCTTTGCGTCTGTCGTGTATGCAGCGGGTATCTGAAAGTCCGATCGTTCTTCAGGATACTGGAAGATGCGGTTGTTGGTGATGTATCGGATTATCTGCCCGAAGGGAGCGTCTCGGATGAGAGCAGACATATCAGAGGGCGACTGATGTTCGTGGCGTCTGGATTGTCCTGGTTGGTGTTGATCTGGATAGTACAAGGTCGCTGACCGCGATATGGTGAATGCAGACTTGTCTGGGCGAGTATTGTTAAGTTGATGACGAACAGTTCTTCGAGGAGGTCAAACTATACTTATCCTCCTCCAAGTTCCTCACCTTACAAACTACTGGACATAGCTCTGCGGAGGAACGCAAAAATCTGATCACATCTTTCCCCAATAGCAGGTTCATCGGTCAGCAAGCATCTCACCAAGCAGGCACGGAGTTACAAAGCAGGTGCAAGTTCGCTCGGCAGGGCTGAAACCGGCACACATCATTCGCCGACTGCCTTGGACCACGTTTCGAATTGCAGTCAACCAATTGAGCACGCAAGTCGTTGGAAGCGAAAAGAGGGAGTGTTTGTCCGGTTGCTCAGTAAGCTCCGTGATTAATCCCCTTGGCTCGTCTCTGTAGCCAATCGTGGCTGGTGAGAGCAAACTGTTCTGCTGTTGGGAGCTAGCGTTGTTCCGAATGCGGTTTGGTCGCTGCGTTGCTTGTAAATCCATATCGAAAGCCCGTGCTACGTCATCAAAATCGCTTAACTACGAAGGTTAACATTTGGTGTTGCTTTTCGTCCGTAGAAAAGTCACTACGAGCCAGTTGGGAGAACAGTGAGGTGATGAGTAATGCATTTTCCAGACTCAGACATCATCTATACAGACTCATGCAGTAGGCCATGCGCAGTAACTGCCGTGGTAGGAACAGTTTTTCGCCCTTACTGCTTGAGCAAACAAACTCCGGCTATGAACCAACCCCAAGAACAGCATCGTAGTGTACACATGCATCCGCCCCGACCCAACAAAACGAAGTCAATGTATCGTGTCGCAAAGTATACTTATGAAAAAGAAAAGGTTGGTAGTGGTACAAAGCGGCATTCGAGAAGGCTACAGAGCTCAAACTTCTCCATCAGCAACAGCGAGACGCTGTTTGGCTGTTTTCGCTTTCTTGCTGAGTCCCTTCTTCTTTTTGCCGCCTGCAGGCGCTTCGGCGTTGGGTACAGGTGTCGCTGCACCGCTGGGCTTTTCGCTTTGGTCGAAGTGTCCCTCGCCTATGGTTTTGTTAGTAAGGTCACTAATCGTCTCGTAATGTGCGGCTGTCTTACCTTCGTGGTACATGTCGTCCAGGTTGGCCTCGACTCGTTTTTTCGACTTGCGCTTTTTGCCTGGTGGTGCATTCTTTTCTTGCTCGGCGAGTTCGGCCTCCTTCTTCTCGATCTCAGCTGCCTGCTCGTCGTCCACAAGCCACATGGCCATGTCTTTGGTGCGATTCTCCCTGGATCGAGTGTTGAAGTCGACTGCGCCGCCGGCACCTCCAGAGATGACAACACGCTGTACTTCTTCCTTCTGCAGTGCACGTTTGCGGATGCGTTCTTCAATCGTGCCACGCGTAATGAGACGGTAGACAGTGACTTGTCTAGTCTGACCAAGACGATGAGCACGATCCATGGCCTGTGAATCAATAGTGGGGTTCCAATCGGAGTCGTAGAAGATGACGGTATCGGCAGAGGTCAGGTTGATACCGAGACCACCAGCACGAGTAGATAACAAGAAGACGAAGATCGATCTGTCGCTCTGGAAGTCGGCAACGGTGTCTCGACGGTCTTCGAGCTTAGTGGAACCATCGAGACGAACGAACTTGTAGTTGCGGTAGGTGAGATACTCTTCCATGAGGTCGATCATCCTTGTCATTTGGAAGTAGAGCAGGACACGGTGGTCGTTTGCCTTTAGCTCCTTCAGCAACGCATCTAGTTGAGCAAGCTTGCCAGAATCCGTAACAAAGCGCGACATGGACGGAGCCTCGATATGTGTGTATCGTGACCTCTCGTTAGTTGGAGGTGGCAGTCTATCGCGAACGGTCAGAGCTGTGCTCTCTGCCTTGGACTCCAGAAGCGCTTGCTCGGCTGTGCTTGAGATGCCGTACAGAGTGGATCGTATTGACTGATTGAAGAATGTGTTTTGCTTTTCAGCAATGACACCCTGACTGGCGCAGTACAGCTCGACTGGCGGCGCGGAGGCAGCTGGCTTGGCGCATCGTTCGACAATATTGAGCCCTGTCTGTTCAAATGCAGGTTGAGTCACATTGAAAAGGTTGTGCATATAGCCCTCCGTGGTAAGTTCAGCCAGAGGCTTCCTGTCCTGCCGGCCAACAATGTTCAGCATGGAGTGCTTTGGCGTCCACTTCCCGTCGTCCCCGTCGTATAGGATGTTGAAACGAGCGGCCTTGTTAGGCTTGTTCCCAAGCTCAACAGCTCGATGGAACAGGTCGCTCTTTGCAATCCTCGAGGCCTCGCTTACTGATACATCTGAGAATCGAAGCCAGGATTGGGCACCGGCCTCTCGAGCTGACTTTTCAAGATTATCTGGAGTCCAGATGTTTAGTTGATTGTACAGCCAGTGAGCGTTGAAGCCGGTCTTGGGGTTCTCTGAGCCAGCGATATCGAGCCTTCCACCATTGCGGCACACCAGTCGAGGCAGAGGGTACTCAATCATGCTACGTGTTGAGTAGGCAACTCGCACATTCTGACCCTCACGTAAGAAAGACCCTGTCTCAGCGAAGGCGGCAAAGGAAAACGGTGACCACGTGTCCGCGCGCTCGAACAAGTCAGGATGGTTGCAAACCTTTCTGAACTGCATGACAAGGTTCATCAAGGTTGCGCTGTCCTGTTCGTCGCCGACAGCCTTCTCGATAAGATCCATGATGCTGATCTTGTTCCGCAGATTGGTGTAGTAAGCGCGCTGACGGTATGTGAGGTCGCAGAACACGTCCAGCTCGATCTTGTCTCCCAGCTCCTTCTGCACATGCTTCTTGACACGTCGTAACATGAACGGCTTGAGAATCATGTGCAAACGCCTTAGCTGATCTTCGTTCAGCTTGGTGTTACTCTGCGCGTGGCTTTCGATGTCCTTGGAAAACCAGTCGCTGAACTCGTCGTGAGAATCGAACAAACTCGGCATGATGAAATGGAGCAGGGCCCACAGCTCTTGCATGTTGTTTTGGATGGGTGTTCCTGTCAGTAACAGTCGGTTTCGCGAGTGGAAACCAAGCAGACTCTTCCATCTAGAACTCTGGGATGACTTGATAGCTTGAGCTTCATCGAGGATCATGTACTGCCAACGCATCTTCTGGAAGTACTGTGCGTCTTGCACAACCAACTGATAGGACGTGACAACAACGTGGAACGGCGAGTTTCGATCGTATGTGATGTGCTTGCGGTCCCAGAACTTGCGCAACACCTTTCGGTCTTTCGCTGTACCCCAGTATGGTAGTACGTTGAGATCTGGGACGAAGCGGGTGATTTCCTGTTGCCAGTTGTGCAATGTCGAGGCCGGAGCGATGACGAGGAATGGACCCCAGATGTTGTAGCGTTCCGCAAGATATGCCATGACCGAGATGGACTGCACTGTTTTTCCTAGGCCCATTTCATCGGCCAGAATACCGTTGATACCCTGCTCATACAGATTGACCAGCCAGTTGAGACCTTTGAGTTGGTATTCTTTGAGCGTGCAGTCGAGTAGGCTAGGTTGCGGTATCCAGTCTTCCCTGTTTTGCAAACCTGAAGGATTCTGGAAGTTGAGCTCGCCATCCTCCTCACCGTCGCCGCCCTTGTTGAAAGCTCTGGCCTTGTCCTGCGCCTGTTGAATAGCGTGTTGAGCGTTGGCCATAGCAGCAGCGTTGAGAGCGCTTTCATCTTCGTTGTCGAAGTCGAGGTCTTCGAAGTTGGTGACCTTGGTTCCACCCTCTGCGGAGATCTTGGAGATGTCGAGTCCGCTTCCATGTTCTTCGGCGGGTGCACTTGCAGCAGTTTCTGCATCGTCTGTGGACCTCTCAATCTCCGCCGTGCGGGCCTTCTTGCCAATGAAATGAGAGTAGAGCTCGGTCTGCGAGATGAGGAAGTTGAGTTTGCGCTTCTGTCGGTTCGCTTCGCGGTCAGCTTCAGCCTTCTTTGCATTCTCAAGTTCCTGGCGCTCAGCGTTCTTTCGGGATTCGCGCTCGTCACGCTCGTTTCTCTTCCAAAATGCCAGCATCTCTCGCATACCACGCTTGGCTCTCGCTTGCATGTCTTTTGTGTTCTTGTTGGTGCGCATCTGCCACCTGCGAGCCTCCTTGGATGCCAGCTGTGCGGTCTTGCGGAGGTTGGACTGTTTGGTGGATAGCGAGTTCTCTTTGATGCGAACCACCTTGGGTACATCTTTGCGGGCAATGTCCTTGATGATTTGGTTGTAAATGTTGCGGTAGGCGGGGGAATCGTACGATGTAAGAACGACCGGTCCAAGGTCCTCAGTCTGACTGCGGCTCTGGAGCATGCCGAGACGTGCTTCTTCGCGGGGCGCAATGCTAGGGAGGTCGTCGCCACGGTCGATGGCAGCTTGGCCAGCGGCAGCAGCGTCTTTCTCTGCCTGCTTTTGCTCCTTGCTCTTTTTAAGACGCCCTGTGCTACGACCGCCTTTTCGTTTCCCACCGGCGAGGTCGTCAGATGCCTGGAAAGAGCTCATTGTTCCCCCTTCCATGTTTGGTCCGTTGGGAGTGACGTCGCGAATGTCCTTGATCGGAGCGTTTCCTTGTAGGAGCTGCGAAGTGTTTTTAGCCTTGCGCTCAGCTTTCTGGGCGGCCAGGAGATGTTTCTCCTTCTCTTCTTCGTTGTCAGCCTGACCAGCTTTGGCCAGTGCCTCAACACGCTTGGCCTCCTCGTTCTGGATGGTCTTCTCGCGCCGTCTTTTGCGCTGCATGTCCTTCTTGCGCTCTTTCTCCTCGGCAATCTCTTGACTCTGGACTTGCTGCCACGCGTCACCCTCGTGCTCCATGTTGTACGATTGCTTAGCGTAGTCGCGATGTGCGCCGAGCGTGTCGGTGAGCCTCCTCAAGTGGGCGTCTCGTCGGCGCTTGCGCTTGCTGTCCTCAGCGGCCGTGACGTCCAGTGCGCGCTTCTTGCTGTTCTGGACGTATTCCTCGCGCTCACGCGGCGCACTGGCAGCATCGAGGTCGTTCATCTGGGTAGTTTCGATGTGAGCAAGAGCAGCTTGGACTTCGGCTTCGTCGGGAAGGGGTAGCTCGCGCGCGGCATACTGCTGCGATGGTGGCGCACTGCCTGCAGGTGGCATGGCGTCGTATGGGCGGTAGCCGTTTGCGTGAGGCAGATCGGCGGGTGCTGGAGAGGGTATGGTCTCTTGTTTGACGAACAGGGGTGGGTTCGCGGCAAAGGGCGGGGGCTGCACAGGCTTCGAGGGCTCCGTGTCTGCGCCTGACGACATGATGCTGGAGAGAGACATGGGGTCGGCGCGTGGCGGTGGTGGAGGCGGTGCCTGGGGAAGGTCAGCAGCGCGACAGAGCGTGAGGGCGACACGAGCTTCACGTACCTCTTCCTTGATCGAGGACCTCCTTGCATAAGGCTGTGGTGGAGGTGGAGGCTGAACAGCACCACGCGTCATGGGCTGGTAGACGGTGGGCGAGACGGGCGAGCGCGACATGGCGTCCATGGCGGGAGGGTAGGAGGGCTGCAGCGGCGAGTGGTGTGCGTAGGGGACGGCAGGCGAGGGATGGGAGCGCTCGTAGGGGCTGTGTGCCGGGTAGGCGAGCGGGTCTCGGTCTCGGTCTCGAGTCTGCTGGCGGGGGATGTTAGCTTGGGGTGCGTGGGTGTGCGATTGGCATTGGCATTGGCATGCATCACGGCGCAGGGCAGAGAGCGTCGTCATGGACAGGCAGGTGTGGATGGGCGTGTACGCACCGGTGGAGGGTAGTGAGTCGGGTGGGTGGGCGCCGCGTCTCGTGCTACGGGCCCATTGTCCTGCGTTGGGTCGTAGTACGTGTTGCGGTCGCGCGGATAGAGGGCGGCGGCGGTGGCGGCGGCAGGGGAGTGGTGGTGTTGATGTGGATGTTGCTGTTGCTGTTGATGCTGAGGTGGAGGTGGAGGTGGAGGTGGATGGGAATGGGAATGGGAATGGGAATGGGGGTGGGCAGCGTGATGGTGGCTGGCGTGCTGGGGCGGCAAGGGCACGGCGTTGGGGGAGTGATGCGGTGGTGGTTGTGGTCGGCGTGTGCTAAAAGCAGCTGGTGTTTGCGTCGGCGACGGGGTCTGGTGGTAAGCTGCCACGGCCTCCCCTTGGGGCCCGGTCATGCTTCTCTCGCGCGGGTAGGCGTCCATGGTCGCGCAACACCAACAGCAGCAGCCGCATCAGCAGCAGAAACTCAGCGCGGCCTGCTCTGCGCACGCATCGGCCAGCGGCAGCAGAGACGCAGCGACCGGCGATACGGCGACACAGCTGGATGGCTCGATGGCTTGGCTGCGAGGTGCGCGCGGCGGCCGCTCGTCACGGGCACGGCAAGACGTGGACCTGCTGTGCTGGGCTGGGCTGGGCGCGGCGTCTTGTTGCGCGCAGGCTCCCGTGGGCGGTGGTGATGCTGCGACGAGTGCTGCGATTATGCGACAGAGGCAGCGGACGGCGGCGAGGCGGTGCGAGGATGGGGCTCGGTGCTGGCCCTTGACCTTGGACCTTGAATCTTGCCTCACACGGAGCCTCTGCCTGTCAGCTTAGCTCCTCGTCAACAAAGCCTGAGCCCGCTCCGTCCTGCCCTCTTGCGTGAAGATACACGCCCGCCGCTGCACCACGGCCAATGAATGCACTGCACACACTTCGACTCCATGACATGCCCCTCTGCACCCCTCTGCACCTGTGAATTCACGTCTATCTGCATCCCGTGTCCCGTCTTGCCAGGGCCGAGCTGCATTCAGTGTTGCTGCTTCCCCTCCGCTCTCAGGCCCCGTCCACCTGCTCGTCTCCGCCGTTGGCTTTCGCGAGACCTTGGCCGAGTCTAGCACGCCCGCCAACGCCCATGTCCACGCGCAACCATCGCCAATCCATCAGATCAGACAGGAGATCGCTTGTCCTGCGCATGATTCCTCGCCGCCCACCCGTCTTCGGCTGCGACACGAGAGCAACACCCACCCACCTGGGCTGCCCGGCATGGGGTCGACGAGCGTTGCACGCTCGAAGCTCATTGGCCCACTCCATCATGGAGGCGCGACCCGCACCAGGGTGACCAAAGCGCGCTAGTCCTGCAGACCCACCTAAAATAATCGCTTGGCATCAAACTTCTCGAACGCTGGCAAAAGTTGCGACCCCGACCAGCACCGCAGCAGCAGCATCGTCCACCTGATATCGCAATGGCCGCCGTTTACAAGCAACTGTCCGGCAACGACCGTGACGAGGAGAAGCCCACGGGCGAGAAGAGGAATAAGCAGCGCGTCCTCATCCTCGTACGTTTTGCGCCTCAATCCAAGGGCAGGGCGCAAAGCTAACGCTGAACAGAGCTCCAGAGGTGTCACATTCCGCCATCGCCATCTGCTCCAGGATCTGTATTCGTTGATGTTTGTCGAGGCTCTCAATCATGCAAAATAGCTGATGCTAATTGAATTCAGGCCCCACAGCCGGAAAGAGGCAAAGTTCGACTCCAAGACCAAGCTCTACCAACTGAACGAGATGGCTGGTAAGAATCGCTGTTCTCACGTGGTACATGTTCTCACTCCTCAGAAACATCACCACCGCACTGACTGATTACGTGACTGACGGATCACAGAACTCTACAACTGCAACAACATCCTCTTCTTCGAGGCCAGGAAAGGAAAGGATCTCTACTGCTGGATGAGCAAGCCGCCAAACGGTCCCACCGTCAAGATGCATCTCCAGAACTTGCACACCATGGAGGAACTTAACTTCATCGGCAACTGCCTCAAGGGATCCAGGCCGATTCTTTCTTTCGACGCCGGCTTCGACAAGCAGGCCCACCTCCGCGTCATCAAGGAGCTTTTCACCCAGGTTTTTGGTGTTCCCAAGAACTCTCGCAAGACCAAGCCGTTTGTAGACCACGTGATGGGCTTCACAGTGGCAGACGGCAAGATCTGGATCCGTGTGTACCAAATCAACGAGTCCGAGACAGGCAAGAAGAAGCCAGTCAACGGAGACGACATGGATGTCGACGAGCTGATGTCCAAGAAGAAGGGCAAAAGCTCCGACTTTGACGTCAGCCTAGTCGAGATCGGCCCCCGTTTCGTCCTTACCCCCATCGTTATCCAGGAGTCTAGCTTCGGCGGACCCATCATCTACGAGAACAAGGAGTTTGTGTCGCCCAACCAGATCCGTTCAGACCTGCTCAAGGCAAAGGCCGGCCGATTCAACACGCGCACAGAGGCCCAGAGGGATACGAGGAACCGGCGCGCAGACCTCGGCCTCACATCGCACGGAGGTCTCAAGAAGGCAAAGGACCCGCTCAGCGACCAGGTACTTTTCGCATAGTGTTTCCATCATGGTCTGGCAAAAGCATGGCGTTTACGGGTTTCCTCATCTTCTACTGGCGCAGGTTGTACGGTCACCAAGCTGGGTGGGTGCGCATAGATGTTGCTGTACACCATTATACCCAAAAGATATCTTACGCGTGTGCTGCTCCTCGTTGCGCAGCCATGCTTGCTTCCAACGCCTTGGCATACTCTTCGCTCACGCCCGTGACCTGCACTTGTCTTACCCCACGCAGCGCCCCGAACGGATCCAACACGGTCTGTGTCTGCTTGTAGTGACTTTCATCCTGCACTCTGTGCACCCTCCCACTCGGAAATCTGTGCCTGCTCATATCACCGTCAATCAAATGCACTTCCAGTCTCCTCAGCCCCTTCACCGCAACCAATAAATCCACCAGCTCTCTCACCTTCGCCCGTATCCCCGCAGGCAACCCTCTGCCTCCCACATTATACTTGATCATGCCCGTATAGTCATCCACGCTCTCCACATTCACAACGTAGTCCTTTACGCGCAGCAAATTCCGCTGACTGAAATGCTCAAGCCAGTCAATCTGCCTACTAGGCGTCAACCCACTCTCGGTGCGCCACCGATAGCGAAACGCAACCTTATCGAACGTGACGTCGACCACGAACGTGCTCTCGCCGTACAGCATGTCTGCAGCCTCTTCGTGCATCTGCTGGTTCACGGCTAACAGGGAAGTGCATCCGCGCCGCCAGACTATGTCATTGCCTGTCTCGCGGTCCGACTTGGGCGCCGTTTTTTGCATCTTCCACGACCCATTGCTGGAGGCGCTTTGCCGTACGAAGGTCAGGTTGTATTCGGCGCGTGGAGTCGGGTCGGCGGGCCGCTGGTATCGCACCGCGAGGTTGAGCGTGCGGGGGAGGAGGGAGAGGTAGATTTGGCGGCGGAGCTCGAGAGGGAGGCGGAGGAGGGGCGAGAGCTCGATGTTGGTCGTGTGGGGAGGGTACATTTTCCGACTATACAGTCTCGAGCTTCAGGTAGCTCGCTGTGTGTAAGCAGTGCGTAGGTTGCTTACAGTGTTGGTTGCGCGTCTCCACGCACTGACGACATCGGACCTGGGGCGCCGATTCCTGGGGTCGCTAGCGCGTATTTACTATCACCGCCCATGGACGGGACGCGACGTTGACTCCTTATCCACACGCAATGTCCTTCACCACAGCAGGCAGCTCGTCAGAGCTCGCAACAGGGCTCAGCATGTTCTTCTTCAATGTCACGTTTTCTACCCATAGCCCCAACGGAGGGGTCTCTATCTCTTAAGCCTTACGAGCTTTCCGAGGATCGAAGCAGACTACAGCTTCGAACCGACCACGGTATATCACTACCAAGTAAAGAAGCCAGCACAAAAACCAGGAGCCTACTTCGGCAGGAGTGCTGATTTCTGATTCGACATTCGGTTCGCTGGTACTCGAACCACTGCAGACCATCTCAAGGTGTACATCTACCACCCACAGCCAACATGCTGTTCGAAGACCTCGCCACCGAGCTGGTCATCCAGATTCTGTTCTCCTGCAGCTCTGTCAACGATGTCCTTGCGCTGTCAACAACATGTCGTCGCTTCCGCAACATCTCGCTTAGCTCTCAACGGCTCGCCATTCTCGAGCATGCTGCTGAAGCCCAATATGGTCCTCTGTTGGACCTCACGCAGCTGCTCACCCACAACTCGAGCCAGCCAGCGCACATTATCCGCACAGTCCCCTTTTCTCTCGCCTTGCTCAAGCAGATGGTGCATGCTGGCCGCATTGCCACGAAATGGTGCGACATCTACCCGTTCAAGAAATGGAAACACAACTACGAGAACCGCCGTCTCCTCACCAGCGAAGAACAGTATCGTCTGCGACGAGCCATATACCGTATCTGGCTGTACTCGCGCGCCTTCCACAACGCCCTCCACCCACGCGAATCCCGCGTCACACGCCCCATAATCCAAAAGCGCGCTGCTCTTCTACACAACTGGTCGACCATGGAAATCAGCGAAATCGCAGACACCACGGCCGTAATCCGCGAAGTAGTCCAAAACAACATCTGCCCCAGCAACGGCACCATAGCGCGCAAGTTTAAAAAACGCCACCCCAACAACGACCACTCCCTCCTCTTCAACATCCACCTCAACTACCCGGCCCCAGCACCCAGCCACGCAGCATACAACCCCTTCAACAACCAAACCCCCTCCACAAACCTCTGGAGCCACTTCAACAGCACCCCGTCATACACGCCGCGCTACGCCTCGTCGCCCGCGACCAAATACGCGCTGCACCCCAACCACGACGTCGGCGCAGAGGGCTGGGGCGACGATATAAGCCACTACTATGTCATCGAGGACTACATGAAGCTCGATCCAGAGCAGGTGCTATGGCTGAAGGAGAATGCGCCGCTCAAAGGTATGGTGGAGGGATATGTGAGGTTGTTGGGTGGGTGGTTTGAGAATAACGGCGCGACGCTCGGGCAGACGATTGATTGGGTTTTGGATGAGCGGGGGGAGAGCGTGGGGGAGTTTGCGGACGCGGTTGCAGAGGGGAGGTTGGGGGTTGCGGTTGTGGGGGAATGAGGAGGGTGAAGATTGTGTGTCGTGGTTAGTCGTATACCGACTACGACTCTCTAAGTTGTCTTGACTACCGTTATGCGTATGCTGACGTTGCAAACATCCACTCCAGTTCTTAACAAAGAAATACACGTACAATACACTCCATCTGTCTTCTACTCCTCTCAATAACCCTTCACTCAGCACCCTTTCCACGCCCCTCCCCCTCCCCATCCACCTGCACCCTGCGCCCTTCTCGCTTCCCCGCAGCAAGCGTCGCCACCTTCAACGCCTTCTTGAAATGCTTCATCTTCTGCTTACTCTGCTTCTCCCCGCTCCCGAGCGTGATCCCCACCTTCCTAATAGTAACCTGTTCAATCTTCCTAACCTTCTGGTACTCCCGTCTGCGCTGCTTCCGGTTTTGCTGTGGCTTATCTGGAGAAGGGAACAAAGAGAATCGAGGAGGTAGTTGTAGTTGTTGTGGCGTGTTCTTGGTTTTGTGGGAGCCCGACGATTGGTCAGCTTGAGTTGGTGGAGAAGTACGGATCGACAGGGGAGAAGAGGGGGAGTAGAGGTAGTGTAGAGCCCGTCTTGTCGACGCCTTCCGCTGGCTGCGCGTCGTTACGGGTTCTTCTGTTTGCAGGTTTTGGCATTCCTTGTGCAAGAGCTGAGACACCTGCTCTGTGCTCGAGTCTTGTTGCTTCAAGGCGTTGGAGCTATCCTGGGCTTGGACGGCAACTGTTTGAACGTCTAGTGGTGGTGTCGTTGTCGTAGGCTTGACCTTAGGCTTTGTAGAGAGAGCCTTTTTTCGTGGATTGACTGTACGCATAATTGCCTTGACAGCCATGCCGCCCTCAGGTCCTTCAATCCAAACATCCCATGCCTTCCCGGCGCCCGTTCTTGTCTTCCTCTTGACACGAATACGCATCTTCTCGTCACAATAAAGCGGCGCCAGGTTGCGGTAAGCAACCGACTCCACAATCTCAGCCTCTGCGTTAACTTCTGGTGACCAAAGATGCCTGGTCAACGTCTGAAGCATCAGCGTGAGTGTGAGCGGGCCGTGCACAAGAAGGTTGCGGTGGCCTTCGACGTTTCGGGCGTATGCAGGATCGAGGTGTAGCAGGTGAGCATTGAAGGTAAGGGCGGAGTAACGGAAGAGAAGAGAGCGCGTAGGCGTCAAGGTGTGGGTGAAGTCAGGATCGATGGGTGCTGGGATGTGTCAGCAGCAGATCACCGGCAGACAGGATATACATACACTTCAAATACCTTGGGACATGAGTTTGGCCGGCTTGTACGGCCATGAGTTCGGTGTCGGTCTTTGCTTTCAAGAAGACCAGGTTGCGCTCCTCCTTCAATATTGCATCGCCCCATTCGACGCCATCACGCACCTGCTGCATCAAGTGCGTCTCTGGTTCCAGCCCCCTTGACTGACTTCCCGTGTGGTCTGTAAGTCGGTTGATCATAGCAAAACGCCGCTCGATGGTCACGAATATCTTGGCCGTATCGTCCTCACCCTGCAACCGAACGTCTTTGATACGTTCTATACATGCTACCTTTGCATGTAGTTTCATTACATGCATCCTCTCCTCTAAGCCTGGATTGAGCTCGACAGCTCCGCCTGCCCACATACGTCGCACCCATGGCTCGCCTGGACTGTGTAGAGGATCGGTGCCATCAGGCAAGAGCGCTGCCGACGGCACTTGGGCGTTGAAGCGCGTCAGGAGATGGGCCACCGGAGTGTTTGTTTGTGCAACAGCGGTTTTCCTATAGGTCCATGGCGTGAATCCTGCCAGTGCCGTCAACAGCTGTTGGTGGTGAAGAACATTGACATCCTCGCGTCCATAGACAGGGTCGCGGCTCAGCAATTCGGCGCGCAACTGCTGGAACCATTCAGGGTCGTTTGCTGCCTGAGAGCTGTAATAGCGTACACCTCGCTGCCGCCATACGGCAAGGTGCGCGGATGTGCTGGCTATCCGCTGTGGACGCAAGTTGCGGAGTGACATTGCGTGGAAAAGGCTTCAGCGCGTCTGAACAATAAGTTCGAAGCTTCTTACGCTCATGCCACGCTAGGCCCGATCAATGACGCATGCCGTGGAGGTCCTCCACCACGCTTTCGTTGCTCCTTACACTGCATGGCCATGCTGATGCAAGCCTGTGAACTGCACAACACATACTGCTCTCCTGTGTAGTGCAGCGTTGCGCTATGTGGCGGTGAGCTGGCTTTGGGTCTTGGCAAATGGCTTCCAGCAACTACTCGTTCCAGACTCCCTCCTGCCTTCAAGACCATTGCAAACGACTTACTGAGGTCACATTTGGCGAACGAAGAACACAAGTTATGTGTTGGCATTTGCAGGAAAGCGTGTTCGAGCCCTCACATTGCGTTTGACCGGACCTCCGGCACACAAACCCACAATCAGCATCAGCAACCCTGGTAGGAATCCGGGTCCTGTATATTGGCTTCGTTGCATCCTCAGTAACCTTACAACTGTTACCAGCACTTAACAGCTGCTGAACATGGCGGAAAATATAGAGCTCCTCGACTGTCCACTCTGCGCCTTCACTGTCTTGCCAACCGATGACTATGTTCTTCAATTACACTTCGAGCAGGTGCATACCGAAGACAGCCCTTTTATCATCAAGGATGACCCAGAGCCACAGCCCTCTTCGTTTAGTTCATCCTTCGAACGCAAGCACGTGCAAGCCACCACTTCCTCGGACGAAGAGGAACATGCAGTCGCGTGTCCTGAGCCTGATTGCGGCGAGCTGGTCTTGCTCGATGACTTCAACGATCACCTGGATCTCCACGCCGCAGAAACATTATCATTCGACGAGACCACCAGGAAGTATCATTCTCATTCATCCAGCAACATGCATAAGTCAGCCGCTACACACCATTCTCACAGACGCTCATCGAAAGCCGCCACCTCGGACTACCTACACGACAGCGAATCGTTGGACGGTTCGAGAAAAAGCGAGAGCCATGGCAAGGCCAAGAAGAAGCACCATCGCGACAGAAGGGACACGAACAGCAGCGAGAAGAGCACGTTAGCCAGGAGTATTATCAGCTTCAACCCGTTTACAAAGCTGGAGAAGCTAGTAAAACCACCGAATAAGAGTGCGCGTCTTGGTGTAAGTCCCCCATCTAATCTACACAGGTCCGCTGCTGATTGTCAAAGAAATCAGAACTCGGGCCTCACGCCTGGGAAGACCGAATGCCCAAGTGGCTGCATGATCAGCTTGCCGCTGGTCCAAAAATCACTGTCGTCAATCGCATCGGCCGGGACGGTCGCCTTATCAAGCAAGAGCAAGTGCAAAACGAAACGCCGGGCGTTATCCCTATCCTCGCACAATTATCGGCCTTGGATCGCACTGTCAAAGAAGCATATTACTGTCACCCATCTACACTACATGTTGGCAAGACGCCAAAAGAAGGCAGCTTCTGCGGCTACAGAAACATACAGATGCTTGTGTCCTACATCCAGGGCGCCAAAGCCCAAGGACATGAAGAGTTCTCCGGTCGTCTGCCTGGAATCCTCAAGCTACAAGAGCTGATCGAGAGAGCCTGGGACAAAGGCATCAATCACATCGGCAGAATCCAAACAGGCGGTATCAAGGATACCCGAAAGTACATTGGTACCCCAGAAGTGCGTCAACAATCACTTGACGGCGTACACGATGCTGACAGATACTCAGGCACAAGCATTGTTCCTCAGTACCGAGATCAATTGCGCTATTGAGATGTTCAGCGACCAAGATACGCCAGATGGCAAGATACAAGCCCACGACTCACTTCTTCTTGCAGTCGAACGCTATTTCGCTCAGGCCGCCGTCAGCGACGGTTCTAGTGTTCGCAAGACTCGTCTACCTCCTATCTATCTTCAGCGACCCGGCCACTCGCTTACCATTGTCGGTTTTGAACGTCGCAGCGACAGCTATTGCAACCTTGTGGTGCTCGACCCCGTTTACGCTACCAGCCCAGCCATGCATAAGTTGATTGGCCGGAAGAACATTAAGAGCTCGAGACCGGAAGTCATGCATGCGTATAGGAGAGGCCCTGCGCATCTCAGAAAGTTCGCCGCCTTCGAGATTCTCAGGTCGGTGTCATCGCGTCCTTCTCCTTTTTCCAAGCTGACTAAAACAGACTCACTGCAACACCGCCCCTATTCCCCGCTTGGGATGTATGAACTGCCTATCAGCCCTTTGCCCATTTTGCTTCTATTTCTTGCACCCGAATACCCAGAAACCATATAATTCGAAGACTAACCGAGAAGCCATTTCCATCGCTCTCTGCATCCTGCCTTGACTCTCGCTAAACTCTTGTTTCTAGGTGCTTCGTCAATTTCCTGACTGCAGCTTCGTGTACGCTTTCTTTCGTGCTCGTACACTTGGCTACGATGTCTATCCGGAAGACTATTTCCTCCGCAACTTTCCATGGCAACAGTATGGCGGGCTCTGGATCATCAATGAAGCTCGCTTTGCCCGAGCAGAGCCGATCAACGCACTGACTGCGCAAGCTCTACGGCGTATTACAGGTGTGGAGGCATCGCCTCGTTCCAGTGACAGCAGTAGCCCGACTAGTTACTTCACCAACAGTTCGTTTGGCCATCAACCTGTCATGTCAGCTGACCCACAAAACAAGAACTGGAGTCAGTATCCAGCCATCGCGTCGTTTGATGGTTCCGTCAGTGGTCTGCTTGCTGGAATCGATTATAGCAACAATCAACCTGTGTTGAACATGGGCGGCTTTGGCTCCTCTCTCCCTCAACACGAAGCCCTTCGACCCGACCTGACTTTGTTGACGGACGTGGGCCGAAGGTATCCAGGCTTTCCAAGTCCGCTTTCTCCGACGCCAAGTGCAAAGGAGCTGTATCCTACGCCCACGTCGGATGCAGGAAGAGCTGCTACTCCCCGTCTCCAGAGCCTTACAATCCGCTCCGTCAGCCCTATGAGTATCGATGGATCCAGTATGTGTGGTCCTTCGACACGCTGTATTTCTCATAGTTACGAGCATTTTGCCGACCAGATGGGCTTGATTGACAGTGTTCTTGCTCAAAACAGCAGCAGATGCCAAACGCGCGTACCATCGCGTGCTTTCTCAACATCATCTTTCAGTCCTATAAGCCCCATCAGTCCGGAACGAACTCTGTCGCCTCGCGCAGACATGCTCGGAAACTTGGCTATCAAGCACGCTCTTCGTGGCATGCAGAATCCTACCATCTCTCCTGGTGTTGAATTACAGCCCGTCAACACACGTCGTGATAGTATCCACAGCTATGACGGCCGTCCTTCAACCTTCCGTTCGCAATCAGTACGCTCACTGTCTCCGCGCCTTATTCACGGCCAGGCTGCGTCCTCGGTTCTTCCGTCTATCCAAATCGCCAATGGTACTGAGTTTGAAACCGGATCACCCATCTCCCCTAGTGGAACCATGCTCTCATATACGTCCAACCGCGCTGTCGACTCTGGGCTCTTGGCTCTTCCCGCTCTCAGCGAACCCCAGGTTGCTGAGTACCGTTTCTGGGTTCCGTGCGGACGCCGAGTTTGCGCGTTCGGTTGTGGAGGTGCACATGAGGGTGAAAATGCTGCAGCACGAAGGCTATTCAAGGAAGAAGAGACTATATTGGAGCATCAGCTAGTGGCAAACGAAGACCAGCGTCATGGTGGCAAAGAAGACAGTGCGGAGGAGATATATGCAGGAAGCTTTCGAGAAGACGAAAAACACGACGAGGTAACAGCGGCTCTTGAGAAGCGTAAGCGGGCTGAAGAATGGAGGAGGTTCCTGAGTTGGAGAGATCGGGATGTAAGTGTGGCCAGGGTTTGAGAAACTTACAAATACGCAGAATGGTTGGATTAAACGGGATTATCCTGATGGTTTTTGGCCTCACGACTCTACGGCATTTGCGATCAAGGCTCCACGCGAGGGGGAGCTTGAAGTCACTCAGTGTCTTGTGTCACTTCATGTTTGCTACACATACGTTCGTTTGTTGCACTCATTTGCCCATATTGAAGTTGAAAAGGGTATCGATTTTTGTGACGCCTGACCATGCAAGTTTTCCACAATATTATGCTACAAGTCGAAGCAGTGATTCAGTCTAATCACTGTCATCGTCGCTGCCATACCCAGCCAGTAAAGGGCCTGAGGGTGCCGGCCGCTTGTTCGACGCAGTCGTTGTATATCCCTTCAGAGCTGCAAGCGTTGAGCCGGACAATATGCCGTTTCCTCCAGTTTGTACGTTCTGCTGCGGCATCATAAGCGCGCCGTACTCTTCATCCTCGTCTTGCCCACCCGCCTCAATCATCTTCCTGTTCTCCAGCCCGCCCGACTCAATCTCGCGTGCTTGCTCCCAGTCGCCCTTTTCCTTTGCATACCACACATCGTCCGGTGCTTCGTACCCTTGCAGCCCGAAGCTGCCCTCGACTTTCCGCCGCTTCTTCTGCTCTGGATCCCGGCCCTCGATTTCCGCGACATAGGCTGCAGGCAGCGCCTTGCGGATCGCTTCGGCGGCTTGTTCTTCGATTCTGTGGGCTTCTCTCTTGGCAGCGGCCGGGTTAGGGTCGACGGTGGCCCAGCGCACGTTCAGGATTTCGTCGTGGTCGAGGCTCTGGTGCGCCATTGCTTCTTTTGCAAACTGCGAGTTTGCCTCATTCATGTACGTGACGAAGGCGACGCCGCGGGCCGTCAGCACGCGCGTGCGCTCAACCTGGCCCCATTCCTGCATGTGGCGCGCGACTATCTCCTCGATGTCGTCGGTGACGTGAATGCGGCCAATGTACAGCGTGCGGTTCTGCCGCTGGAAACTGCCCACGCCGCCCATGTCGTCGCGGTAGTCTGAGTGCTTGTCCCGCCCGAAACAGTCGATGTTGCTCGGGAATATGTCCGTTACGGTCGGCAGGCGGTGCAGGTACTCGCAGTCGACGCCCTTGGGGCAGATGCCTCGCGCAAAGAAGAGGCAGAAGTAGGCCCCTGGTGTTTTGTCGGCTTTGGTGTAGCCGCTGTCTTTGGCGACATTGCAGCGCCCCTGTGCAGCGGTCTTGGATAGGTATTTGTCTTCGCGATCGCCGCCGGACCATTTGTTGTACCAAATATTGAAGATTGTGCCGGTGGGTGGTGGCGCGTCTGTTTTGAATGTTGCTGGATCGACCTGGGGGCGTGCGGGACGGCGTTTACGGCGGATTATCTTCTTGACTTTCTTGCCTTCGGCGTTGGTGGTGATTATAGTTTGTTCGGTCGTCATGGGTGCGAGCTCAGTGGAGGTTGATGTCGACGGTTCGAGGGATGTTTCGTTATCGGTGGGTGCAGACACTGGCGCTGTTTGCGCGGGTGGTGATTGTACTTCGGCCATGGTGTGTGGTGTTGTGCGTGGGATTGCGACTGGGCAAAGATGAGGTTGGTGATGGCGTCGCGCACAGGTTCAACTTCTTAGCGCGCGAGGGCTGTGCAGGGGTCGACAAGTTTGGCAATCGGCACGTGACCTGACATTGTATCATCTTGCAATCTTGTGACTGTCATGGCTGTTCGCTGTTTCTACCTCGAGTGACAAATCCAAATTCGCATGTCAAAAAGCACACTCGCGTTTGAACAGATGCTGCTTGTTCTTTGATGTTGAAGTGCCAAGCTGCAAGTCATCGTCCAGAGTGGAGCCACATGGGCAGGGTGTTCCCGCCATGCAGCGCGAGCCTCCTCCGCCCGCAAACTCCAAGCATGTTCACATTTCCTTTTCGTCAAGGTTGACAGCCTCGCGTGGAGGATCCAATCTCTAACTCAGTCATGTTATTTTCAACAGCTTTGCTCTTCTTTTACGCGGTCGTGATCGCTATGTCTCTGTCTCCAGGCAATCGCGCGGATGATGCACCTATCGATCACACACAGTAGGAGACAACCTTACGATTAATGGCAACTATCATTAGAGCGATCTCCAACCCTAACGGGGTCATGTTGAAACTAGCCTCGCAAGTCTAGACATTAGCTATAGAGATGTCAACAGTACAGACAAGAGCAGGCTAGTCGACCATGTTCTTGAAGCCAGACAAAACTCAACCGAGATAACAGCAAAAGCAGTCAAACTGCGCCGAAAATCGCAATCTGTCATGAGGAGCCTCGACTGCTGCGTGGCGGCTCAAGTGTCGGTAAAGCTTTCCTGAGTGGGTGGCTGAAGAAGGGTAGACTGGCCTGGTAAGCATGAACTTATGACCCTCCTCACGGACGCAGTGCATCAGGCAAATGCAATAATGCAGCATCCGTAGACCATGTGTACTACGCGTGGCACCCACTGTACGTTCAGGTTGCACAGATCGTGCAACACAAATGCAGCCGTACACACATAGCACGATCCGATAGGATAGCCACAACCTGCCGACAAGCTGCTACTGCGTTACCGCCTTTCCAGATCACATATCTTGTCGGGTGTGATAACCAAGCGCTATCTACTTTTCCACTCAACACTTGCTCTGCATTTACCAGACTCTCCCCGCATCGCCCTGGTGTCAAAAGCTTGATCACGACACACTAGGATGGGACCCAACTTTACAGCTTGCGGCGTCCGCTATATGTCTGACCCCGCTCTAATCTTGCAGTACAACTACAGCGGCCGCGTTCGCCTAATCGCAGCGAACCAGAGCACGCAAATTACGTATAAAGGCTGCATAGCTCTGTGCGGACATGGCAATGAATATTACACCTGGCCAGTTGTCTCTGCAACCTTGACGACATGGATTCTTCCGATCCTGGGTACTTTACTGCAGGCGCCGTTCGAAAGCAACTCTTTTTGGAGAACAGTGAAGGCTTGCAACAGGTGGATTGGTAGCCCCATCAGTAGTCTTGCGGCAATATTGTGGGATATCGGGATAAGTGGGAAGTGTGCACTCTTTGGTAAGTGGAAGTTGGCAGTGTACAGAGCGAGAGAGAATGGTTACTAACCGCAAAATAGTGGACCTAGCAGTGCCTTTTGACGACACACCAGACCAGCACAGCGAGTTTGCGAGCATGCGAGACTCCTTCTATATCTTGATGAACTTGAACCAGTATAAAATGAAGCCAGTCATCTCAATGACGCGGGAGGCTGAAGGGATGTTGCGCATCGCACTATTCAGCAAAGAACTCAAGTTGCTCGGGACACGCAAAACACTTAGTCAAAAACGACTGAAGCTCGCGCAAGACCTACGGAGCAATCGACGAAAGGGCGTGGTACCTATTTTTCTGTCTACCTTGTGGTTCATCCTTGCCTTGGGTATCTCGATCGAAGCAGGTGTGTATTCTGTCAATGCTTGCAATTTCCCAAACTAAATATCCTTCAAGCTTTTGGCGACCTCGGTAGTAACCTCCAAGCACACAATCTCGCAATGGGCCTTTTCGTCTCATGGCTTCCCATACTCATCCTTTGTTCTATTCTCGACCGGAACCCAGTTGCATCGGACGATATCCAACGCAAGCTCAACAAGCTAGTCGACTTAGTATGCAACTCACTCCTCGACTCAGACACGAGAAGAGAGTATATCGCATCCTTTGCAGGGTTACCCCAGGCACAGCATATGGCGTATTGGGTTGAAACTATAGCTGCGAAAGCAGAGTACATCAAGAGCGATTACTTCCGCGGTTTCGCAGGCCAAGCTCGAACTAGGTTTCACTACGGCGCGGCCTATGCCGTCTTGATAGAGATCGAGAAGGCATATATCGCTGAACGAGGAAGGAACTGGCTCACTAACCCCAGAGAAGCAAGAGCTGCACTGGTTCTAGGTCAGATTGATCGCGGCTTCACTTGGTTGTATGTGCTGTGTTTTCTATGTAGTCACTGAGCTAACAAATCTCTAGTGATGGTCGCCAACTGTGGACTGTACTTGCTTCTGTTCTCTGCGTTGGTGGCACCAGCGTTGGCGCGTTTGTCTTGTCTTTCAACACACCTACGGTAGGTTTAGGTTGTCGCACTGGTGGATACCTTATCTTCTTCATCATTGCGCTGGTCTTGGTGATAGCCGAGATAGTGGTCTGGTGGCTTACATCGCCTTTGCGGAGGCAAGACCAATTTCATTCGCACGTTGAGGAATACACTCGCCACGCAACTTCTCGAAGGAAGACAGTGTTCGCAATGCTGCCCAGGCTAGGCGCATCCCTATCGGTCCTGGCGCAGATTCTCGATTATATTGAGAAGGTGGTGCTCCATATCGTTCTGCTACTACTTCGTTTACTACCGTTTCAACACAAACTGGTGAGATTGGAAACAGCAGAGACCGCAATCCGTTCACATTTCTTGACCTTACGATGTTTGACCGCCCGCAACTGGTTCCAACGCGCTTTCTTTACGCCTTTAGAGTTTACGAACTTGGTGTGGGCATGTTACCTTCTCGTGGCGCAAACAGTTGGTGCATTCAACAACTGTGCTTGTACGACCTCAACTTGGGGTGGATTCGGCGGCTACTTGGATTTTACTCAGGCCAACATGGCTAAGACTGTGGCTGTGAAGGAATATTGGCTTATTGGCACAGTCACCACCTGCACGGTGATGGTTTTGGGTATGGGCTACATTGTCCTTGAGGCACGTATGTCTATTGCTAATGGCGAATTTGCGCTGACTGTACCAAATAGTGGCTCGTTCAGGCACATCTCAGCACAGAAGACTACAATAATGCCATGAACGGCCTTCAGCGCGTGAGGAGATTTCGCTATGCAACCATATGGATCAAGTACCCTCTTGACTGCCTTGTCTGCCTCGTTGGCAATACGCTGAACGCATGTCAAGTGCGCGGACTCAACGACCGTCGTATTGTCATGTGGACAAGAGACAGCACCTTCAAACCGGGAAGCGGGCATGCGATGGTGCAATGCGCAATGGATGCACAGCGGCTATCATTCCATGAAGCCAGCGCACAAGAGCTACCTATCTGAAGTGGCATCGCGCAGGCAATGCCCTGAATCGCTTGGCCATTGTGCGCATTGTTCCCGTGCTTTAGGGTTGTGCAGCTGCAGCACTGCCAACTCTGAAACCAACCTTCAACAAATCTTCCTGTTCGATTTGCCCTTTCTTCTCCAGCAATTCATCAGTATCCCAAGTGGCGCTGATGAGCCTGCCATTCAACCACATTCTCTTCTCGCGGCTCAGCCACACACAAAATGCCCCGCACAAGCCAGCATCGTCAGTGAGATCTAATTTTGTTAAGAGGTAAACTTCGTTTTCCAGATCTGGATACTTACAAGGCATCATACTCTCCGGAGCGGTCTGCTCCGCCATCTCCGTCAACACGGCCCCTGGATGCACTGCGATCGCCAGCAAGCCCTCCTTGCCATACTGCTCAGCAACATACTCCATGAGCCTCGCTTGCGCAAGCTTTGATACGCAGTACGCCGTATTCGCGATATGTCCGCTCGTGATCACCGTCGCGAAGGAGTTTACAGCGATGAACATCTTCATGCCATCACTCTCTCTCAGCAACGGAACGAAGTGGTGCGCAACGAGATATGTTCCCTGAACATTGACATCGAACACATCTTTAAAGTCTTGCGGATCGCCCTCGTCGATCTTGAGAACCACTGGGCCAGAGTAACCGGAGTTGAGAACCAAGATGTCGAGCCTACCCAATTTCTCTTTCACATGCCTCGCTAGTTCTGCTACGCTCTCGGACGAGGTAATGTCGACTGGTAGACACGTGATGGGGACAGAGGGGGCGAGTTCGTTGGCCTTTTGCCCGACTGTTGAAAGTTCTTTGGACGATGATGCCCGTGCGGCGAGGATGAGATTTGCTGCGCCTGCTTGAGCATACGCGTATGCAATTCCGGCTCCTATACCGCGCGACGCGCCGATTATGAGGACATTCAGAGGCCTAGGGAGCTTGTTCGTCGAAGGGTCGAGTGATGGCGTGGGATGGCTGTGGGTTGTTCTTGTGAACTTGTCGGCTAGTGTGAGGTCTTTGGACCGTGTAGACATGTTGTTGCAGTTTGAGATAGTTCAATTGCATTGTCCCTGCCGATGTTACGATGTATTTGTACTTCTGATAGTCATGTCCGTTACTCGTCCTCGTCCGGATTAGTAAGGTCATTGGATGTCGAATAATGAGTCATCTCGACTGGACAATGGGTAGTGCAACAATTCGTGCCCTTTTAAACCTTCCAAGCAACACCAAGATTAGCAATTGTGGAAATCTTTCTAAGAGGTAAACTATAGGTAGAATGTATCTATAGTTTCCTCTTCTGTATAAGCAACCTAAGCATAAAATTTATTGTTGTTATTGTTGTTGCTGTTGCTGCAGTTGTTTTGGTTAATAACCTCATCTAATTGAACAGGCACGAATTATTGCACTCCCTGTTGTGGATGCTTAGAAATCTGACATAGCCACTTGACGTTTCTAAGCTCGCGTGACAAGTATAGGTGATTTGTGGCGGGAGAACTCGTTTTCAAAAATGTATATCTACCTTGTCAGTGTCACATGCTGACGAAGCAGCATAGTCTGAGTCTCTGATCTTTATTGCACTGTTTGTCTTCTATATCACAATGCCCACTCTTCCTTATCGTCTGTGGCGCTGATGAATGGCTCGTCGATGAGCTTGACCGCTAATTCGCTGCAAAGCACACTGTACACATGTTAATTATAGCTGCTCACCGTCACCACGATACGACGTTGCAAAACTTACCAAGACGACCCAACAAGCGCATCTAACTCTCGAATAGCCTTCTCCCTCTTAGCCCCTGTGCTCGTCCCTTTGCTGACATCCAACTGCAGTTCCGCAATCCGCTTCCCCCTTGCAATGCCTGCAAGCTCAACGACCTTTTTGGCCAAGCAGTCGCTGTGGAATGCATGCTGACACGGAAAAACGAAGAACTGCCTTGCTAGCAGCGGTAGTCCGCACACATAGCAGCGCTCGCCTGGCTCAACGATGGCATAACGCTGATCCAGAGCCTTGATGTCACTCTTGATGTGGTGCGCCGTCTCTTCGGAATCGTCCATTTCCTTCTTTAGCTCGTCAATCTTGCGGCTGTAGTCCTCGAGCGCAGTACATATTTCTTCCTTGAAGTCATCAATGACCACGAAATCAGGAAAGAACGGAATTAAGTCTTCGATGCGTAGGAGATCAACACGACGAAGGAACTCGATTGCTGTCTTGATGCCTGAGGACTGTGAAATAACCTTTTTGGCAATGGCGAGCCAGAGCTTCTTGCGGAGCGCGGGCTCAGTGTTGGAGCGATCGGCGACGTTGCTAGCAAGATCGATTTCGTCGTATTTCAGTGCGAGGTCTACGGCTTGTACGTATTGGCCCATAGAACTGTAGATGTGCACACACGATTGCACGCGCTTGTGCTGGATGCAGAGACGTAAAGCAAAATCAGCATCGTAGTTTTGCTCGTGTGCGAGGGACTGTCCTTCTAAGTATGCAAGAAGTGCTGACTCATCAGTAGTCGAGTGAGACGCATATATTGAGATGAGTGTGTTGTGTATCGCAGCATCGGTCGATTGACGTTGATTGATTTCGAAGAGCAAGTAACGGACAGCCTGGTTCTGGTTCAAAGGAGCTTTGCTGGTATTGTTGTAGTTCAAGAATGCCGGAATGAGCTTCTGCGCATTGAGGTTTGACTGTCGTGTCATGATTTCCACGAGTTCGACGGGAGCTTGAGCCATAAGCACACTGCTGTACTTGTAGAATGTCTCTGGGTCAGTCTGCTTCTTCAGCACGGCCAGAGACTCTTGCCATCGCTCTCGCTGTACCCAATAAGAAAGAACGTAGTTGTAGTCATTGACTACCGTGGCAAAGTACAAGAGTTCTTCTTCTCTGCCATGGCTGCTGATAATGTCGTATGCCGTTTTGCGGTCCAGATCTGTCCTGTACTTCGATACAAAGTCTTGATATTCTTTCCTGATGACCGAAAGATGATCTTGAGTTTCTGCGGTGTTCATACTCTCTGAGAGTTCGGCTTTGGTCGTAATAGTGTCGTCAAGGATGTTGAGTTTGGCCATGTATAGCTCAATGAGCCAGGTGGCCACCATGGTCCGTTGCATCATGGATGTCTTCTTGAGTGTTGATAGCTTCGTAAGCAGGTACTTCCGAAGGGCATCCTGTTCTCCTTGGTCGATGAACGTCAAAGCCACTTGCTCGAAGGGCTTTGTACTTCGACCATACACAGCGGCTGCCTCCAGATATTGGCCCTTACCAACCAAGTAATCTCCAGACGCGGTTGCGACAGCATCCTTCTGTGTCGATGTCTTCGCAAACTGCGAAGCAGCCTCGAACTGTTGTGACCTGAGCATGATTTTCCAGACATCTCTGGCCTCATCTGTTACGACGATTTCGAAGATCTCTCGGGTAGTGAAGAGCCAGTAGGTGTTCGATTTGATGTCAGCAACCAAGCTCAGTGCGCTCTGCCCAGGCTCGAGGACGACTTGGTCAAAGACGACAGTGTCATCGAGACGATTGATAACTACCACTCGTCCTTCGACCAACTGCAAGATATGCCACTGGCTGAGTATCATCGAGCTCACTGCATCGTTTGTTCTCCTTGCGCGGCCACTAGCAGTCTGGGACGCTGGTATCTGAGATCTAGGCAACAGCTTTGAGTCCGCTAGAACCTTGGCCCCAAGGTCAGAAGTATCCTGCGACAGGAATAGCTTGCCATGCAGTACGCCCTGGGATGTGAGCCATCCGAATATTCGATCGCCGTTGAGTCGCTCCTGGTCCGGTGACTGCTGGTTCTCGGGAGAAACGGCCAGGAGAGACGTGGCCGACGGTGAGACGTTAGGGAGCTCGTGCACGGTCGCAGATTCGCTCTCGAAGAACTTGGAGAAGATGGATCCGCTGCCTTCATGTGCATTCCGTCCAACCTTCCCTGCAAACTGTACAAATGTCGATGGGGTCGCAATAACAACACGTCGTAGGTCCTGCCTTCCAGGTACGATATCCGTCCATAAGCCGGTGATAGGGCCATCTGTAGTGCTATATACGCTTTTCAAATAGCGTTCCTCCCTTCTGTAGAACTCAGAAGAAGGCTCGATAAAGACCTCGTAGACGTTGCCGTCTGACGCCCCGACCAAGATCTCCCGCGTCGATGCTGTCGGCTGCGAAGGATTCCATGATATGCTTTCAATGACGACGCCCTTCAGTCGTGACAATGCTTTGGGCGTCCGCGATTGGGTGTGGAGGTAGTAATTCTCGGCGAGGGTGGTCGTTACGACGAGATGCGAAGCAGAGGGGTCGAGGAAGAGGCGCCTAATCACGCCGATCTCTGAAGGCTTCTTGGGCAGATCGATGTCTGTAAATCAATCAGTACATCTCAAATGACCCTCGCGCCGCGACAGAATGCACTACGAACCGTCTATATCCGCCGGGCTGTCCAGATCGATACGCAGGATGCGCCCAGTCGAGAGAGCTAGGACAAGGACGTTGTTGGCTACCGCAGCTGCTACAAAATCTGAAGATATGGAGAACTGCAGCGAAACGCGCTCTATGCTGAACATAGGCAGAGACGCATCATCCTGTGCATTGCTCGTGCTGGGCGGCGCATAGCCGCTCGAGGTGTCGTAGGCCATGGAGGGCTTTGATTCGGCTCGCCGCTATCGTGATGCCGTAGTCATCTTCTTCAAGAGTGCATACAGCTTTGGAGGTCTGTTGATGCTCGAGATTTGCACCGTCGTACGTCACAAGCGCATCGCGGTGTTGCTGGCAGTGACGCCTAGGCGTGCACCTAGGTCGAGCTTTGGACCGATCAGATGAGCTGATTATTCGGAGATGGATCGGGGATTGTCGCTTGCTGAGAGCCTATAGCACACTGCCACAGAAACAGTTCAATGCAATCGCGTATGGTCGTCGTACTGATTTCTACATTACTCAGAACCCAGCGACACCACATATTGTGATGTTGTCACTGTATTGATCGATTTCTTTCTATGACCAAGTTTGATCGAAATCGACTGCAAACCTCCACGATCCACAACACAATGTCGTACTCATGAGTCAACCTGGCAGTTAGTCTACACAAGTACATATGATACCGGTTTCTTCACCGCAACTGACTCCGATTTGCCATGTTTTGTAAACTTTGCACAGCCTCAACCCAGTGACGTGGGCCATTTTCTTTGAGAAGGGGCGTTCCTGGAGCTTGCCCGATTAGTCTGGCGTCTCAAAACAGCATTGAGCTCACCTTGAACGGGAGTTGTTAACGTGCACCCCGATAGCTGGTAACGTGCACCCCGATAACCCTATGCAAGTTAGATTCGGCTGCAAGGCAGCTAGGGACCCTAGCACATACGTATTATATGGTATTAGCACCAAAAACAGATGCGCGCGTGTCGTTGTTCTGCTGCTAATTGCTATCCTAGTTATCTCTGATGCATGTTGGTGTAGGCAAGTTAATAATAACGTTGATGATGGCGTTAATAATGGCAACAGCGACGGTGATGGCAACAACAAGATTTAAGATAGAGATAGGTGGTTGACGCGTCGCAGATGAGGCCTCCGCCAATGCGTCACAAAATGTTAGGTAAGACATACCCCCTTTAATAAAGTGGTCTAACAGCTATATTTGTATAGTAACCAGGCCTTTTTAGTTACTTGGGCGAGGCGGCGCGTCTTAGCTGCATTGCCCCCTGCTATCAGGGTGCACGTTACCAGCTATCAGGGTGCACGTTAACAACTCCCACCTTGAACTTCCTTCTTTTCACAGCAGTTATCGGCTGATGTACCTAGTTGCAAGGTGAAGCTGATTAAACACCATATGCAACCATCTCGCTGTTTAGTCTTGGTCTTATCGGGCGCATAATGCCGTACCCATGTTTAGACCGAGTTCCATTCGCACTGACGAAAGACCACCATCCTTTTGGTACGAGCGTTAGGCGTCCTGCATACAGTCTTGGCGACGGAAAATAAACATTGAGGCCAAAAGCTCAAGCGGACCTTCATTGTAAGCCTCTCTAGGCGCCTACTACTGTTTTTCGGCACAACGCTCTGATCCCAGGAAGGCTCATGAGCGAATGAACCCAAGTCGAGTTCGTGATGGGAAAGGAAGTGGATGATCCTGTAAGTGTATCGGTACAATCAGTGGATGGCACTTGGACACCAATTCACTCGAGAACATGGGGAAACGATGTCGTGGAGACAAGAAGCAAGAGCCGGAGCTGGGCCTGGACTTGGGGATTCCGCAATCAGTGGTCTTCAGCATGCAGGACTATAGGTCAGACCGCTACACCAGCAATTCGATCTGCAGAACGGACGATGCAGTCAGTCTTTAGCGCGACATGGTCATTCGTCTGCTACAGCCTCTGGCCGATGATCATAAAAGTCTTCACCGCGAAGAAGCAGTGGACTGCGCTCTTTTTGTTCCTTACTTGTGCAGTCGCGCCCATGGTCGTACTTGGTCACTTCACGCCTAGACCTGACTTCGAATTTGGAACCTGGCCCCCTTACTACAGTGTTTTCGCTGCTAAGACTATGTCCTGCGGCAACCAGGAAATTGATTTGTATCCGGCCAACTCGACAATTACAGGCATTGAGGGACTCTTTGTGCTCGACAAAACCTGGGGACGGTTCGCTTTCTCAACAGTCAAGACTATCGATGCCGCCTGGGACATAGTCTTTGGCCGTGGAGTGCAACTGCTGGCCTGGTGGGCTGCATACATTGTATTCTCCGATGCTCTCTTACGCGTAATCGAACGGCATCCGGCGTCGTTCCGCATCTTCCAACGCATTGCACTGGAAGGCCCTAGCCTACTCTCGTTGTGGACGCTTTGCAAGGAGTTATTATCTGTGAAGAGCAAAAGCACGAAGATCTTGTTCGCCTACATGCTTCTGTCAACAAGCTACGTTCTCTGCGTCCCGATGTTCCTTGGAGCAATGACAGGTTACGACAGCACGGCTACAGCCTGGATCGACATTGACAATTCAAACAATATCGTTCCCGCGTCTGCATTGAAGATGGCATGGGTGATAACAGGCACCGCGAACTCAACGTTTGACAAAAAGGTCTGTTCAGACCCCAAAAATGGCAATATTCAGTTGCAATACTTCCTCCCACGCGTACAATATTGTGAGTCCCTCATGTACGATTATATTTGTGGAAAGCTATCTAACGTTTCGAGGTTCTTGTCAAATGCCAAATGGGACCGTGGCACCGCCAGGTACCTTTCACTACTCTAATTCCTTTGCCTTGCATGGCAGCAGCTCTTCTCCACTCGACGAAGGGACAATCTGTAAGGACGCGTTCTCGCAAGATACGCACTCGTACTTAAGGCTCTGCTAGGTATATTCAACTACGAGGGCAGTAATGGAACCTGGAATGAGCCTGTGTTGGACTCGTATACCGATCGAGAAAAGAGATCCTACAATTGTATGTCATTGTTTGTTATCGGATTCGTTGTCACTGCCTAATTTCCCTTGACAGGCAATGAGACTACAACTCTAAAAGTCAACGAACAAACCTACGATATTCAAAATCTCAATGGCACCTACTCCCCCCTCTGTTACAACCACGAAGCATACGACCAATGGACGCTGCAAGGTAAGTCAAGGTGCCTTCCCGACACGGCCAATCCCTCGTACCAGTGGGGTTTCTCAACGATGCTTTCGGGCATATTTGTGTTCATTCACTTCGGGTGGTGCGTGAGCATGTACATTGTATGGCTAGACGCCCAAAGCACGTCTACACTGCTCAAGGAAGGCTACGCGATGACACCACTTAGAGCGGCCTTTGCAATCGCAAAGGTTGTTAAACGCAAGACTGGTCTTGGAGAAAAACAACTAGTCAGACACAACACAAGAGAACTGAACAAAGAGCTTCATGGAACCGGAAAAGACAGGGGGACGCAGATCGAATATAGCATATTCGTTACAAACGCTGAGGAACATTTCGAAGATGACAAAGGGATCAGGAGAAGAAGGACCTTGGCTCTGGATGGATTACCGTCGTAAGGACTCTGGTCTTATAGCACCGAAAGGCAAACACAATCTGCCCTCACACCAGTACCAGGCTCACATTTGCTTAAGACATGCTTCCAAACATCAGACAGTCAATATCTTCTGAATCAGTTTCAGTCGTTCGTTTTCTTGCGGCGTCTTTCCAAGGGTTATAAGAAGCATTGCTGCCTGCACTGGCAATAGTGTCAAAACAACAATGTGCCAGTACTCAGAGCCTGATCAGGAAGAACTCACCCCAGTAATTGTAGGAGCAATGGCTCAGCCTACTGGGCAGTCTCCAGAACCCTGCTCAGTGCACAGCTTGTCGCCTACCCTTTGCAAAAACCCCCTACTCAATTTGCCTCCGTCAATCCTCCCAAAAGCACCGCAGCCTTGCACACTCCGCCGATGGCGTAATACCTTGAAGAGCACTTCGCAAGAGTTCAGCACCAATCTCCCGGCCTTTACATACCATCTCGATTCTCTTCACACTTGCCAAAAGCGCGCGCATGTTCTCACACGTAACTGCGTCCAGAATCGTCTTCATCCTAACCCAGCTTCTTCAACCCACAAACAGGTACTCAAAGTTCGACTCACCAAATTACTTTCCGACATGAACACCGCCACTCAGATGCACGACTCGTATACCGGGTTACTGATGGTGTCCGCTTTTCGTGTTGTAGCTGTTGTCAACGACCTCAAAGTCTCAAAGATACAGTGTAAGTGCTTTGAATGCAGCACAAAGGAAGATGAGTGGATCGTGGACACGTATGCCGCAGTCCAGAAGGAGGCGCGTGAGCTATTGGGGAAGGTTGAGGAGATGAGTATTGCGTTCAAAGAGCTGGAAATAGGGATGATAAAGGAATGGAAGGCACGTGGCAAGAAGGAACTGAAGAAGATGGTTGACGCACTGCCTGAGATGAAGGAGCTAAAGGAGATGGTTGTAGTAAAGAAGTACTTTTCAAGGCAGGTTAGGGAAATTCAAGAGGCAGAGGAGGGTGCTAAAGTTGGAACCAAGCACGAGGCTTCGCCTGGAGAAGAAAGCAAGAAGGACGGGGAGACGTGTGATAGCGGTTGCGAGATGAGTCCATAGCTTGGTGCTTGTTGAACGCTTGATCAGGGGGTCCATCTCAACTCGCTACTCTGCTTTCCATATCTGTTTGACATCTTCATAGTCGCTTGTGTGTACAAACTCACTATTTTCGCCTCGCATCTTCTACCCTTTCATATCCCAATTAGCAAACACTTCACCATACTTCGATCATTCCAGTACACCAACAAACATATCCCATCAAACAGCACCTCCCTTATATATACTCTCTAAAAAGCCCCGTCAGTATCTCCCAACACAGTCATCTATCCCAAGTCAACTAACCAATCAACCCATCTCCAACCGAAAATGGAGAACCTCGACGAGCTCTTCATCCTCGACGCCCTAGCCCTCCTGCTCGCCATGCTCGCCTGGCCGTTCAAATGGCTACTTCCCCCCTTCCTCGCTCTGCTAGCCAGCCTGTACATCCCGCTCTTCGACACACCCGCGGAGTTTTCGCCCTTCTTCTACGTCTCCACCCTACTTGCGACCTTCTTCTTCGGCATGTGCATGTCTCGACGTGGTTCTGAATACCGTCTTGTGTGGGCTGTGGCTATTATTGTGGTGTGTGCTTCTGTGCTGGGTGCGCGCATGGCGAACAACGTAGAGGAGCAGTTGCGAGTTGTGGAGGATCAGGGATTACAGGTTTGTTTCGAGGGGTGGAAGATGTATGATTTGCGGCTGGCGGATGTTGGTGAGCAGCTTCGGGCCTGCAGAGAGAAGGCAGCATTTGTGGAGCTAGCGGAGACTGTTGGTACCGACGGTGTAGAAGTCTGTGATGTGCAGAATAGGTGTAGAAACACAGGCGCTGGGTTGCTGATTCGAGTTTGAGGTTTGATGCCAGCCTGGGTAGACTTACCGCGAAGTCCTAAAAAGTCCTAAATATCAAAGGGGAATTAAAGTAGGAGCTGATACAATTGGCCAGAAAACGAAAACAGAAGATCTATAGGTTCTTTGCAAGTTAAATGGTGATTCTCAAAACGCCGATGCTATGCTCTAAGTCCCTAAATGTATGACGCGAAGGACTCCTACAATGCGACATGTCCATTCGTCCTGCCCTCCTTATGGACAAGGGGTTCATCATCATCGTCGTCTGTTAAGCCTTCAAGTTCAAACTCCTCCGCGTCTCGGACTCTGTGGTCGACTCTTGCGTAGCCGTTCGGTCCTCCGTTCGCATGCGGTGCTTCAGCATCGGCCTTGGAGTCCTGGAAGGCGTGGACGGCATACAAATGGATGAGAAGGTTGGCAACTGTTTATAGTATTAGCGACTACTTGAATGAAGTGGAAATGGATACACTTACAAAGAAACATCAAGAAGGCTATGCTGAATAGGATCAGGACGTAGGATACGTGTGTGACGTTTGCGTCTGACAGAAGCTGCATCTGCTCCTCTGTGGCACCCATGAATAGGAAGCCGCCGGCGATGAGAAGGAACGGTGTCAAATACTGGAAGCTGTTTGGGTCCGGGTCTGAAAGATCGTTGGTAACGGCGATGCGATCCTTGAGCACAAAGGAGATTTCGATCATGCGCGCAGCACCGGCAGCCATAAGAGTGTAGCCGAAGACGGTGTGAATCATGGTCGAGATAGGCAGATGTTGAGGGTGAGATGACATGGCCCAGCCCGTGACAAAGATAACCATGCCAGGGATGAGGTTGCGCTTCGGCTGTCCGTTTCTCTTACGGCTGAGCCATACACCAACCAAACCAGCGGCCCACCAAATGATGCCCATGGAAGTATGCTGCAAGTCGTTGTGCGCCCATGGGCTGCCCCAGCGATGCTCAGTGAAAGTGTTGACGCAACCCCAAGCCGCAATGACCAGTGAGTCGAAGAATTCCTGGCTGCGACCGGTTCTCTTCAACCACATCTGCCCCACGAGCAGCAGAATAGTGAGAATGATGCCGTAGGCAATGAATGCACTGCCCATGATGAAATGGGCCAGACATTGGCCTGTGTGGTCAGCTCTGCAGAAACCCAACGCAGTGATGCCTCCGAAGACGAATTGCACCCAGGTGACAACCGGCATCGTCTTTCCCACCACACCGTGTGCCTTGACTACGATCCTTCGGACCTTGCCATGAATGCCCTTCTCGAGGTGGAGCTTGAGGTAGACGCCCATGACGATTTGGATGATCAGCATGAGCATGATGACGGGGACGAATTTGGCGTGGATGTTCTCAGTGAACTGTCTGCCCTTGTGTTTGTGGCCTAGGAAGTACCCAATGACGGCGAGGATGGAGCCGGAGACTTGGACGGGAACGTGCCATTTGGAGCGTATTATCTGGTAGCTGTCAGTCTGGCTGTGCCAGCTACTGTCATCTGTTTTGCGTGCTTACGCCCAGCACCATTCCGGTAGGAAAGATGATACCCCATGCTAACGATTGCACCAAGATGTGTATCCACAATATCGAATCGATTGGGTCTTCAGAGACGGCGTGCCCTTCTTCTATCTTATTCATGTGGTGCTCGTGTGCTGTGGCTGCTGTACTGAACAACAGCGTAGCCACGAGAGCGGCTCCTCTCGTCTTTAATCCCATGTTGACGCTGAGCAGGGGCTGAATCGCGCAGGGCTCCACAGGCCTTGACAAACTTCGATGGCTCCGGCGTGGAGGTTTCAGGCGGCGATGGACATATAACGGCGCATTCGAGGGGTTATCGAACAGTTCAGAGTGCAGCTGCAAGATGTAGTAAGAGGAAGCGTTGTCGCCTTCAAGGACCCTCTGGAAGCCGCGTCGCAATCTCATGCTTACGTGGAGAGCGCGCGCTCGTCATTGGCTCCGGCTTTCCGCCACCTCCCGTCCGGCAGCAAGCACCGTCATCTCCAAGCCGCATCACACTTCACTCACCTTGTGACAACATGGCCGTCGGCACAGGCGTTACTGAGATTGCAGATAGTGAGGAGGAACCACTCACGTCTTCGCCTGCTGCCGTCCCAGACGCTGCTGCTAATAAGCTTTCCTCGACAGCTGATCAAGACGCCCAAGCCACAGCTTGGCTTCACCAAGATCTTGCCGAAAGCATCGCCAATGAATCCTCAAGTCGCACCGATGGCTTGGATGGCGATCAGGGAAAATCTTCGTCGAACGTCGAGACGGCGCAGATTGATCACGTTGATTTGCACCTTGCACTGCAGGCAGACACTAATACTACCAGCGCTTGCACCACGAAAAATGAAGTGCAAGCGGACGTTTGTCCACTGCAGGCCAATGTAGCTGCGTCCAACGCAGATCACACTGGCAGCATCGATATGCACGGAACAGACGGTGAGGTCAGTGCTGCACAAGATCCAGAACACTTACCTGCAACTGGAAGTTTGATACAGCACGATCCGCATACATCCATACCAACAAGCACCCAGGTGAAGTCAAGGGACAGTCAAGAAGGTACGCAGCAGCCAGGCGTGCCAGGATCCTTGTCTGCCAATTCTGCGTTGTCTACACAAGACGAAGCATATGGCAACCGCATAGCGAATCTCGGATCAACAGCCAATGATCCTGCACACCTTGTCAGCGATCAACAGGATATCAGTCAAGATGGCACAGCTATGAGCTATATCATCGGGGCAAGGGACGGTGATAACGAACATTCGGCAGGATCAACTCAGCAAGATATGGCTCTTGCATCTTCAGTCTGTTTGACGACACCAAACTACTGACATCTACTCACATATTGTATAGATCGGACCACCAGCATCCAATGTCAACGAACGTCCATATGCCAACTTGAACATGCATCCTCTTATCTTTCTCACTGGCGACATCTCAGATTCTACGGACTTGGTTTATTTGCCAGCGGCTTCCGGCTTGACCACATCCCAAACCAGCTCAGCTCAAAACCCGACAAACGTAGCTCCAAAAAGACTCGATGTCCATGACGGTCGCAATGTGTCAGAAAATCTGGAACCCGATTTATTCACCAGATCTGCGTCGGCGCCAGCATCGCCAGCTGACGACGAGCTTACTTCTACTACCAATGACCACGCGATGGGTGGTGACGAAACCTTTCCACATAGCGCGGCAGGTCAAAACATGGTAGTGTATACGCAGGAAGCTCACGCTGAACAACAATCGAGTATTGATGCGTCCCTCGGAACTGAGGCTTCAGACATAAACACCAAAACCAATCATTCCAAGCAGGCACCTGCAGAGACACCAGCTGAACAAAGCCTCGAGAAGAGACATGTTCTTATGGGAGGAGGTGTGAGATCAGTGGCAGAGCAAACACCTGAACCTGGAATCCAAAGCAGTGTTGCAGAAGTCCACTCGCACCGAGAGCACGATACAAAGGTTGATATCGATCCAAACTTGGAGTCCACGGCGCCTGCAACACATACACAATCGCAATTCAGTGCTTCACAAACTGGCGAGCCAGTCTCACCACGCCCAGCCGTGAAACTAAGTCCTCAGGAGATTACACTTGCCGAGCTGAAGGCACAAAAAGCTGCGTTGCTTGCCTCTCTTGTCGCACTACCAGCGATTCAAGTGCTCATCGAAGAAAACCAGACATATGACGTTGACATGTCCGAAGATGATAGCGAACCTACCGAGACCGACATCACGGCTGCTGCGAACAAGATGGTCAAGGAACATATCAAGCTGCTGCACGAGTACAACGAGCTGAAAGACGTTGGGCAGGGGCTAATGGGCCTCATTGCTGATCAGCGCGGTGTGAGGATCGTGGAAGTTCAAGACGAGTTTGGTCTTGACGCAAACGACTGAAAGGGGCAAACACGAGTTGACCTTGTGGAGTTCGTGATCGCGCTGACTGTAATGGTGTTGAGCAAGGCGTCCGGTTCAGATACCCAAGAGATATTTCCGCCAAGAAGCAGACAATACAATGTAACTGTAAGCACACCATCGGTGCGGCGTGACATCGTTGTCCGTCGAGCAATGAGCACGAAGATGCGTGCACGTTCACGAACATTCGATTCTGCTTAAGCCGGAGCTCTCTCGAATCAGCCAATCCTCACCGCAGCCTGCATCACGACCACACCTTCAAATTTTCTCCCTCGGCAGCTATGACACACGAAATACCCTACATGGATAGAACATGTGTCAGGCTCAGCGCTGTTTTGTTCCTGGTGCGCAGAAACTGCTCGGCTTAGTGTTTTCGAGCATAACTCACGCCCTGCGCGCTGTACCGACACGAACCGAGCGCCTGTCGTTTCAAGTCTCACCACCATTCCAGCATCGACTACGCCGGATCAAGTCTCGTGGCATGGCGAAATGTCTGCATCGAGACAAGACCAAATTTCATGGGGCTCTTCCTTACACATCAATGACGTTGATGCGAATTGTGCTCCTGACACAGTAATACCTCATGGCTTCCAGACTCTACAGCGTGACATTGAACGAGTAAAAGGACCCACAAGGGCAGGACTGCGCAAAATATGTCACCCTGGCACGTGGAGCGTAGTGCTGTGATGGCGGCGGGATCGTGAGATCTGGAGACAAAGGGGAGAAAAATTCTTCACAGTTTCCTGGGGTATATAAGAGTGGGTGAAGAGTAGGAACAAAGGGCATCATCATCCACAGCAAATCTCCAAACATCACTTCCTACATCAACACACATACACACACACGACTTCAACGGTTTTCCAACCTTGGCCAACTATCTCCATCGATCAATTCATGCTCGAATACGACCTCGTCGCCTACAAAATGAACAACATGGATTCCCACCCACGCATCCTCTCCCTCAGCGCCAGCTCATCAGCCAACACATCGATCGTTTCAACGCCCATGACACAGTCGCGCCGCGTCAGCCACGACTCGCAACACGACCCCCACCACTTCATCAACCTGGGCAAGACAGAGAAGACGGTGAACTCGTCGATCAAGAAACTCTGGAAGGACTTCAAGCACGCCGCTGCCGAGCACCATCGTAGCGTCAATGCGGCGTATGAGGCTACGCATGGTGCTGGTGCGAGGATTGGGGCGCTGGGCGGCGTTAGGGTGGTAGAGTGAAATTGGGTCTCTGTGAGAGCTTGTTGTCGAAGCCACGGCTTCTGGCCAAGAGGTGTTTGCAGGCTGTCATGTGAACGGGGGGACTTGAGGTCTGTGGTACGGGAGAGGAAGAGTGGGGACGAAAAGTGCTGTTTTTTCTTTTCTTTTCTTGTCTTTGCTGGAGCGACTAAAAGCGGGTTCTGAGCACTATACCCCAGAGCACATACATGCTCGAGGCAGCGAGCGAGTAATGTCTAATTTACTGTTTGATCGTATGTCAATATGTTCTTCTCTTCGCTGTGACACAATGGCGATGCAAGGAGTTTTCAATATGCAGTGTAGACTCACAAGCAGATTGAAGGCCATGCACATCTTGGGTAGAAAAGATTATCAGTTGGGGTATCACATCACGCTCACGCTCATCAACGAGCACTACATCATCTCAAAACTCGACCAAACTCCATCAAAACTCCAACTCCTGAACTTCCATCCCACACTCGGTGCAACTCTTCCTCGTCATACCCGTCTCCGGATTCAGCACGCCCCTCCCCCACTCATGTTCATGCTTATCGTAGCGACCCTTGATCTTCTGCCCAAACTCTGCATCCGCGCCGTCGCCGCCCAGCCTCGCGCGCTTGTACGCCTCGACGCGGGTACGGCGCTTCAAATCGTCGAGTTTGTTCTTGAATTTCTTCTCCTTGCGCTGCTTGCTCACTTTTGTGCGCTTCTCGTACTCGGCGTCTAGCGCTTCGGCGGAGCCCCATTTCTGCGGGCTGAAGGCGTAGGCTTCGACTTGGAGGCGTAGGAAGAGCTGCATGTTGTGGAAGGAGGTTTTGTGGGGATTGGGCCGCTCGAGGTGCGGGAGGAGGTCCTCGTCGGCGAGTTCGGGGTTGGTGAGGAGGTAGTCGTCCCGCGCTTCGGTCTTGGTGAGGAGCGAGTATTTGTCGGGTAGCAACTCTTTACAGCGCGAGCAGATGGATATGTGGAATGTGTCGGCCCATTTCCAGTCTATTTCTAGGCTGTTGCACTCGCGGCATTTGCCGGGGATGTCTTTCTTGCCGTCGCCGTATTTGCCTTTGAACGTGCCGGCCTCGATTTCGGCGTTCTCAGCTGCTTCGAGAAGTGCTGCATCTTCGTCTTCGGCTTCGTCCTTCCCGTTCACAGCGTTCAGGATAGATATGCCAGGCTCGTAGGGCCCGGCGCGCGCTTCCCGCAGCTTCTTACGCACCTGTTCTCGCTCCCACTCGGCAAGTGTCATGCCCTCTGGCTTCTGTTCCTCACGGCTCTTACCGGTCCACATGGCGCGGTTGTGCGGGTCGTCTGTTGTGCTGAGGAAGCCGCCCTTTGTGTCGGTCATAGTGCTGAAATCGTAGTCGATGAAGTCGGAGCGCTTGATGTCTTTGCTCTTGCTTTGGTGGATGTAAGAGTTCGAGGGCGGCTGGATGAAGCCACCGGAGGCTTGCGTGGAGTTGGCATTGCGGGCTTGTGTGGGTGTGGTGGACGAGGTTATAGACGAGTATGCACGCTTCGTGCCGGCGACAGGTGCGGGCGAGGGCCTGGATGCTTGGGCTTGCTGTGCTTGAGCTTTTGCTCGGAGCCGGGCTTCTTCCTGGCGGTTGTAAGTAAAGGCTCTTAGCAAGATACATCTTGAGGACTCACCATCCGCCTGATCTGCTCTGGAGTCGGAGGATTCGGCGGCAGCTTACCCGCTGAGCGAGTCGCTCGTGGCGGCGTTGCCGGTCGATTGGCCATAGCTGTGAGACTGTGAGACTGAGAAGACAAAAATGTCGTCAATAGTTTTCCCAAGGAAGTTGTGTCGTTGCAGAGAGGCGTTTTGGCACTGCCGAAGTGGCGGCTGTCACAATGTCGGAGCCGCGATCGAGACCCTTGTTCCTGGACAATTGCGCTACGGATTCACTGATACGTCATTCCGCGACTCTTCAGATCGCATCACATCCCACAATAATGCGCCAAAGGTCGCAAAATCCAGACTGCGGTGTAAGAGAGAAGGCGTGGTAGCATCATCCTGCAGTTCAAATGGAACAGAGAAAGGGCGCATAGATGGCAGCTTCTAACGACGCCGCCCTTACAAATCCACACGATGACTCTTCCATGTGGCTGTACATTTCACAGTGCCCAACAGACCAGACTAGGAGACTGAAAGAAACCATGCTTCGTCATAGACAAAGGTCGACGCTCGCAATAAATAGCGTCTTCCGCTCGCTTTAAGCCTCAGTCCCAAAATTCTAGGAGTTCCGCCACCACAAGATGGCTAACGCGACAACACGTGCGCACGTGGCTAGCCCTACAGCTCTAAGTGCCGATCCCGAAATTATCCCTGCGACGGAATACATCAGCAACGACGCCATCAACCGCAGAGCAGGCCTGAACAAACGCGAGGCACGCAAGCAGAAGAGAGGCCAACAGTCACTACCCACACCACCCGACACATCCTCCGAGACCGAGTCGGCTGCGCGCAATCCACCCAAAACTCGCAAACCCCGTCCAATACCTCCTCAGACCTCGACAGACAGCGCAGCCACCACATCGGTACCCCAATCCCTTGCTGCTGCAATGCCGCCCGGCAACCCCGTACCACTGCTCATCTGCAGCATCGGCAACCCAGGCCCCACCTACGCCAACACACTGCACTCGGCAGGCCACATCGTAACCTCATACATCGCAGGGCGGAAATCCTACCAGCCCTTCACAAAAGGGCTCTCGGGCCTCGTATCACGGCCAGACAACACAACGTTCTCGCTATCCCTGCTAAAAGGGTACACCAAGACGCAAGGCGGGCCCCCCGAAGACGACTGGACCTTCTGGCAGAGCCTTAGCCTGATGAACGTCAGCGGCGTTGGCGTCAAGAAGGCGTATGCGGCCTGGCTGGCTGAGCTGAGACGGCGCACTACGCCTGCCGCTGAAGGCAGGCTGGTTGTCGTGCATGATGAGTTGGAATCTGCATTGGGGAAGGTCTCGGTCAGGGAGAGTGGCGCGAGTGCAAGAGGACATAATGGGTTGAAGAGCTGTCAGCAGCAATTGAGTGGTGTTAAGTGGTGGAGGGTCGGTGTTGGGATAGGGCGGCCTGAGAGTAGGGACCCAAATGTCGTCAGTCGGTATGTGCTGGGGAAGATGAGGGTAGAGGAAAGGAATGGGTTGGAGAGGGCGGCGCCGGGGGTTGTGGATGCGCTGAGGGTGATTGCTGAGAAATAATGATTTGCCTTGCACCGGCGTTCACATTTGCGTAGGAGCAATGTTGTGCAATAGCACTGACAGGGAATGGTGGCAGACGATACCCATAGATGTAGAAGGTAGAAGAGGCGGTATGGTGTATAACAACAACAACGCATTGATTGCTGTATCGAACAGCCTGGTATCATCCGGTACGCCCATAGCAACGCTCGAATAGCAATGAACGAAAACCCAGCCAATTCGCACTGGCAACTCCCAGCACCAACGCCAACACCAAATCCAAACCCGAAACCAAAGGTAAAGATAAGCTCCATTTCCCAGGTCACGCAGGCGCAGCCTTCTTCAATTTCTTCCTCTCTTCCAGCCGTCTTCGTGCCTCCGCCTTCCGATCGACAGGCAACATCTCAGCCCTGTCGCACTTGACCTTCGCAGAGCCTTCCGCATGGTGGGATGTGATCTTCGAGAGGTCAAATTTGGGATCTGCCGGTGAGTGCAGAGCAGCGTCAGTCTTCGACTTCTCCGGCTCTTGCTTCTTCGGTGGCTTAGCAGATAGCGCAGCCAATCGCGCTTCTAGCTCCAGCGCTGGTTTCTCAGCGACACGGCTTTGAGCTTTTGCTGTCCCAATCTTCGCGTCTACCTTCTCCATCTGTCGGCGAACAGTCTGTGATTCCGACTTTGCTTCCTGTGACACCGATTTAGACACACGGTGCTTCTTCGGTGGAGGGTTCCACGCTGGGTTGGCATATGGCGATCCTGCTGTCGGCATCGCCCTCCTGTCTAATTGTGGTATCGAACTTTCGTCCATGTTCATCCACGGATCAGGTAGATCTGGCGAAGGCATGGGTAATGGACTCGAGGGAAGGACAGCGACTGGTGATGATAGATCGATATTCTCTTTTGTCGGGCTGGCTCTGCGGATGCTGAGCGGGGATCTCGAAGGCCGTGACGACTGGGGAGGCTGCAACAATGGCTTCAAAGACTCGATAGGGGCAATGGGAGATTTTGCCAATAGAATTGAAGCCTCGCCTTCCGCCGTTCCTAGCTGTGAAGGCGCGCCGGAGCGATTTGTGGTGTCTGGCAGAGTCTGACGACGAGTCCGTCTCGATTTTGGCGGTGAGTTATTCTCTTTACCAGACGACGCCATGCTGAGCGAAGGTACTAGCGACGCCTCAACCGCTGCTTCTGACCGCTTGCGCAACCGTAATGCTTCCTTGCTTGTATCTTCGTAGATGGAGAAGTCGGGTTTCGCTTCCGTACTGGTCGTAGCCCTCTTCGCGGCGCTTTCCAGTGCAGCTATGCGTGATCTCAAGGCTGCAACTTCGATGCTTGTTGAAGTGTTTTCCGCCATGACTTGACGTAGTCGTTCCTGGTAGTCCTTGTTCTGTTGCTCAAGCTCTCGCTCCCGTGATCTAAATCGCTTGCGTTCCTGCTCGAGCTTCGTGGCCAGCTCAGTGACTTCGCCGTCTTTTTTCATTGCGAACTTCTTAGCAAGCTGTTGCTTCGCAACAATCTTCTTCATCTCTCTCTCACTTCGCTCCGCGTAGCTCTCATATTGTTCCTTCCAGTATTTGCCCGACTCCGATCGCGGGGCACCTAGATCCAAGGTGATGTCGCTATCGTCTCTCGCTTTGAGCTTCTGTCCGGGTTTCGGTTGTGTGGTTGTACGCGCATCGAGTAAGGCTTCGGTGAGCTTGGTACGGGGTCTTTTGTCACTTGCAGGGTCCAGCCTCAACTCAGTGCCATGCGTCCAAGGACTGGGAAACTTCCCAGGGCAGTCGTTGGGTATGCCGCTCCTGTTGATGCCGGTTTTTTTCCCCTCGTTGTCCTCTATCTGGGATCCAAACGAGACTGTCTTCCGTCCTTTGCTCGCTGTCCCCGGGGTCATGAGGATCCCGCCGACTCTCTTTGAGGGTGATTGTGACAGCTCGTTGTCGTTTGGCGCTGGCAGTTCTGCGGAGTTTGCATTCGCAACGGCTATCTTGGCCCTGGCCTCGAACTTCCGTGTTGCATTGTTGAGGTCTTCAGGCGCAGGCGTTCCAAATATCGCATGCTTAAATGCCTTGACAGCAAACTGGTGGGCGGGCGTCTCAGGAGGATCGATGAAGGTAGACTCATAAGCAGGCTCTGTTGCATTGTCAGCGTTGCGCAAAGCTCTTGGGAGCGCAGCATTGCATACCTGCCTGGAGGTCTTCGATCACGTTCGTGATGCGTGGGCCCGTGATCCAGGAAAACATGGTGTTGAGCTGGTGATGATTGCCTCGTAACGACAGTGAAGGTTGCGTGGGCGCGGGCGTGTGCGTGCGCAGCTGTCGCGAGTTTGTTTGTTCGTTTGTTTACTCGCCGTCCGAGAGAGCGGAGGGCCCAAGTTGTCACCGGTACGCGCCAACAACAAAGTGGAGGAACAGTGTGGGCGCTTCCATAAGATGGCACAATGGCGCGATCGAGGGCCAAATTGCCACGGTGTAGGTGGAGAAGGCGCGACGTCGATGGTTGTTGTGCTCGCAAACCCGCAGAGCCCATCTATGGGTGCAGGAAGGCGCGTCCGGGCGCTAGCCGCTTAGCGCGGGGGCGAGATGCAATTGCTGGCGACCCCACCGCTACTTCCGCATGTGTTGGCTGCGTGCGAAGTCTTCACTCCGTCATAACTCGACATTCATCATTCAACAACACATAAATTCGACATGTCTGCAGTGTAAAGGGCAGCGGCTTCGGCTGCTTCTCTCTCCGTCCCCTCTTTATGACGGCACTTTCAACCAGCCACGAGACAGCCCACCATGGCACCGCACAGGACACCACGAAACAGAAAGCAGCAGAATGTATTCTCCCCAAATGGAACCAATGGTGTCGGCCCAAAAAGTCCCACTCAGGAGATGTTGCCCATCCGCCCTGCACTGGTGTCTCAACCCTCAGAGACCTATGAGGCAGCACAGGAAGATGAACGAGAGGTTCTGAAGGCCATATTCATGGACGATTATGAAGAAACAGAAGCCAAAGGAGCCTGGAGCAAAACCACAGACCGCGTGCTTCGTCTGAAACTGAAGTCATTTTCCAATGAAGCTATATCTGTGACGTTGTGTGCTGGACTTACAGCAACCTACCCAAAGTCACTTCCAGCGTTGAGTCTGGAAGGAACAGCAAAGCTGCGGAAGCGCACACAAGAACGACTACACCACATTCTGAAGACCAAACCTGCGGAGTTGGTTGGAGAGGTCATGATTCACGAGATTGCAACCGAGATTCAGGATGTGCTAGAAGACGAAGTAGCTGTGCGAGAGACCGATGGCACTTTCGAGAACCTGGGAGCAGAGCGTGCCGTCCAAGAAGCAGCGGCTGTCGAGCTCGCCAAGCAACACGAGGAAGACTTGCAGAAGAAGCGCGATGAGGAGAAGGCGGAAGAAGAGCGCATATTGCAGCAAATGGTCAGCGACGAGATGAGACGAAAAGATCTGATGGCGAAGCGCAAAAGCAACAGGACTTCGGTCATAACACCAACATCGTACTTCCAGACGGCTAACACCGCGAACTACGTGTCGTTTGATAGAGTCATACCATTACAGCTAGAAGACACCATTGTTGAATGCAGCGCCGTCGAAGGCATGCTGCCCTTCCACAAAGGTCCCGTCACCGAGGAGCTCTTGGTCAAGCCGATAGGCAGCACGGCAAACATCACATTAGTTCTCAAGCGTGTGCGGATAGGAGGCAAGGACGCCGCTGCTATGCCGCTCTTGAAGAAATCCATCATGGAATTTGAAGCGGAGATAGAAGAGGTCAAGCGCTTACGGCAATCTGTCATCTTGAGTGTATTCGACTTCAAGATCGAGCATTTACCTGAATCTGGTTGGGAGATCAATATACTTATGGAGTATGCCAACAAAGGATCCCTGGGCGAGAAGATAGAAGATGATGGTCAGGTTTCAGTCTCGAGGGTTCGATCCTGGACAATTGAACTGCTGGAGGCGCTTGATTTCCTTCATCGCAACGGCGTTGTACACAAGCGGGTGTACCCGAACAACATTCTTCTCACCAAATCTTCGGATGGGAATGTCTCTGTTAAACTGGCAGATGCCGCATTTCAGCAGAGTTTGCATCATCTTAAAGACTTGTACCGAGGCGAACAGGCCTTTACATCCTCATGGTCGGCTTTCTGGGTCGCCGCTGAGCTTGGACAAGACGCCAGGCGGACAAGAAAGACAGACGTGTGGGATCTTGGGGTCGTCTTCCTCCAGATGCTGTTCGGTCTAGATGTACCTCACAAATACAACTCGCCCAAAGACTTATCGGACACACTTGGCTGCTCTGAGCCCCTTCAAGAGATGATGCGGAAGTTTTTCAAGCCAGATCCACGGAAGCGACCTTCGGCATTCGACCTAATACCATGCGAGTTCTTACGAAATGACGTACCCATATACGAACGGCCTCCGACACCAATGCGTTCGCGACATTCCTCTTCTTCTCTGGGCCACTACAGGCTTCGCCGTGAATCGTCCGCTGGTGCCGGAGTGTCTTACTCTCGCTACGCAGAAGACTGGGTCGAGCAGGGTCGTTTAGGCAAGGGAGGATATGGCGAGGTTGTCAAGGCGCGCAACAAACTAGACAACCGTGTTTACGCCATCAAGAAGATCAAACAGAAGTCAGCATCTGCGCTGACTGAGGTTTTGTCAGAGGTCATGCTGTTGTCTCGGCTCAATCACCCATGTGTCGTCCGTTATTACACGGCATGGCCCGAGGAAGACGCTGGAAGCGATCCAGACCTGTCCGACGACGACTCGGCGTTCGATTCAGACGACTCAGACTCTCACTCCAACATTTCTCCTGGCGGGACACGCAGCGTCACTTACAGTCGGAGTACAGGAGGGTTGGATTTCATCAGTTCTAATGAGTACAAAATTGAATTTGGTTCTGATGTCGGTTCTGATGAAAACGACGACGGGGCTGTCGTCTTTGGGTCTGACTCTGGTATGTCAGTCCCTCACTATTATTTTGTTACCCAACTAACGCCAGCCCAGAAGATGGAACGGGCACAGCAAGTGCTGGCCCACGTTCGCCTATGGTTAGGAGACGGACCGCGTCTGGCACATTCGCTGCTCGGTCGACCAGATCCATTCTATACATCCAGATGGAGTTTTGTGAAAAGCAAACGCTTCGTGACCTTATCCGCAAGGGATTGTTTGACGATCCAGAGGAATATTGGCGACTTTTCCGACAGATTCTGGAAGGACTTGCTCATATACACGGCCACGGCATCATCCATCGCGATCTTAAGCCAGACAACATCTTCATTGACATGGCAAAAGTACCCAAAATTGGAGATTTTGGTCTGGCTACGAGCGGCCAGTACCAAAAACCTGACAGCAAAGCATCCAATGGCAACCATGACGGCGGTGGCGACATGACGCGCAGCGTCGGGACTGCGCTCTACGTCGCTCCAGAGCTGAGTTCTACAGTGGCAGGCAACTACAACGATAAGGTCGATATGTACTCGATGGGCATCATCTTCTTTGAGATGTGCTATCCGCTAGGCACGGCTATGGAACGAGACAAGGAGATTCGCATATTGCGCGAGCGCAAGCACGCTCTCCCTTCTGAGTTTGAAACCCCCCAAAAGTCACTTCAAGGTAGCATCATCATGTCTTTGATCAGCCATAGACCATCTGAGCGCCCTAGCTGTGCCGAGCTGCTGAGGACGGGTAAGGTCCCTGTACAGATCGAGGACGAGGCTGTCAAAGAGGCTCTCAAGGCTCTGTCGGATCGCAACTCCCCCCACTACGCAAAAATGATGACAGCTCTGTTCTCGCAAAAGCCGGATACTCAAGCAAAAGACTTCACTTGGGACATGGGCGCTACTGCGCAGACCATTAAAGCGAACGACGTTCTTCTGCAGAACCTGGTCAAAGACCGGCTGGCGATGGTGTTCAGAAGTCACGGCGCTGTGGAAGTGCAGCGGCAGTTGCTGTTGCCATGGTCTGATCACTACACCGACAACAACGTCGTCAAGCTCTTCGACCCCTCTGGTACATTGGTACAATTGCCTTACGATTTCACATTGCCCCATGCTCGTAGCATCGGCAGAGGTGCTCCATTCTTGGAGAAGACGTTCACCATTGGTCAAGTGTATCGCGACAATTACACTGGCGGTGCACCCATGAGTAGCGGCGAGGCCGACTTCGATCTACTTTCGTACGATACCCTCGACTTAGCGTTGAAGGAGGCTCAAGTATTGAAAGTGGTCGATGAGGTCATTGATGAGTTCCCTTCGTTGCGCTCGACTCACATGTGTTTTCATATCAACCACTCCAATCTACTGGAAATCATCATGGACTTTTGCAGGATCAGCGTACCTCAGCGTCCAGCAGTCAAAGCCGTACTGAGCAAGTTGAACATTGGCAAGAACAACTGGCAGACCATTCGCAATGAGCTACGTTCCTCAGATATTGGCATTTCCTCTACGTCGCTGGATGACCTTGCTCGCTTCGATTGGAGGGACACTCCTGACAAGGCTTTCTCGAAATTGCGGCGCATATTTGAAGGCACGAAGCATCACGATCGGACACATGCCATATTTGCTCATCTCAGCTCTGTAGTGAACTACACGAAGCTTTGGAACGTAAAGCGGAAGGTGTACCTAAGTGCGCTCAGCAGCTTCAATGAGAAGTTTTACACTGGTGGCATTCTCTTCCAATGCCTCTTTGACACCAAACAACGATTAGTGCTTGCTGCAGGCGGTCGTTATGACAAACTCATCGAAGAGTACCGACCTAAAGGACCTGGACACAGTCAAACCAGCACCGGCTATCATGCAGTTGGTGTCAATCTTGGGTGGGACAGGCTTGTTAGCTCAATGACACGCTATTTAAAAAAGCCAGAGAAGTCCACCTTCCTCAAGAAACATCTAGAGGAAGACACCCCAGCAGTCTCGTGGATGCCTCGCCGCTGCGACTGCCTCGTTGCCAGTTTTGATCCAACAGTCCTTCGTTCATCAGGCGTAAAGATGGTGTCCGACCTCATCGCACACGGTTATACGGCCGAACTCTCTATCGATGCCCACTCTATCGAGGATGTCTTACGACACTACCGTGATGATCGGCATAGCTGGGTGATCATCATCAAGCACGGTATCGCTCCTGACAAACCCGACCTCAAAGTCAAATCCATTGCCAAGAAGGAAGATACTGACCTGCGCTCCGCCGACTTACTCAACTACCTCCGCAACGAACTCCGCGATCGCGAATCCCGCGAAGGTAGCGCAGCCCAACGCTTCACCAAAGCCGCACCTGCACCATCTTCTTCGCCCTCTACATCCACCCGCGCGAACGTCGATGTCCTCATTTCCCATCACAGATCCAAGAAAAGCAACAAGTGGTCTATCGTTGAAGCCGCACAATCCCGCTCCCACGAACTCCTCGATTCCTTCCAAGACGCGCCCATCGCGGCTATTGAAACCAAAGAGGAGGTCATGAATTCAATCAGAGAGACGAGGCTCAGCGATCCGGATAGTTGGCGCCAGGCAATTCAGAAACTGCCCATTGTAGAGAGAAAATATTTGCAGGAATTGCATGATCTATTGTTGGGGTACCGCGCGAGGTGGAGAGAAGTTAGGGGTGAAGAGGGTGGGAAGGGCAGTGGAGTGGGCGATGGGAAAGCGTTTGTGTACAATTTCAGGACGGGAGGGTGTCTGTTGTATGACCTCGATAGTTGAATGAGAAGAGGTTGGGAGGGGATGCTGCATAGTGTCTGCTAAGCTGAATAGTTGTGGCTTGCAACTTTTGTTCAAACTTGAAATTTGAGCGCCAGCGTGTTGTATCCGAATGTGAATGTATGGTACTATAGCATTGTTTTCCCCGATGGCTGAAATGAGTATAGGGCACAGCATTCAACATGCCATGCCGAGATATCTCATGTGGCTGTTGGAGCGCACAAAAAGGTTATTCATGACAGTTCCCTCTCCCAGCCTCTCTCAGTAATCATCTCTGCGCGAAATGACCTCCTTGCAATTGGGCCACAGCAAAACAGTGTATCCCACAGTCAGCAATCAGCCTCTCCATTTGAGAACCTACACTCACGTGCTCGAACTGCGCAGCATAAGACCAAGGAACATCGACCAGCGGTCCATACCACTCTACCATGCCGTTCGCAACCAGAGTCTTCATACCCAGATGTAAGTCCTTCGCTCCGACGCACTCAAGGTACCGACGGGAGAAAAGCAGCGTGCCGAAGTTCTCGTCAATCAACTTCAGCAGCGTCTTGGCAGACGCGTTGACTTTCTCATTACGCCCGTAACCGTACACGCCTACGTCGTCGCGGATGGAGCCTCTGCCTGTGCTGCCGAAAGGTTCGATTGCAAAGACGTCGCCTTCTTCCATCCGCTGATTGGCGCGTGTTTTGACAAAGGGAACTTGTTTGTCCCGGTGGATTTTGTAGCACAGGATGTTGCGGCGGGTGATGTTGTTGATGCCTTTGATACGGATTGTCTTGCCGTTTAGTGTGACTTCATAACTCTCCATTGCTTCTTGGATCGCGGCGCTGATGTGACCCACGCGTGCATCAATGCCAGCTTCCTGTGATTTCCATTAGCTATATCCCTAAAATCTAGCATGGTGGCAGTAGTTCACCTTCAGTCCCGTGTTGGTTGCGGCTTTCGTGCTGTCAAGAAGATAATCATAGACTGGATTGTGGGCTACGGTGAAAGCGCTGTCAACGATCCGCCCGTTCACATGCACTCCAAAGTCCACACTCAAGACGTCGTCATACTAAAGTGCAACCTCCTTGCCACCAGGGGTGGGCGTCCAAGGAGCAGCGACATTGTTCAAGCACAGTCCAGTCGGGAAACCCATGTCAGCTTTGAGTGAGAGCAACTCCAGTTTCGGTAGCCTCGTGACCAACTAGTGCGCGCACACTGTCTTCAATCTCATCGGTAAGTCGGCTCATAGTGACTCCAGGTTTTGCAATCTTCTGTACGTACTCACGAACTTGACGATGGACTTCAGCTGCTTTGCGATACTCATTCAAGAACTCGTCATCCATGTTGTGCACGACAGGAAAATGGCGAATCCCCTTATCCGCAGTGCGATGTAAGTTCTTGTCTGAATTGAGCTCCACAACCTCTCCTTTGGATATGGGCGGTTCTTGAATATGTCAGCAAGCGCGACACGTGGAGGACTCGTCTGCTGAGCAACAGGCAATTTCTTCTTTCGCTTCTTCTTCTGGCCTTTTTGGAGTCATCTCTACGATCATGTAAAATATGACAAGCTTACCGTTGGCGGCTTCCTCGTTGGACTTCTGGTCAACTCCATCTGTACTGTCGACGTCGTCATCGCCGTCTTCATCCTGCCCTTAGAGTACGCTTTCGAGCAGTCCACTCGCTGCGGCTAGCTTATGAGGTTTGATTGCTGCAATTGCAGTGCTAATTGATGATTATGTTTTGTTTATAGCTTGGAATTAAGTATGTATAGTTTGATCACGCACCATCATGATCTCGGCGTGGTTCTCCGGGTGTTTGGGATTCCATGATCTGCTTCGGGCTCTTGAATCAAGTTGGAGAGGATTGCACTATAAAATTGGAAAGTAGAAGAGTTGCAAAAGAAAAGCGCCTGATGTAGGCATCTATAACAGCGACCTTCACTGATGGTTCTTCGCGTGGAGTTCATGAAAAAGTAGTTTAATCTCATCCAGAGCAGTGGTCTTGTCATCGACTTTCATAGCTCTTGGTGATCATTTGCGTAATCTTCCAGCCAGAGGCCAGTCTCTGACTCCGGCGCCTGCAACGCCTTGTTCACAGCTTTCAGATGCTCATAGCGCGGCGCATCTTCACCCAACCCCCACACAAATAGGCCGCCAATGTTATTGCCAACATGGAAAAACAAATCTAGCTTCGTGCAGACGCTGCTTGGTGTATCCCAAGACCAGAAGATCCGCTCCTGTTTGTCCATGTAGTAGTGCCCTCTAAAATCTGCTCCTGTCCCATCATCTACACCATTCTCCAAAGCTCTTTTGAAAGAATTTGCCAGCTCGGGAGGCACTTCATCGTGCCATGAGAAAGCTCCAGCCTTGCCAAGATCAGCGCCCGTGCTGGGTCTTCTAACAGCTCAGTGTGGCACCCGATTGCTGGCAGGCGATCGCACGTTTCATTACTTGCAGTCTTGAACCACTTGACGTAGAAGCCTAGACCAAGGTTCAACTCCGGAGCGCGAAAGCCTCTGTCTGAGTACAGACGTAGTGCATCTTTCGAACCAGATGTTCCACTGTGATGCTTGGTGACATTGTCTCGTCGATTCATAAGATCATATGTCATGACGTTCAGGAAGTCGACTGATTCCTTGATCTTCGGTAAAGTAGAGTTCGTAAAGGCGATCATGTCTCTTTCCAGACCAGGCACAGCAGCAGAGATGATCTTAGATGGCCCAATTGCTGCTCTGATCTCAGCAAGCAATTGAGTATATGCTTCGATCTCCCAAGCCTTCTCAGGGTTTGAGTGCTGTTTATAGTCCTCGCCATTGCCCCTGTGATGGATTAGTAACAACTTAATATATTGTGAAAGGACTAACCCGGGGTATTCCCAATCTATGTCGACACCTGTTCTAGTCAGCACTGCAGTGTTCTTTGGGCATCTTGCTTACCATCCGCACCAGTCATATCAACCATGGTTTTGATGTTCGCAGCGAACAACTTGCGGCTGCCCTCGGTCTTCGCTGCTTTCGAGAAGCCGTCCGTGTTTCCCCACCCTCCAATTGCTACTTGGATCTGCGTACCATCTGCGAACTTCGGCCGAACTTCAGCAACGGTAGTAAACAACGGCCAGTCTTTCTGGTTCGGAACGTTGAATACTTCAGACCTCATGAAAGCTAAAGCAACGTGGGTCACATGTGCAACTAAAGGCGGCTCGGGGACGACATTGTGCTGCCTGTTGTATAGTTATCGGTACGAGTCGTTTCCTTCAATTGGGCAGGTTTTGCTTTACCCTGTCAGATAGACAATGAATCGTGGCTTTGAAGAATCTGGCCCTCTTATAATATTGTGCTTAGTGGCGTTGGCCCCCAGAAGGATCCAGCTTAAGATTATGCATAGCCCACCGAAGGTGATTACGGCCATGCCAAACGTTGAAGAATCGGATGAGAAGATGAGCAGAGCAGAAAGACGAAAACATGCAAATGCTAGCTCACCGCCAAGGTAAGCTTTGGTAATCTTGGCGAGAGATCAAGGCTTGATATGACCTTCAGTCGTTTGGATGAGAGTCTAAAATCAACCGAAGGTCAATCATTACCCCGCCATGGCTGTGGGCCTAATCAAGTTAGACCGTGGGGAAACGCCCAAGAGAGACCGGACAGTGTTGAGCAACGCAGTCCGTTTGAGAGAACGCTCACCAAATCGTTGTAATAGTTGCTCATAGCCGAGTTTCGGTGAGTAGTCGTGCAAAAGTATCGAGCTATATTGTGAATCGACTATGGCCGCAGACGGTCAAGGTATGCCGGCAAAGCGTTCGTGCTTTTCGACTGCAACACGTCCCCGTGGCCCAATGCGACTTCCGGACACAAAAAATGCATTCGTCTACTGCGATACGAATCCCACCTTTTGGAGTGCATGTCCCCAACACTTAGCTATTACGTGAGAACCTGCCTAAGTTCTTCGCCATCTTTACTACTCGCTCTCCGTAGGATCAACACTCAGATTAACGAATAAAACCCCTAGTTCCGACACCATGGGCCCCGACCTTTCCATTACTTCCTGGTAAGACATTGGACCTTTGAGTTTTATGGAGCGATCGACCAGATTGGAGTTTTCCACACTGAGCTGGTTTTTAGGACGTTGAGGACAACGTCGGCCATGTAGAAATGCTGAGACAGGTCGTATTCGCCTTTCAGATATAGTACGAGCGTAGAGCGCAGAGCCTCAATTGTAGCGGGTTATGTCAAAAAGACAAACTGCTCGACTTGTGCAAGACGACTGATGTCACGTTGCTGAGGTGGGTTATGACCAAACAAAGTGTTGCATTGTAGGCTTCGACACTATGATGTAGGTATTATATGTGCAGAACAGTTTCGAGCTGTCTTAGTGTTTGGGTCAGGAATTTTTGTGCAGCGACGTGCAGCTATCTGAGAAAGGATTGCGCACTCCTGTCCACGGTGGACAATTGTAATTCAACAATGTTATGAGGCTGCTGTAGTATTCGCAACTGCAGAACTGGCTCAGTGAGCTGACCCATACACTTCATGGCGCTACGTGATACACTTACTGTAGCTTCAAATGTGCCGGGTAGAGCAGCAAGCGAGGCGTGAAGACATCGGGCAGTCCCTTTTACCAGGTCTCCAGCCGCGTTTGAAACGTAAGAGCTTGGTTCCATGGCATCTTCGTTAGCGCTCCTGAAGGACTGAGACTAACAGGATATATGTCGTTCAAGATTGTTCTTGACTCGCTTCGCGCTTTCATGTTGTGCCCAAAGCCAATCAAATACAGCTGCTAGTCTTGTGGATAGCGTATCCATACATCTCTGTACCATTACGGGTTGGAAATAACATCTGGTAATGGCTGTAATGGAATTACGCGAAGATATGGAGGCTTGAAGTAGTAATAACTTTGTAGTTTATCTTCGCACGATCTGGTGTCAACATATGAATTGTTCTTGACTGCATCCTCACGAAGGCTACGTTAGCTAGGTATTTATTGTCCAGGAAGTGGATGCCTTTGTCTTCTCAAACTTTGTGTTACTTGTTTGAGGCGTACTGGAAACGCCGATGGGTTGTGCCATGCTTAGTGCTTTCAGCGTGTATACAACGCCGGGCTTGTCATGACCCACAACATCCATGGCGGCAGGGATGAGACAACCAGCTTATATTTTAGTTAGTCTAAGTTCTCCATCTTCTAGTTTGAAGAATCTTTTTGCCTCTGCGAGAAGTAGATACGTCAGGATATCAGAACCCCAGAATTTGAACCTATTGGGAAGAACCTGGGGAAAAGTCTATGATGGAACTTAGCAACCGTATCTACTGTTCTTGATACTGAGTGTCACACGCTTACACAAGCTTTAGCCAGAAGAGCATTTACAAGGAGGAGCGAACAAGTCTCTGTTCTCTCTGCCACCATGTCCTCAAGGAAATTGTCTTTGCGAAAGAGGAAACTCCATGGATACCCGTACACGAAGTAATCCTCAAGTAATCTCCGTAACAAGCGATCATTCAAGCAAAAAAAAGTCCATAGTGATGATTGCGCATCGGAATACATGAGTCAATTTACTTTGGCTGCTACAAACGCTCGGTGCAGTTACTGGAGTATTGAACTGGGTGAGCGTGAATGAAATTTGCTGAATGGTTGATTGATTGAATTGATTTACGTCTAGGAGGTCTATGGAACCGAGCCTCCCCGGGGGCGTTGTTAGACGGGTGAAGATGTGAAGCCGGGTGAATCCACCCTTCTCATAACACCATTCCTGGTAGTAGTGCTCGATGACAATGTACACATTTGACCATGTGTATACACTGTTAGGTGTCTGCTGCGAAGGCAGCATATTGACAGAGTAAGGTAACTCAAATTGCAACCGTACTTCCGGAGTCTTGACGAGCTCCATTGGTAGACTACCTTCTTGTAGGTGTCGGACCAGGCTTGCGAAACCTCACCTGCTCGACTACGGTGGAAGATATCAACCGAATCCCTCTCCGGTGAAGTTTGAAGCATGTCACATAACCCTTTTTGTACGGTGTGCATTTCCTTCAGTTGCTGATACCTAAGGCGGATTTGACGCGCTTCGGTCTCTCGGTATCGTCATTCAGTACTACGTAGTGTGGATGTATCGCATCGAGGCTTAGCACTGTTGTGCTATCACAGAGTCAGACCGTGGAGCGCTGAGAGGCTAAGCGCCAACTCGCTTTTGATTTATGGGTTCGGCAAGGCTCGCACGTCTGCACACGAGCAATCTTTGCTGGATGCTGCACCTCCTTGCGTACGCCAGCTGCTGCGGGCAAGGATTGGCGAAGGGGGCAAATACTTTTCCAGCATTGCCTTCCATGAGGAACTGTAAGGCTGTATGATGTGCAATTCGAGTTCTCGGCATTGAAAACGCGATGGATCTGCACTGGTGGGCAAAAGCCCCTCGTTCACGCTGCTTAAGGGATACCCTATCTAATAACCTGGTAAGGAATGCGAAAGGCTCGAGAATATCTGTACTGTAGTGCCCCTAGGATCAGCTTAAGGTAGTGTCCGTTCCAGGGTCAGGATCGATAGAGGGGCTCGGTTTTAGCAGGTCAGGGCCCGTAAAGGTCTCTACTAATTGACCGCAACGCTGCATGTGATTTGTGCTGCAGAAGGGTACATTCTTTGTGCTAACGGATCTGTAGAGATGAAAGCCCAATATTCGACAGATAAAACTCCGATCATGGGGATGGAAGTATGGGAGACGTCTTCGCGCAATATGATTCGCTCGGGGAAAAGTTGCACAGCCAATCAAATATAGCGCTATCGAGCAAAACGATGTCATAGTAGTAACCTATTTGGGTAAAGTGATAAACAACATCGAAAATGCGCTGTACTGAATGGGTTTGCAGAGAGACTATATGCACTTGCCGCAGAGGCATATGCATTTCTTCTTACGTTTCGAGAATTGCGTTTTAGTCTAAAAGACGCACGAGATAAAAATGACGTTCATGACGTATTGGGTGCCAGCGGTTTCTGGACACATGTGGACGGGATTAATGTGAACTGATCAATGAACCTGAACCTAGATGTGGGATCATTAACAGTGTGCGCAGAATTGCTAATGTACACCTTTGACCCTTGCGCTCAGGTTTTGTTCCATGCCCCCCTGTATTATGCAGTGACGAACTTCACTGCACACCTGCCTCTACAAAATGCGGGAGAAGACAGTAAATCTTCTCATGCTTCGCTTGACGATCGTTTGTTATCAACCAGTCTCATTCTCTCAAAAGTAAGATCCTTTTCTTGATGCCATCAAAGGTACGAGACGCGCCAAAGCAAGCAGCGAGCGGCGAAAAAGCCCGAGGCCGTAGAGGAGGGCACGACTAGAGCTGTTTGACCGCCCACACCTCTAAAATACAGTGCAGAAGCGGTAAACAAGATTATGCCTGCTTTTCAAGTCCAAATCCTCGATATTGCTGGGCATGGTCTGCTACACCTCATGACTGGTCGGCTTACATGACGGAAGATGTCGTATGCTCGAGGAGAATTGTTCCAGGAGCACCACACAAAGCAGCGCATGACGGGAGCTAGATAAGACGTGGGCTCCCACGATTTCATTTCAGCCAATCGTGTGGCTTGATGCCCGCTTTCAACAGGCGTCGAAAGGCCTGTCCGCACAAGGCATGCGTGCGAAGGCTGCACCGGTTGTCCCAGTGCACAACGAAATGACGGCATCGAGTATCGGCAGACTACTTGCTTGCTTCCGTTGCTGCGCGCGGAACGTACGAGGGGGTTTTGAACAAAGAACCGCCCATCTCTGCTCGCGCATCGAGTTCGAGTTTGAGACCCACTGCTTCATCGCCTGGTGGTTGAAGTACAGCACCCCTTAGCGGCCTTTATCTTGGCAACCGACCAGGACCTGGCCCAAAGCCACGGTGGGTTCGGGCTTCGGTTGTCATCAATGTGGCCACCCTCATGCCGTTCCTAGATTTACGTCGTCTTCCTTCTGTCACGACTGCTTCTGCCAACGACCACAGTGCACCACTAGAAGCAGCATGTCTTTCCCGGCACCGCATTTCTCCGTACCGGACGGACCGTCCAAGGTGCCCATTCCACGGATAGAGCCACGCCGCTACCACCAGACGTCGCGCAGAGCCGGTCCACCGTACAGAGACAGAGTTCTTATAGCATGCACCAACTGCCGGGAGCGCAAAGTGCGTTGCGATGGAGGACAGCCACAATGTCAAAACTGCCTGGACAGCATGCGACAGTGTGTCTACTTGGAGAGTCGCAAAAGTCGCCTTAGGACGTTAGTTACGCGTTTTAGAGGTCTCGAAGAATAGAATCTGACCATCAGTAGTGCCACGAGGCAGAATCAGGATATGGTGAACCTTCTCAAGCAACTCAAAAATTGTGTCGCAGACAATATGAAGCAACAGATAGACGACATGCTAGATCATGTGCGTGGAGACCCGCTCCCCCTGTCTCCTGTTTATATGCTAGCTAACAACGGACAGGTCAGGGACGACATTTCCGATGCTGCGGCTACGTTGGGACTGGACAAGTCCTCCGATCTGGATGATAAACATGGAGAATCCACAGTGTCTGCCGAAGTTGGCTCGAACGACGAGACTGATATGTTGGACGAGGATATACTCCAGAATACAGGCTCTCAGGCGACTGGCTATATTGGCAAAAGCTCCGAGGTACAATGGCTAAGGCGACTGCAACAAGAGACGGAACATACTGTGCAGGAATCATCTCGTCCTGGCAGTCCGTACGGACCCCCTGGAACCAGTTCAAAGGCTGCAAAGCGGCGTATGGAAGCGCTGAAGCAGCGTCAACATGAAAAGCCTCACATACCGACCACTACCTCTACGTTCTACCTGGACAATGAGGGTATCGAAGTGGACTACACAGTGGAGCCGTACAAGCTGCCAACCGTTGAGGTTGCGCAGAGGCTCCTTGATCGCTACATGAACACCGTTCAGGATGTCTTTCCAATACTGCCAAAACAAACTTTTACAGACCAAGTCCGCCAGTACTATACATCTTTGGCACAAGGAACGCCGTACCATGTGCCAGAAAAATGGTTAGCAATCCTGAACCTCGTTTTCGCTATTGGAGCAAGGTATTCGCATTTGACAGAGGCAGATTGGCAAGCGGACAGCCGGGACCACATTATTTATCAGTCTCGCGCGCATATGTTGAACTTGGACGAACCTTCTTTAGTCCACCAGCCAGACCTTATGCGAGTCCAAATTACTGCTCTCTTCGCTTTCTACTCTTCAACAGTGGGGAACGTCAACAGGTAAAGTTTGTACTGCCTTCTCACTCCCTGTGCTAACGCTGTACTTTAAAAGAGCATGGGTTGCCATAGGCATTGCCCTCCGTTACGCACTTGCGCTTGGGTTGCATCTTCGGAACGAAGACGAAACCATCACCATTGCTCGGAAAGAAAGCTTGGTGCATGCTTGGTGGGCTCTGTATACTCTTGAAGCGAGTATGGGCATAATCGTCGGCAGGCCAAGTCTTGTCGCTGGAGACTACTACTCAACGCCGCTACCATTACCAGTGTCAACAGATCAACTGTTGGACGAAGCTCTCGTGTCTCGTTTGACCGAGCAAGCTAGAGGAACTGGTATCTACGACAATGTTTCCGAACCCAGGTCAGCGTCTTCTGAGCCATCCAACGCAGGCTCGTTTCTGAAGTGCATGGCACATATCAGCATGATAGCGCAGAGGGCTATGATTGGCTTGTATGCTGCCAAAGTCACGACAAAGTCATGGAAGAGTGTGCAGGGAACAATAGCTGGTTTGTATGATGAACTGGAGCTGTGGGCAACAAACCTTCCCTCGGGCATCAGCTTCTTACAACCAGAAAATCGTGCAAGCTTCATCCGCGAGCGTTTTATTCTGCAAACGAATTACATCAGAATAAAAATCCTGATCACTCGACCCTGCTTGTGTAGGCTAGATAGCCGTATTCCGGACCAGACCAAGGCCTCCAACGATTTCAACCAGAAAATGGCCCGCGCGTGCATTGGTGCTGCGAAGTTGTTCACAGATATCCTACCAGACCCCACGAACACAGCCTACCTGTACCAAATTGGGCCCTGGTGGTCCATGGTCCACCACGTCATGCAAGTACTTACGGTCCTGCTTCTGGAGATTTCCTACAACACATTCCATCTCCCTAAGGACGACAAAGGACTTCTACCCAAGATCAAGACATTGGTTCGGTGGCTGAGAATGCTGAAAGTAAAGGATAGAGTCGCAGGACGTGCTCACGAAGTGGCTTTTGGCGTCTTGCAGGGGTTGGCGTCCCGAACAAACTCGGACATATCCGACCTGCTGCAAGAGGATGTGGCAGATTCTTCACTTCGGCCAATACCCATCCCACAGAGCCAGTCTGTGACAGAAGATCACGATATGGTACTTGGCGAAAATGACTATAACAACCAGACGATGAATTCGTCCATGTTTGCGTTCCCACCAGTTTCATACCAAGGCGACCCGTCACTCCCTGAGTTTTTGGGCTCCACCGGAACTCTATTTTCAGAGGCGCAAACATCTCACCCTCCCTTCGGTAACGCATTCGACAACATTCACGATGAGCACAAACACCTATCCTCTGCCGGACGATACCAAGTATAAACGCAATTACCTCTGTGCTTCTGCTCCTGTCTAAATGCGGGAGGATAATGTTTATCAATAAAGCGATAACAACAGCAGGACTGTTGGGGTTAATGGTTCACGTTGATGATTCACGAGCGGTTGGTAGAAGTATATGGGCAATGACTTGATTCTCTAGTAAGAACGTGAAGGAAGGCGCGATGCTTCCCATATGTTCCTAGTCTCGAGGAAGATTCGAATACCTTCGCGCAGAACAGGGTTATTCGTGAAGCCGTCTTTCAGCTGCCTCGAGCCAGGTATCGTAGTTCCAAGGATCACATACTCATCTCGAAATATGTAGGCTACATGGGTAGTAGGTCTCGGCGGAAGCCACCAACTCCACTTTACAAGCGAGGCTGTAGGGCCTGCTTGACTAGTCTATGGAGCACCAAGTCTTGCGTAGGACCTCTTCACGCTATTATGGCGTCCTGCTGACACGCATGACTATTTTGGTGTAGCGTGGCGAGGGCAGTGGACGAGGCTGAATTGAGGCCCAATGGGAAAGAGCCCTAGGACCAAGGCTTACGTTCTGTGTTCCCCGGGTACGTGATACCTATGCACGCTGACAAGGCTGAGCAGCGTGCAGTTTAGATTGCGCCCATCAGTTCTTGGAATGACTACGCCGAGCCGGGCTTGATGACAGACCGTTCCCTGATTTGTGTGCCTCTCTTAAACTTAGGAGGCCATGCTCTGCTCTGTTTCCTTGCCTTTCTGCTTGTCTGTTCGCCATGCGAGAGGTTCACCATGCAGTTCTCGAAACCCACCTCATCTCACGACGATTTACCGGAAGCAGTTGCACATACGGAGGCTTCAACCTACAAGTACTCGGTTCCTGAGCACTCAGCTCCTCATGGTGTCCACAGTTCGAAGGAAGTTGTACATCAGGACCTCGTGACGAGCAAAGCCGGAAATGGACGAAGATGGACGCGGTGGCCCTTGCTTCTGCTGTACGGACTGTTAATCGCCATCATCGCAGGCGTGATAGGACGCTTCATCGGCAAAAGGATCGCCAATAACAGCAACAATAACAACAGCAAGGTCAATAACAACGACAGCAACAATAATAAGAACGACACTTTTGTCAACTCCGAGTCTCCCAACCCAAGCAACTCATCCTCCAACAACAGCACCCTAGCGCGCATTCTGCCCATACCCACAACTGGTTGTTCGTCAATCTCGGAGCAAAAGTACCTAGCCTCTGTATCTGCGCTCTGGAAAGTCGATTACACGACGATGTGCGGGACACGGTGGACAGATCCGCAGCTGACGGCACTCTCTGCGGCGACACCATCCGACTGCATCGAGGCGTGCCAGAGCTACAACGCGGCTGAGCCCCCTAACGCGCAGGTGTGTCTCGGGGCTAGCTTTGTGCCGCGGTGGTGGAACCAGACGCTGGCCATGGAGCAGAAGAACGAGCCGTTTAATTGCTTCCTCATGGAAAACAATACCATCATAAATAGGAATCAGCTGGGGTTTGAGGTTGTCGCGCTGTGTCTGAAGGATGCGTGTAGAGGCCTTATTGGTGGTTAGCGAGCCATGTCGAGGTGTCTCGTGGTAGTCATGGCTTCGGCCTGTTTGCTATCGTAACGTTGCTGCAGAGGAACTAAATCGTAATGTTTATCTTCATCCTTGAATCTACCAAGAGTTCATCCCGATTCCCTTACCAGCCCAAGTAACATGCTAGTGTGAAATATGAAGTGTGAAGTGTGAAGTGTCAAGTGAAGTGTCAAGTAGCGCGGCCAACGGGCACTACCCACGACCCTTGCTGTCTCCACCGGCGCCAAACGCGTCACTGCGGACCCTTTTCAAGATTGTTTGGACACCTCACCACTGCCACCACTTGCTATCTCGCGATGCCCATTGCTGCTTCCCGCCATTGAGGATGCCAGCTCGATCGCCCCGGCGCAGCACCAATGACGTGCTCAACCAGACGGGCGTCGTGGGAGCGGCCGCCCGCTTCTGGAAGGTAGGGCATCAAAGATCAGAACGAGAACGAGCGGTGACGTGCCGTTTGTGACATGCCAGCCATTGACACAGCTACAGCGCTCGTATGCCTCAGACTACGTCGGTCTTGCCATCCTGGTCAGCGCATACATTGTGGTGCGTACCCGCCGTCCTGCCTACCAACAACATAGGCGACTGACAAAGCAGCTCCAGATACAATTCCTCGCCGAGCCCTTCCACCGCATGTTCTACCTCGACGACCTGCGCATCGCATACCCGCACGCCCTGTCCGAGCGCGTCAACGTCGCCTGGCTGTTCATCTACGCCGGCGCCGTCCCGCTGGGCGTCCTCGTCGCTTGGGCCCTTGCCACTCGCCCCGGCGCACACAAGGCCCACGTCACGCTGCTCGGCTGGCTCGTCAGCATGATATTGACCCTGTTTCTAACCGACGTGGTCAAGAATGCCGTTGGCCGTCCACGCCCGGATCTGCTGTCGCGCTGTAAACCGGCGCCAGGCACGCCGGCGCATACCCTCGTCACGTATGAGGTGTGCACCGAGACCGATCACCATGTGCTGCATGACGGCTGGCGCAGTTTCCCGTCAGGACACAGCAGTTTCTCCTTCAGCGGCTTGGGGTACCTGAGTTTGGTGATTGCTGGACAGTGCCATGTCTATCGCCCACGCGCAGATCTGGCGCGCGTGTTGCTTGCGCTTGCACCGCTGCTGGGCGCCGCTTTGATAGCTATCAGTCGGTGCGAGGACTACAGACACGATGTGTACGACGTGAGTGTGGGCTCGTTGCTGGGCATCTCTGTCGCGCACTACACGTACAGGCGCTACTACCCAGCGTTGAGGAGCCGCGACTGCGCTACGCCCTACCCGAATCCAGCAGATGACAAGGGGTTCGCCAAGATGAAGGATGAGGAGAATGTCAGAGGGGCGCAGGAGTTTGAGCTGGCTGAGTTTGACGACGACGACGACGAGAGGGAGAGCAGGCCTCTCAATGGACGGAGATGAAGAATAACAGTTGCTCAGCTCGGTAGACTGGCATCGCCCATGATGCTATTAGCTCCTTCTTTACGGTGTATTACCTGCACTCTTGGTGCTCGCTCCTCGCTGTAAATGCAACACATCGCTCACAGCGAGTCACCTACTCACTCCGCATGCCAGCTCTTCCTCCCCGTGATCCATTTGAAACTGGCACACCACCCCTCTGCCTCGCCTCGCTCCGATCTCTCCACCCAATCCGCAATCTCTTGCTGTGCACGCGCTATTTCCGCTCTGACCTCTTCAGCGCTCCATATCCGCTCCTTGTCGCCATACTTGGTCAACAGACGTAGCAGACTCGCCTCAAACCCTTCCATAACCACGACCAGCATCAGCTTCCCCACCCGCTTCTGCTCTTCGTCCTCTACCCACTGCCCCAGGGGGACATTGACGTGGGTGGTCTGGATATCCGTGAAGCCTGCTTCCTCGAGGTAGGTGGGGTGCATGTAGAACAGGCCCAGCAGCCGTCCGGACTTGAACGACGCTTCTATCATAGACGCGTAGAGCTTCCGCAGCGTGGGTACGGGAAAGAGGGCTGGATCAGATGTTGCGTGGTCGATGGGCACGGCTCCCATATCCCAGTCTGCGACTTCGATCCACCCGCCAGGCGACAGGCTCTTGTGGATCTCAGCGTACACCTCCTCCCATTGTGCAAATGCGCCCTTCATGTTCCGGAGATGTATGAACTCGTATGGTTCGCTGAAGTGCCACCCTGGTTCCTGTCGCGGACGGAGATGGTAGGGGTCGATGACGAGCGATTCGACCGAGGCGTCGGGGTGTGTCATGGATTGGTTGAACTCGACTCTTTCAGGCGATCTCGGTGGAGAATGCAGGGGTATTCGATTCGTCATGTCGCGGTAGAAGTCGAAATTTGAGAGCGTCGTCGCCAGATCCTCTGCATGTGCATCGGTGCCCCAGATGTCGAGATCGTCCAATTCCCAAGTCACGTCAGCGCTGCCCATAGTGGCTTCTGTCGTGTCGAGGTCCCATTGTGTCAGGTCGATGCCAACAATTTCCGCCCGTGGAAATGTATGCGCCATTGCAACAGCCCAATGCCCTGGTCCCGTACCGAGGTCGAGTATCCTTCGAGTAGAAGGCAGCAGCCTCGTGGTTGTTAATCGTCCTTGCAATGCATGTACGAAGATCTGGTGTTGGAAGAACAACCGGTCTTGCTCTTTCAGATCGTTGTTGAAAACACACGGGTTGAAATAGGTATCGTTACCATAAGTGCGGCCATTCTCGTGTACGTATTCGAGATCCTCTAGTGTTACAGTGCGAACCGAACGGCTGCAGAACGGTGGTCAGCCGGGGTGTTCAGTCGTTGAGAAACGATCATGAATTTAAAGGTGAAGCTCAGAAACATTTGAATGTGACTGAAATGTGACTGGACTATAGGACAAGGGATTATGTTTTTTCTCCATGTGGTATACAACTTACACAGATTCGACAGAGGTGGAGCTTCCTGAATCAGCTCGTGGGCGTTTGGATGCGGCCGTGTCATGTCCAACCAGAGTGTCGGGATGTGGCTGTCCCTCTTCCATGGTCTCGGGAAGGAAGCCAGTCTAGTCCTCCACCTGTAAACAAGTGGTGGCAAACGTTAAAGACGTCAAAACCCCTGATCTTCGGCTTGTTTTCCCTCCAAAAGTTGTGTTTGCGCAATTTGAGGAGAGGGGCGCTGACTTGAATGTTGCAGACCCTCAACAATAGCGCCTCGACCGACTAGCGCATGATCTCGTCGAGCCTGCGGAGCCCTACAGCAAAACTTGAGGTTAGTCTTGGAACGAGCCGCTCCGAACTGTGATCGGTACGTAAAATTGCCGAAGGCTTAACTTTTTAGTGGTGCACCGAAAGACTTCGTTGACCTCCTGAGTACATACTTAAGTATATCAGTCTGGATGGACAGCGGCTGCTAGCAAGGAGCATCCATGATACTAGCGTACAGCGCGCTAGGGATGCAACGACTCTCGAGACAGGCAGGCGGGCAGACAGACTGAACACGCGATAGCTGCAGCAGGTTAAATTGCAGATTGCATAGAGTTAGCCTGGGTCGTGTGTAGTTATACGAAGCTGGTATGCATACTGTAGATCCTCGGCGCTGCGGCAGAAGTTGCGAGGATGTAGAGACGGAGGTACGCCTCGTATTTGACAAGCCGCTCGCCGCCGTGTATGCATGCTGGGCCGCCCCTCGGGTTCTCCTAGGCGGAGGGGCATGATGCTGGACCCATGACCACGCTCGGTGTAGCCTGAGTATGATGCACCTTCCTGGCTCCGATGACTTGTCGTAAGACCGGGTTTAAGTTTGGTGAGCCTTGGCTACTAGAAATGAGGCATTTAGCTGCATGTCTCTTCCAGAACGTGACTGACTGCGCGAAGGAGAAGCAGGCGTGCGACAAGCAGTAGCTCGAATTTAAGTGGGGTAGATTCAGAGAGATCGACGTTCACATCCAGAAGAAACCATAGAAGAGCAGTAGCAGAGCGTATACAATCGGTCTCATTGAGAGGCCGTACAGCATGGGATCTGAAGAGCTTAGCAGGTACCAAGTTTACTGCATTTGTCTCAAGGCTTCGATTTGGTGTGGATGAACGCGGGGGCCTGCTTCGGAGATTATACCACATACTGATCCAGCGCAAAGGTAAGGAGGCGCTGTACATCCATGCTGCTGGGAGGAAGTGTGACACGGTCCTTAGGTGATTGGATCGAGATGCGCCACTACCCTGTTGCTGGCATCGTTGCCGCTGCCAAAGCGGCCACTGGGACGCGAGGAACCTGTTCCGGCAAAGCCGAACCAACGAGCTGGGTGATACCATGACTCAGGTATGGTGAAAGCATAGTCGATGTTGTTCATGGGTCAAAGTAGCATGAGGATGGGCACGAAGTGGCGTACGAGGAAGCTAGGGAAAGAGGGGAACAGCAACGCGAGGCTATACGCCTACGTCAGGGTCTGAATCGATAAGCTCAGAGGGCAGCAGTGCATTTGGGGGTACGACAACGTATCTGCACACGCGCCGATCAAATGTTTTGCTTGCATTTGCGTAACAACAGCGCAAGGTGGCTAGCCCGCTTGTCCCAGCAGATTGCTTGTGCACACTCACTAATGCGTCTTCTATGACTATTGAGGGGGTATCTCCCCAACCTTTGATTCTTGTTTTCGGTCCGAATCTCCATATCTTTGCGTTCACGTCTTTGCTCGTGTAGCCTAGGCATCAACCTCCTGACCCTCGAACTTGGGCAGACGCGCAGCGACATCTGACCACTGCTCCTTGCCGTTGACGAGGTTGGTAATGGCGGTGGTAATCTCATCAAGACCAGCGCGGACCTGCTCTGTCGAGTCGCGGTCGCGCAATGTAAATGTGTTGTCCTTGACAGACTGGAAGTCAATCGTAATACCCAGAGGGGTACCCAGCTCATCGTTACGCTAGGTCTTATCAGCACACCCGTACAACCAAGGCGTGGGGAAATGAGGGCTTACCGAGTAGCGCTTGCCAATGGATGCACCAGAGTCATCGACGCGAGTAGAAACGCCAAACTCTTGCAGTCTGTCGCTCAGTGTCCGTACGAAAGGCTTGAAGTCGCTGTGCGAGCTCAACGGTACGATGAGCGCCTTGGTAGGTGCAACAGTAGGAGGGAAGGAAAGGATACCACGAGCCTCATCTTGCTCACGAGTCCAGTAGACGTGTTCACAGAGAGCCTGATGTTGTTAGTGAAAGAGCCTCAAAAGGGCTGCGCGACCTACATAGACAATTCGGCCGATACCGAAAGATGGCTCGATAACGTTGGGTGTGTATTCCCTGACGTTCTCCACCCTTGTGCGCTTCTCAATGGTGATGAGCTCTTTGGGCACTTCGACCTTGCCATCACCAACACCGGGCACATCGATGACGATCTTGCCCTCCTTCTCGAGATCCAGAGACAGCTTTTCACGCAGGTCTTGTGTAAGAGCCTCGATGGCGTTCTCCACAGTCTTACCGTCCTTCTTGAACTTGGGACCAAACTTCTTCTTCTCAATGTCGCAAACCCATTCCTCGACCTTGAGAGGCTCCTTTCTCGGCTCACGGACAACAAGAGGCGCACCTGTTTTCTTCATGTGGACAGTCAGATCGTAGGCGCTTCGGTCGGCACAGCCAACGCATTCAATCCAGCCGTACGAGGTGAGCAGCTCAGCATCCCAGCAGTCTGCGGCGTAGTGAGCCATCTCGTTGGCCATGTGTTGCCTGAAGCGGATCTTCTTGGGGTCGGCACCAATTTTGAGCAGGAACTGTTGGATGCGGGCGAGGAAGTATCCGAGAGTCTCGTTGTCGACCAGACCAGTCTTGACAGCCTCGCCAATCTTGGTGGTCTTGACGTTTGTCTTGCCGGAGAGCTGGACCTCGCGGTCGAGGAGTTCGAGCTCAACATCGGCAACCTCCTCAAAGCGTGGGTGCTTCTTGCCGCCCTCGGGGTCGACGAAATGTTCGATCTCGGCCATGAGGAATTCGCGTACGCGTAGCAGACCAGCTCGTGGGGAGATTTCGTTACGGAAGGACTTGCCAATGGAGGCAGAGGCGAAGGGCATTTGCTGCTGGTTGAACTCGAGGAGCTTTGCAAAGTTCAGGAACTGACCCTGGGCGGTCTCGGGGCGCAGGTAGCCGGGCATGTTCAAAGAGGGGCCGATGGAGGTCTGGAACATGAGGTTGAAGGCGACGGGGGGGTGGAGCTCGCCGTTGGTGGAAGGGTTCTTGATGTCGTACTTCTTCATGAGCAGGCCCAGCTCCTCGCCGTTGTAGTTGTCGATCTTGGCCAGAACCTCCTCGTACTCTGTGACGAGGGCGTCGTCCATCTTGACGGCAGCAACGTTCTTGACCTTCTTCTTCTTCTTCTTGGGGTCCTCCTCCTCCGCCTCGACCTTTTCGCCACGCGCCTCCTTGTTGCCCTTCAGCCTGGCCTCCAAGACCTCTTCGACAAGGTGGTCTGCGCGGAAGATCTCGCCGGTCTTGGGGTCTTTGCACATCCAGTCGGCGAACTTGTCGACGTGACCGGACGTCTTGAGGACTTCGTGGGGGGTGAGCATGGTGGTGTCGACTGCAGCGCGTCAGTGTTGCCCACGCAGCGTGGTCTCGTGCGCATTACCCTCCAGCATGTTCTCCTTCAGCACAAAGTGCTTTCGCCAGATGTCGACGATGTTGTTGGTGAGGGCGGTGCCGGGCGGGCCATAGTCGTAGAGACCGGAGACACCGCCGTAGATGTCGAAGGCGGGTGTGTAGAAGAGTCGTCGCTGCACCGGTCAGTATGACTCTGGGCGGCGCATAGCTTGCGGGACAGAAGGCCGGGCGCATACCTTCATGACAGACTCGAGCGAAGCCCGGTCGAAGGGCTTGCCCTTGAACGTGGTCATATCGCTTGGCATCTTGACCTGCTGTTTTCGCTTGGAGACGACAAACTTGGAGTGGGGAGGTGTAGCAGAGAAGCGGGCGAGCTTGGTGGGATAAACAAGGGAAGGCGGGGTACTAAAAACGGGTCTGCATGAACGCAGTGAAGAAGATGGAATGTTAGCGCGCAACAGCCGCGACACGCAATGCATACACGTGAGAGCGCCCTCGCTGCAGAGGAGAGGCACCTGGTCTAATGAGCGTCTAGTTGATATATAATACACAGATGGATCCTTGTTCGTGGCTCCCAGACGCCTCCAATGGCCCTGCAACAAGCCAAAGCAGCACGGAGGCGCGGAGAAACCCTCGCCGACAAAAAAGTTGAGCGCATGGGTCGCCATCTGCAGACGGCAACTTTCTAAGCAACCCACGTCAACTTCGACTTTTGAGGCTGTAAAGGTAAGAACCTTGTCGCACGCATATGCAGACTGTTCTGACAAAATTACGCAGGCGCACCACCACCCAACATGGCCTTCTCCAAGTCTCCCACCACAGCGACAGGCTTCAAGCCAAAGAACAAGCTCCGCCGACAAGCCGCCTTCCTCAGCATAAAGAAAGCCCGCGAGTCAGAGAAGCGCGATCTGCGACACCGCCGCAGGCGAGAGGAACTCAAGGACGCCTCGCTGCGCGAAGAGCGCCTCAAGAACAACGTCCCGCAGACCATCGACAACAAGCGCGTGTGGGACGAGCCTGTGGGCGACGACGAAGACGTCCTGGGCTGGGCGGTGGATGTGGAGCGACTGGCGAAGAAGAGGAAGCTGGACGAGGACGCGGCTGCAAAGGAGGAAGAGGAGGGCACGTTAGCCAAGCTCAAGAAGAGAGACCAAGAGCAGGAGCCAGGTTCAGATGAGGACGAGGAGAATGACGACGACGACGAGGAAGATGAAGACGCAGACTCCATGCTGGATTCCGAGAACGAGGACGGAGACTCGTTCGACTCGGACGACTCAGAAGTCACCAAGCCCTCGACGAAGCGCGCGCCCTCCCCCGACCCATCCGTCGCAACTACCGCAGCCACAAACATGGAGCTCTCCCCCGAGTTTCTCAAGCAGAAATTTCCACAACTCTTCGACCCGCAGCCCGAGCCGAAAATCCTCGTCACAACCTCGATAAACTCGTCCCTCCACAAAGAAGCCGACACCCTGACCTCCTTCTTCCCCAACAGCACCTACATCCGGCGCACCGCGCACGCACACGCATACAAGTACTCGGTGCGGGAGATAGCGCAATTCGCCGCAGCGCGAGACTACACAGCCGTGGTGGTGCTGATGCAAGCCGAGCACGAGAAGAAGCCAGACGGGCTAGACATTGTGCACCTGCCCAACGGGCCGCACTTCCACTTCAGCGTGACCAACTGGATAGACGGCAAGAAGCTGCCGCGCCACGCAAACGATACAGGACACTACCCGGAGCTCATTCTCAACAACTTCAAGACCCCCCTCGGTATCTTGACTGCACATCTCTTCAAGGGCTTGTTCCCAGCGGCGCCCGAGCTCGAGGGTCGACAGGTTTTGACCCTGCACAATCAGCGCGATTACATCTTCGTCAGGAGACACAGATACGTGTTCCGCGACAAGCGAGAGACGGAGAAGCCCATTCTTGGGAACGACGGGAAGCCCATCAAGGGCGTGGAGGATGTCAAGGTGGGTATGCAAGAGATTGGGTAAGTTTCAACACCTTTCCGTTTACTGTGTCGTGTCCGAAGTGTTGCTAATCGCACGGACAGGCCGCGCATGACGCTCAAGCTCCGAAGAATAGATCGCGGAATCCAGTACAAGAGTGGCCAAGAATGGCAGTGGAAGGGCCGTATGGAGAAGCAAAGGACGCGCTTCAACATGTAACAACAGCATCTCCCACATCCAATACCAACACGAATACGTCCAAGATTCAAACACTGGCCGATGGCCGCGATGCTATTGTGCAACGAGCTGTAGCTCGAATTGATTGACCGCGCAGAACCCAACGTTTCCCACCTGCAAACTCCCCACCAGCCCGGCCGACGATTTCCCGAGATCCCCAGTGATGCTCTAACGCCGAAAGAATGACACGTGCAATAATCACCATAGCTGTTTAACCTAAGCTAAAAAACAAATCTTCAGTTGGACATTCGCCTGCGCCGACGACCGAGATGCTCACCCCTGTGCTGGTCCTGAATGTGCACTGATGTGGCACTCAAGTCTGGGGCCAGCATGGGGGGGTTGCCGGTAGAGAAAGACCAGGAATGGCGAGGTGGAGGTACAAGAGGGTAAAGAGTAGAGGGCTGAGGCAAGGGGGGCGGCCAAAAAGTAGGTGGCCGAAGAGTATGATGTGAGTGTAGCCGCGTCCGCCAGGGAGGTACTAGCAATTGTTCAGTACGGAGGTCAGGTATAACACAACTATTTGTTACCGCCATAGCCTCCATAGTTGCCTCCTGGGGTCATGTGGCCCGTGGGTCCTGGGGTCGTGGCCAGTCCGGCTGGGTGGTTTGTGGGTGTGCTTGGACCGTCGCCGTGTCTCGCATTTCCAGGGTGGAACATCATGCCGCCATTGAGGCCTTGGAACCCACTGAGGTTCTGCTGCCCTTGAGCAGCGAGTACAGCAGCTTGTGCCGTTGCGCTGGCCGGTGGTCCAACGCCTGTCAATCCCCACATCTGCCCGTTCATCTCGTCCGGAACGGAGCCCTCGAATATCTTCTTTTTCAACTCCCAGAAAACGGTACCCGTGAGCCAAGCGTCGGAGCCGGCGGTATGCGAGTTACCGATCCTTTGACATCCCAGTTCATCGGCGAGATCCTGGAGACCCGACTTTGTACCCAAGTTGTTTAGGATGCTTGTGGCTGAGGCGCCTATTATGCCACGACGGACGAGGTTGTTCGCGTGTCGCCAGAGGTACTTGACATCAAGGAGGCGAGGGAAGAAGACTTCAACGAGCTTGCGGTAGGAGTCTTCGTCTTCAGGTAATGGTTTGGAGCTTAGCATCTTGACCAGGTATGCAAAGTCGTAACCAGAGTGAAAGGATATCCAGTTGACGTCTTCTGAGAGCGTCATTCCTGATGTGATCAGGAGCGATCCAAATTCCTGAGGGTCAATGCCTTGTGACGCGTGCTTCTCAAAGTCGGCGCCTGACTTTTTCAGCATCTGGATGGATTCCTCGTTATACATGTCGTCTTCCAGGGAAAACTGGAAGTTGAAGCTCCATGTGCACGGGCACATGACTACGTTATTTGCATATCGCTGGAGCGATTTGGGCTGGTACTGTAGTGTCGACGAGTCGAGCTGTGCCGGGGGAATTTCGCCTTGTATCGAGAATAGTGTAACACCAAGCTGAATAATCTTGAGAAGGTCGACGTTGCAGCGCACTGTCTGGTAGTGGTATGAGGCTTTGGAATTGAAGTCGCCAATGGGTCGTGCGACGACACCAGGAAACTCGGTGTCCTAGTAGAAGCGTTAGCACCATGGCAACAAGAGCATCACCGAACGAATCAGAGTACCGAGCGCATAGCTCAATGCTCCCTCGCACCGTTCATGGTACACGCGACCGCGCATGTTAGGTGTATGCAGCGAAGGGCCCGAGCCATACGAAAGGAAAGGGTTACTGACCATGCTGATGTATGGGTACTGATCGATCAGGGAGCGCAGCAGGTCCATCTCTTGATGCAGGTTCGACCTCCAGACGTCACGTATTCTTTGCCCAGCAAGACCCTTTGTGCCATCCTGGCCACGTACAGCGTCCTGTTGCAGTTGAGCGCCGTGAGCAAAACGCATGCGCGCCTCGTGGCCATCTAGCCCTGTCCCTCCACTGACCCCACCAAGACTAGCTGCTGCCCCTAATCCTGCGCCACCAAGGCCACCGGCAAGCCCCGCATTGTTCGACTGGAAGGCATGCTGGTTCTGGCCGAAGAGGTTGATGTTGTGTGCCTGGTTACCGCCTCCGAAACTGGGATGTGGCATGTTCTGTTGCTGCTGTTGGTGCTGCTGTTGCAGCTGTGGTTGTTGGTGGATGGGGGCAGAGAGGTGAGCAAAGGGATTCGAGAGGTTGTGGCCGGGGAAGCGGGGTGGCATTGTGCGATACGGAAGGTGCTACCGCTGGGTAGCTCGTGTGCGTTTCTGGTGCGAGGCTCTAGGCATGCGGCAGGCAGGACGGGAGGTGCTGATGACCTAATATTGACAGTCGCGTTAAGCAGGCGCACTTGACTTGGTCAACGTGCAGTGCGAGCAGCGAAGAAAGCTGAGTTGTCGGCGAGGCGAGGTGGTGGAATGCGGAGCAGAGGGTGCAGATGAAAGCGAGCGAGTGCGGGCGTACCTGCAGTCCGCAGTCCGCAGTCCGCAGTCCACAGTCGGCAGTCCGAGCGTCCGAGCTCTTGCCAAGACATGGAGCCACCGCGCGACGTCAAGCAGCTCCGCGACAGCAGCCTTCAGATCTACGCTGCCTCTCGATATACCCACACAATGAGGCCCTCATAGTGAGTGTTGCATCTGCCATGCCGCAATTGGCCTTTTTGTCCCTCCACGCACCCACCGCTAACTCTATGCAGCTCCGTCATGGCAAAGCCCAACATCACCGGCTTCGACCCGCAGAAGTTCGCTGCCGCCGCAAAAACCGGCACCAAAGGCGACCCGTGGGCACGATAGTACGCTTCTCCATTGCCTCGTTGCGTCCTCCAATAGCAGGCTTACATCCGTGCAGCGAACAATGGCGATACACAGGCCCCTTCTCCAGGTGGAACCGCTTCAAGGGCTCCTTCCCCGGTCTCGGCATTGCGACAGTCGCTTTCGCCGGATATCTGGTAGCTGAGCAGCTCTTTTTCAAGGACGACCACGCGCACCACGACGAGGGTCACCACTGAGCGGGGTAGCTGTGCGAGCAGATAGGCATACCAAGAGAGGAAAAGAGGGGGACATGCAAGACCTGGGCGTACCGGTTGACTCGGTTTCCTTCGCTGTGAGGACTGTACATAGGGAATATCACACAGCACGATCAGAACAAGTCTCATTTGTCAGCACACTTGGGATTCATGTGATTCGCCGCATTGTCCGGGGGTTGCAGGCCTGCTGGAGATGAACAAGCTAGCTTTCGAGATCATCCAGCTTATGCGTGGAATCTAAAGGAACGACTGTGCTTTCAGTTTCAACATGCGTCGTCGTTCAATGGCTGTCAGACACCAAGCACAAAAACCACCAGGTCAGACATGATACGAAGCTGCAGCTACGTACTGCGCTTCAGACCTAACACAACGATAACCCATTCTTAGCAGAACGAGACAGTCACGCTGTGCGTAGTACACTGCCATTGAGAGACGCGTTGAGTAGGGAGACAGTCAAGTGTGAGGCGAAGATTGTTACTTCAGGAAGAGATGCTCAAAGCGATATTTCGCTGATGCGAAGCTACACAGTATAGGACTTCACCCCATCTTATGGAACATGACTCAAGGCTGTGCGATGCAGAAATTCTCGATGACCGTCTAGGACGATCCCATTCTACACAGTTTACAACCCACACCAGGAGTGGGGCCCAAGCCTGGCATTCGTAGTGTACGTGGATTCTGCAGATATGGAGCTTGATGTAGTTCACCATATGGTTCTGGACACTAGCCAAGGAGGGCCCAAGATCGTCTGGCAAGGTTGAGCAACTATGTAGTAGTGAAGCACAGAATGAGCCTGGAGCGATGGGAGGTAATAAAATAGTAAAATAGTAAAGCAGAACATCGGCGAAATCCGAGGACTACAGCTCGCATGTTGCAACTACATTTCGTATGGCTGCTAGCATCAGGAAACTCTTCCTTAACTGCCCCCACCCGCGTGACCACGCACGCGTCTGCGCCGGCTCTCCATTCCTTCGCGGCTCAACCGTGCCTCAGGCAACACACGATACAAGCTCGTCCCCCGAGCCCACAACCTCCAGACCCTCGCCATCTCCACCAGGATTCTACTCGACCAGATTCCTGCGCGCTGGAAACGACTTCGCCGTGCAAACGACATGTTCAGCTTACCTCTGTGATTGCGTCTGCATTTTTACATGCACCAACGGCTTGTAGCTCTATTGGTGGCTAGCGATCTTCGATAAGAGGATTGCAATCCTTGTCCGCCGGCCCGCGTGTCAGCCCGCAAACGTGCAAGAACCGTGCAAGAACCCGCCATGGACAGCGCGAGAGCCCGTGGTGAGATGGCACGGGTGCCGTGAGCCGCGCTGCCTTGATGCCTTCCTCTTGAGGCGAGGCGGATGCTCGTGATCTGCAAGGCTGATAGCATGGGGAAATGCGATGGTGAGATGGCATGTGTTGGGGAGTAGAGAGCGAAAACATGTGGAGATGAGATCAAGCAGATTGGAAGCTGTGGGAAATCCTCCGGGCTAAATGAGCAAGAGTAGTCATGACATGTATGTGGGTTCCCGTGTATAGAATGCAAGCTGAATGGAGACGGATAATAACACCATAGCCGATGGATATACAATCAGTAGGATGCCAATGTTTACCATCTCATACAGGACAAGCTAGACGTATGACCATGTGACGGCTGAAGAGCTGGCAGGATGAAGAGACAAACAGACTATTGAAGCTGCTTGCTGTTGAGACGATGGTTGAGAAGATCGACAACCGAACATCTGCGAACCTCTGATGTGAGTAGCGCGTGCGTCAATAGACGGTCATCAGGGTCTGCTCCCGCGATAAATCTTGGTTATGGTACGGCTGAGCCCTGTGTGCAACCCTGATCGTCCCTAGTTCCTGCTGACCCGGGGCAGAGGGTGGTATGATGACGAACATGGCTTTAAATCTTGATAACGATCCAGTTGAACATGTCGGCAAGGAGCTGAGCAAGTTTGTTGAAGTTCAAAAGGGCTCTGTTGGTTTCTGCGCAAGTCGACTCCACCGAGTTCTATATTTTGCTGCAGCGGACGGAGTCTCCGGTCAGTATGCATGCAGGCACGGTTCAACGTACATGGTGGATATCTCTCCATGGCGATACCGGCATCTAGACGATACCGAAAAAGACGATGTTCAGCTTTCACGAATGAGAAGCCTCGGTTCAAAATTGTAAAGTTTAGCTTCCGTGCTCGTTCACCATCGTCTTCGCTTGCTCCTAAGATGCGAAACTCTAATATCTGGAAGAACGGCCGTTGGCAGCTCCTCAAGCCTACACCATTGCTACAGCCAATCGCACATAGACGGAGTGAAGCAGCGTACTGGCGCCAACTCCACAATCTAGAAAAACCAAACTCAATAAAATTGTGCGTGTAAGCGTACCGTTGAATCCAGCTAAAGCAGCCGCACGCCAATGGATCGTCAGGTACCATTTTAGCTGCGGGACACCTGCAAAGCCCTCTCAACCACTTGATGGAGATGTGAGCCACGTCCGTCGATGCCAAGATGGACGAACGGCTGCTCCTTGAGAGAGAACTGGCTTGCTCGTATCAGCCCACCTTTGCGTTCTCTGGTAAGGCTAAAGCTACCTTGAAACCTTCTCGCAAGCGGGTTGTGGAGACAGAAGATATACTCCACATACCTGAACAACCGATGTACACAGTAGTCCGTCCTGGTTTGCCTTCGTAGCCTATCAGGTCTGAAATAGATCCTGAAATCAGGGCTCGAGTACGCAGCAAGTATTTCAATTTGGGTCGACACTCTCGCCACAGTGTAGCTTAGCTGATGCCACAATCGACTAAGATCTAGTGGCGTCAGGCTGGCCAGGCTTGTGGAGAATGAACGGAGAAGAGCGCCCACAAATTCAATTGTGTTGACTTGAGAAAGTGATCAAAAAAACACAGAGAGCAGCAGATGTTAGCTACATGCTCAATGGATGGGGTACACAGCTGATCTCTGCAGCTCGCGTACACAATGGAAGTGTATCTGAGGGGAGATCATGCACAGGCATCTAAAGCCTTGTGGAGCTTAACAAGATCGGCGATAGTTGTCTACATCTGAAGATCTGGACACAGGCCGAGCCCCAGCATGTTCTCATCTTGACACACTGTCTGCTCTGGGACGGCATTGATCTCGGGTAAGTGAAGGCGGGGCAGCGTGAAGTGCAGCTTCGAAGCCTGGCGTTGCCGGTCTACGACTTAGGCATTCGTAACCCAGAGAAGAATATGCAGGTACAAGCGACAAGTCGGTTGCACCAGCAGTAGGCGCACCGCTCGGAGACTTCAACGAGGTCAGGGACCGAAGCACAGGTGCTGTGGAATGCTCGACTGTTGCCCACAAGTAAGCACATCATCCCGAAGGTTGCTAGTGGGCGTAGCTTTGTCGTACTCGTGTTCACTGCATAACGATGAGGGCGGCACGGAGCTGAGCTGAGGCCTGAAGCAACTGTACACAGCAGAGTTTTCCTGACGCAGCCGGTCCGCATGAGTGTACGCAAGCACATGGATGGCCATGGGTGTGGGTAGCAGAAAACCGTCCCCACGCGTGTGGGTTGAGCTCTTTTTTTCGGTACCGGAGGGCCCGTTGGAGAAGTTGCCGTGTAATAGCGTGTTGGTTTTGGCAAACGACGTCATCCCCGAACTAGGAAAAGACGCATCAACATTGGCTGATGCAGCCCGCAGAGAGGGGTGGACAGAGACGTGGGGCTCCAGCAGAAGTGGATGTACTATGTACGGACAAAGTCGTGCCGATGCATTTAGCGATCTTGCTGCAGGAACCAGGGGAAACTCGAGTTCAGCTCGTCATCCTTGAGGGTTGCGTTTGTGTACCTGCAGAAGAGTATGTAGGTCTACGAGAAGTAGACCTCTTGCTCGGTATCCAAAGCGACGTCATGTTTGGCCGCGAACTGTGTGGTTTGGAGCGGTTCCGAGCACCAGGCTTGTTGCTTGCCCACGACCAAGTAATTGGCCAATCGACGCACACTAATGTGGGTTCTATTGTTGGCCGCTCTCCACGCGTCTTTTGACCTTCAGCCCTCTGGACCAGATGCGCGGAAGGGCCTCCATGAGTGGAGAAGGTCTCGTGCTTTCCTACCCCTTGCCAACACACATTTGGATCATCGTGAACGCCATCGGCACGAGGCGAGGGTGCGAAATGGCTTCTGTCTGCAGCGCAGAGACGGCTGGCTACACGGATGAGCTGTTATCAGTAATGTACTGGTACCACGTTGGTCGTTTCGGTGGGCGCCTCATCCAACAAAGCCGTGTTGGTGTGCTCGTTCGACATTGTTGCAGACGCATCGACCTGCGCACGGCACTCCCCCTCCCCTGAGCAAGTCCTGAAAGTCAGAAGCCTCATCTGCGCTCGCAGTCAACAAGAAAGGCTGGCAAGCTCACCGCAACATAAGCGCTCGTCCCACAATAGAACACAACCGACTCCTTATCGTCGTCGCACGGCTATAGACGAGAGTCTCTACAGCTTCGACCGCGTGTCACAGCATAAATTCAGTGGGACTTGATTGCAACGTCAGCAAACCTCGTGAACATGACCAGCTCGAAGCCACTCGGCGCCGGCTGTGCTCCCACAATGTGCTGTGCTGTGCTGTGCTCTTGTGTCTGCCGGTCAGTGCTTTGAAGCGGACATCGGCAAGTGCGTCCGGAACCAAAATTGGCAGGTTGTGATGATCCAACGGCTCTGGCAGTGGCGGCTTGATTGACGCTTGAAACATGTTTGAAGACCATCCAGCGTTTGAGACCACTTTGTCAGGCCCATGGTCCTTTTGAAGCCTCAACAACGACTGTTCATAACTCGATCGGCCCACAACATAGATTGAGATGTGTGAGCAAGGCGGGGAGGGGGGCATTATGGCTCAGTCGACACGTCGCCGCCGACCATAGGGCCCTCTTCGGTTGTTTCAGGTCACCTCATCCGCGATGCGAAGATCGTGGTGACTGGAACGGCACCCTGCGCCCGAAGCAGAACCCCTCAGCCCGTGTTATCTGATCGTCACGGCACTTGTGCCTTGCACGGATGGACGAGCTTCAGGATGTGAAGAGCAATCTACTCACTTTCCTGGTCGCCTTGCACGGGTACGGTCTTGGAGCTGACTTAGGACAGAGAGACGGAGCTGGCCTCGAGACGGCATCCTGCTGCAAGGCTGCGGACTCGATGCCTGGAGCGCGTTCATCAGGCCGACCCTGGCCTACGTCAAGATTCCTCACAGGTACGTGCATTTGGAAATACGAACCCGGTCATAACCACCAACTAAACAACCACACGATGCTTGCCGCACGCACTCTCTTTGGAGCGTCGCGATTGCCCAACCCTTTCCTGTTCCACGCGTTGTGAGATCGACGCTGAGAGGGGCAGCATTCGTAGCTCGCTCTGTTCGCTTCAGGGCCATGGACGAAAATCCTGCTGTCGAATCCTCTCCGGTCGCACAACAACATCGGCCGGCATTGACCAAATTGAAGCTCAGCGTCTCCATGGTAAGCGGGCCTCTCAGTGGTCCCAGCGGGCCTGCTACAGCGCTATTTACCCGTTTATTTACAAGCACTGTCCAATCACCAAGCCCGAATCCCTCCCCTGTAATGTTATGTTGCGTCCTAGCCGACCTGTCGGGCCGCAAGGCCTCCGGTCTAATGTTCAGTGGCTTGCGGAACGGTGAGCTCTAGGTTCCCCCGTCTGCATTACCCCTGTCGTCCTGCCTCCAGCCACTAACAGCTGTCTAGACGCCGTTCTTACGCAGTTCACATCCATGACCTTCTTGCGTGCAGCACCCCTGTCCCTGCTTGTCCTGAATGTCACTAGGCACCTCGGCGCAGCGCACTGAGCACTATCCATCTTTCTCCACATGCTCTCCGCTGTTGTGTACGCCCGCTATGTACTTACATACTCAGGTCATCCCTACCTCTGCTAGTGGTTCACCGGCCCCAAAAGCCTCATGCGCAGTGCCAATATTGGAGGAACATACATTGACTTTCAGTCCGCCCCTTGGGATTGACTACGAAGAACCACATCACCACACCGACTCGACTACCTTCTTTGATCAAGCCCACTCCAAAATTCACAATCAAGCGAGGCGACTGCGGGTTTTCCCAGTAGCAGCGTACCCTCGTCTTAAAACCCGGACTACAAGCGATACCCCTTCCGTGGGCCGTACTTCTTCGGCAGTGCGCCGTCTGGAGGTCTGTGATCAGGTCCTCGTGCTGCTCGCTACCTCCTTTAGCAGTGGAGTCGACCGCCTTAAGATGTACGCATATACCGCTCCCAAGTTCACTTCGTTTTGCTGTTTCCTGCTTGTCAATCCTTCCAGTTCCTCTTAGCATCCAGATCATTTGTGTTGTCTTTCCCCCAAATATACCCTAGTCTCTATTCTTCCAAGCTTCACCCTCGATGGCTGTTGGCATGGACCACTAATACGTCGGCCAGACAATCAGCCCATACACGTGCCAATCCTATTTCCAGTCCGTCTGTTATACGCGAAAGGTCTCCCCGGACCCTTTGGTCTTTTCATGGTCGCTGATATTGGTACGCTCACCGACCGTTTGTGGGGTCTTGCTTCTACCAGTCCAGCATTGCTTGACTATTGATGGACCGTTGCCGGACTTACTCTAGTATCTAAGCGATGTTTACATTCCATAAGACCGAGGCGCTCTCAAGGTCCAGACAGTCATCTATCGACTCACCTTTCGCAGACTGCTCAAGTCTGAAATCGGTTTCCGACTCAATAACAACATCGCAATGCTCAGAGCCTGCCTATATTGAAGGCATGCATTCGCCAGAACGGCGGCGAAGAGCTCCGTCAAACAGAAGGAGCTCTGTCTTCAATATGCGGTCGAGGAGTAACACGGCGATCTCTACAGCCTCTTCAATCATCTCTTCTGGTCCTGCAGACATGGCTTCCTACGACCACGCACTCCCTCCTGGCTCTCCGCCTCCACTTCGTCACGTTGGCAGTCACAGTCGTCTTGACCCATCTGGGCCAAGAAGATCGATATTCCGAGGAAGGATGAGCAAAAGATTGAGTGAATCGACTGGACCCGGCGTGGACATTGATGATTATCAAGAAGTAGATGCTGGGAGGAAGCGAGCATCGTTCCTCCGGAAACGAAAGGGCGCAAATGAATCTGAAGTGTTCCGTGAGTATGAAGACGAACTGTTGTAAGCTCAAGAACTGATTCAAGAAGCAGAACATGAACTCAAATCTCGCATCTCGAATCCCTTCGATTTCCAGCATCTTACACATACCGATCGACATCAGGTGGCTGCGCTGGAACAAGCCTCTGGGTCTGCGCTAATCGCTGGATGGGCGGAACGTGCTGCACGAATGTCGGGAAGCGGGCCTTCGGGGTCACAAGGAGTTATGAGCCCTCGCAATACGTCGACCGAAAACTTGGTGGCATCTGAGCCCAACTCGGTCCCAAGCCCCGGCCCCAGCTCGCCATCCCACAGCCCGCGGTTCCAAAGGGACTGGCAACAGGCAGAAGCCAATACGAGCCTATCCTCCTCTCAGCCAGGGCTCCGCCTCACCAGGTCCGTGGAAAGCTTTTCGCAACCGGGAGTGAAGCCTCGTGCGCATCGACACTCGTCCTCCGTTGTTGCACCTCCAAGAACATCGTCTCTTCTACCGACCTCGCCCTTCCAAGATATACCAGAAGAAGGCACATCCAGATATGTTTCGACAGTATCGCCCGGTGCTCGATCGAAGAGACAATCAGGTGTTTGGGACGCATTTACACTCTCAGCCACAGCGCCAACGGATCAGCTTCCGGGAATCGAGGAAGACATCACATATGTCGGTAACGCTGTGACCACACCAGACGACTCTGCTGTTCAAGCGATGACTCCACCCTTCAGCCCCCGTCTTGCAGATGTTGCAGAGGAGCCAGAGCGATTTGTCAGCCCTAGGCCCGCACCCCAGCCGCCACGATTGAGAACTCCTACTTCTCCCAAATCACCTTTCTTCGAGTCGTTCTCTTTTAACCAGCGCTCGCCAGGTATAAGGAATCGCCACAGGGCCAACTCACGTGCTTCACCAAAGTCTTCCAACTTGAGGAACCTGGCTACGAGCGCCAGCTCACAAACGTCAGAGACTCTGGGCTCGCCCAGTTCACCACGTGAGAGCCCCATCCCAAGATCATCAGTGACCCGTCGCAAGTCCAATACTTGGCGTGCCATTGAGGAGTCATGGGAGGATGACGTTGATTACATCTACGAGCATGCCCTAGAGGCCGACTGTGACAACGACTGGGACTGTGTATCGGAGGATGAGAGTGTCGCTGATCGACACCATGCCCTAACATGGGCAATACGCGAAGACAGACCTGCAGCACCGCGGGCTTCCCAGCCTCCGATCAACGAAACCCCTACCTTCCAGTTACAGTTACCGTTCTCATCGTCGCGTCTTTCATGTAGCAACGACAGTGTCCCAGACCTGGGTCCCACATCCGCAGCGTCAGCATCTACAACAGGAACAAGTTTGCAGACACCCTTCCACGAGTCTGAGGGATTTGCTTTAAGCCCGTCGCTGCTGCTCCCTGAAGTGTACAAAGACTCAGAAGAGGCCTCCTACGAAGATATTCTTAAAGAGTATGTTGGCTCCGACTGCCACTTCCCTATCATTGATCTGGACGAGAGCGCCAACAGTTCCGCTCGCAGCAGCCGTGTCCGCTTCAGCCGCCGAAGCTCTTATGACAGCAGCCTGATGTCCTCTGCTCAGAGCTCTGGTTTGTGGAGCTCGCCAGTTCGACGCTCTGCAAGTTCTGCTGGAAGTTTGCCAGAGCTGGTCCACTCCCGTCGTACTCGACAGAACTTCAGTCTCGTTGTCGACGAGCTCTCGGAGCAGGTTGCTTCATTGGAGGCGTTTGGTAGCGACGACGGAGAGGATGACGACGTCACCCCACCAGGACCTTTGCGTCTCTCGGCAGAACGAACTTTCTTTACTACTACGCAAGACCTATCGGACAACCAAAGCTATCAGCGCCACAAGCATTACCACAAGCAAGCTCTATCTGACGGCACAGCCCAGCTGCTCGCTTCAACTGGATCCAAAAAGCTCCGTGGGCGTGCAGCAACCACTAGCCGCGCCGATAGAAGCGAGTATCTGCATCTCTTCCCCACACCACCCTCGTTTTCTCCTCCCATCGTCAACTAAAGGACCCCCCTCGCTCACACTGACCACACCTTATTCACATTGCTCTCGCCCTAGCGGCACCTCACAGCATGGCCGGACCATGCTTTGATATGTTTTGTACGACCTCTACATTTCATTGTACATATTCACGACGCATCACGGATTCTAAACCTACTGGATTCATATTTGGCGTCTAACACAAGAGATCAAAAATTAAAGATCGGCTGGCGTATCGACTATCGTTATTTGTAACCTCTGTTATCTAGTTGTTTTTCTGTCAAGCTTACCGTCTTGAGTGTGCATGTTATTCACTGCACTCAAGATACCAGTACTATCTATAAATCTCATCATCTGTTTGCAGCGTTTCGCTCGTTTTAGATTTCCTTTGTCAGCGGTAAAGCAAAGCAAAGGGAAGGCATTTTTCAAGGTACAGGGTGTTCATTGTAGGTGATGGGAGTAATTGTAGAGAGCAAATATCCAAGACCATCACAGCACTTGGTCGTTATCGACTACATTCAATGTTCCAGTCACAAAGTGTATGCAGCCAACACAAATCTTTCAGCATCATCCAACCGTGCCGCTGACTGATCACGCAACCTCTACACAAGACGATGGTAGTTTCAGCACGAAATTTACCAACACACCTCCACGTTGCAATTTTCTCTCTTTCTCACCAGCAGGACTGATCTCCGGGCCCCCGCCGCAAGGTACCCGGGCGAGACAGGGTCTTACGATGTTCGCGCGACTATCTGGACGGCCCTTCTGGATCGTAACAAGGATGTTCACTGCATCAGTGGCGCCGGATCAACAAGCGAGCACGATGAGGAGGATGCTGTGAAACAGTTCCGCGTGAACGGGAGTGCAGGACTCGAACTTTTTTTCCTTTTGATGATGGTAAGGAAGAGATGGGAGGGTGGATCGCCGGCAGGGGGTTGGCACGGCAGTTGAGATGCATGTGAAACGTGGGTTTGCTTTTCTTGATTTGTATCGGGGGCTGGGGCCGATCGTAGCATGATCGTGAGATTTCTCGAGATCTTCCAACACCCTCAGGCTCTAGGGTCCCAGGGAACCTGTCGCTGTTTTGTAATCGTTGTTGTCTGTCGGGCGTAATTTGACTACGGCGATGCACTCCACTACCCGATACAGTGGTTCTCGACAGATTCCGGGACGCCTTCCAATAGGTGGGCTCACTCGACACTTTATTCGGCCGATTGACCAGATCCTCTTGCTTCATGTTTCCTGTTTTGTACCCAGGCTCCTTGTTACACAATATCTCCAAGGCAAACTCTCTTTTCTCCAAGGGCAGCAATCGATGTTGGGCATCTTCAAGTTGCTCCCATGACTCCCAGGCTATCTTCCTTGATCCTGGAGATAGTGGAAGAAGTTTAAGTCTTTACCGGGTTTGTCGATCAGAAATCCACTCCAACTCGAGCACTTGGGCGTTGACTATCCTGCCGTTATGAAGCCGTCCCAAGTTCCTTTGAACACACTTCTTTTTGCGGCAGACGACATCTTCGCGAATGGGATTCTGGACAGATTGTAGGATGTTCATTGTCACGAACGCAACGCTACACGTTATTCTGTAGAGTTAGGTTGTGAGTGAGTCGCAGCATAGAATGCTGTCTGTGATCATTCAACTGATCCATAGTGTATGAGACAGAAAAAATGCTGGCTAGTGTAAGATTCCGTTTTGGTCGCTCTAGGCGTCAATCTGTGATGTTTCTCAGGTTCAGATTGTGTTGAAGAGAAGTTATCGTTGCGCCTGCTAGCTCACCAACCAATCAGTCGCGTTTTGCCAGATCCTGGCGCGCATACGTCATCGTTCAGCACCATCACAGCGCCAATGCCATTCATCTTGTCGCCACAACAGAGAACCAAGCCACGCCGGTCATCTCGACCTCACAACATCCTTTGCTACAGAATTTCATCTCGATAAATCCAGACATACCTGTTCCTTTGCCCTGCATTGGTTCTTCCTCAACTCCGGATCCATCCGGCTGTTTTCCTTTTACCGTTATTAAGTTGGATCTTTGTCGATACTCGTCATGGTGTTTGGCCTAAGCCGATTAACGCCGCGGCGTATCATCTTCTTCACATCCGCATCTGTGCTCTTCTGGATCTTCGTGATTGGGTTAACGCCGATAACCTCACCACTACCTCCTTACACGGGCCCACACGAGGTTGGCATCTTGGATGTCGAGACAGAGGTACAGAAGCGGGTTATTCGAGAAGCTACCTTGAAAGAGACAGGGAAGAATGCTTTTGAGTTGTCGACTCTGGCCGTCACACTGTACTACCCCTCCTCTCTGCCCAGTGCTCCTCCTTCGAAACGACCATGGGCACGACCTTGGCTCCCACAGCCAGTGTCTTTGATTGGCCAAGGGTATGCCCGCCTCGCTAGTGTATCGTTTTTGAGCCCTGTCTTCACTTTCGCTCTGTGGGCACTGGGTTCTGCGACCGTCATTCCAGGTGTTGTTGATGCATCGATCCTCTCCGGTTCTGAGAAGGTACTGGTCGACGAAAGCGCAGGTACTGGTGGTTTTGGCAAGATTCTGGAAGCAGCTGAACAAGAGCACACCGAGCTGAAAAGGGACGAGAAGCTCGTTACGCTACCATGTGTCGTGTTCACGCACGGTATGGCTGGCATGAGCCAGAGTTACTCGCACTATTTGGGAAGTATAGCCAGTCACGGCTACATGGTTGCGGCAGTCGAGCATCGTGATGGAAGTGGACCGGGTACGGTTGTTCATTATCCCAACGAGACTGAGAGAAGCGTTTGGCACATGAAACTGAAGGATCTTGTGTAAGCCTTTTGAATTCAACAGGTATGAAGAGAAGAACTAACACTAACTAGCTCTGATCCGCCAATGACCGATCTCGAACTCAAGGAATCTCAGCTGGCTTTCCGCGAAGCTGAAGTTGCAGAGACTATTAAGCTTTTCGCTCAACTTAATGCTGGTGAAGCTCCAATCGTCAATTTGAAGCCCGAATCTCCCCGCGAGGCACTTCCTGGCTTTAAGGACCGTCTTAACCTCTCCGCCGTCACCATTGCTGGCCATTCATACGGTGCAACGGGCGTCTTGCAAGCGCTGAAGTCTGCTGGGCCTAAGGATTTGAACCTCAACGGAGGTATTGCACTTGATCCAGGAAAGGGCTCAGGCCCACTGAACAAGGACATCGACGTCCCACTACTGGTTATGCAGAGTGGAGAATGGACTGAGAAGCAGACCGAGTTCTACGGACAAGGCTGGCATTTTGACGTTGTGAAGAGGATCGTTGAGAACGTCAGGGGCGGCTGGATGATGACTCTGGGTAAGTATTGGGCACACCGCTTTGCTATAGCACAAACCTGACCAGACACAGCCGGAACCGCACATCCATCTTGTACCGACGCACCCTTGATCGTCCCGTGGATCATGAAGCTCGTGACCAAAACCTCGCTGGAATCAAAAGTTGCGCTGCGCGAATACATTGACGCGTCGGTCCACTTTCTAAAGTACCTCCAGACAGGTGAGAAGAAGGGTATCCTTGCAAGCGACGTCACCAGCGCAGCAGGACCTTTGGGAGACGCTGAAAAGCGTGGAAAGACAAAGGGCCAATTTGGAGCAGATTGGGAAGTTCACGTCGTGCCAAAGTCAAAGTCTGAGTAGATACCCATGCCTAATGAATGAATGTTGAAGCCTGACGAGGCATACTTGAGGCGCATTGCGATGCGAGATCCTGTTACACAGCCGTAACATGCAAGTGGAGGGCGCAAACGAGCGCACACGGCTTGCGAGAACGTTGCCTCTAGATATCAGCAATATCACACAGACAGCATACGTGGATCAATCTCTACTATGACGAAATCCAGATGCAATTTGCTGTCTAGGCCGTAAACTGCCTAAACTGTCGACCAACGTGGTTCTAAAATTATCGATAGCGCATGACCCTTGCCGTTGCGCGGGGAGGCATGAGCTAGCTTGAGTGAGGCTGAGTGCGCTGCGACTTCCCTTCAGCTTCAATGTCAGACACACACTCCTGAGCAGTTCTGCTTCTACTCCAGACTCGCTGAGGATTCCATCGCTCCCTGCGCACTCAGGCGTTCCTGACAACCCATCTCGATCCACCTCCAAGCCGATTGCGACCCCATATTTACCTCCGACCGAACCGAAAGTTTCCTAGGGCTGAGCCGTAAACACAGCACCTTTTCGCTCGTTGTCCATAACAACGCACCCCCAGCGCCTTCGAGAGGAGTGTAAAACCGAATATGCCTATTGGGAGGATACCACAGAGCTATGTTCAGAAGTGCAAGGTCCTGCTGCACGTCTTGCAGGTCGTATTCATCTTCGTAGCGGGATGTCTCACGATCGCGGTCATGACCAAGGAGGGGACGATTGGCGGCGCGACGAAGTTTTATTTTGCAATGGTGAGTGCTCAACCTTGGAGACTGGAGACTGCGCAGCGTAGACAGTGATGCAGCGTTTGAGTCGTCAGGAGAGCAAGGCTAACATGCTATCATAGTGCTTCCTTAGTATACCGGCGATCATCTACCTTGTCATGGTACCCATGTGGGCGCGAACCAAGAAATTTTCGAACGCATATGCATTTCTTACCGTCGACCTGCTTTACACAAGTGAGGACGCAACTACCTCCCGTGTGTGTTCATGCTGACAATGGGGCAGTACTGTGGTTTGCAGCTTTCGTTGCAGTTGCAATGTGGAATTCAGAGGGGATCAAAGAAGGTGCCAAAGAGAAGAAAATTGGTGACAATGATCGCAACTGCACCACCTTCAAGTATGGCAGTGAGTCGATGTGCAATATCAGCAAGGGCTCGGTTGGCATTGGCGTCATGGTTTTGTAAGCACTTCACGTTTACTCTTCACGTTACTGCGGAACTGAAGATCAAATACAGCATCTTCTTTGGCCTGACCAGCGCGATCTCCGGCTACTACATGCACAAGTTCCTCCGAGAAGGCGTCCTCCCCTACGAATCCCAAAAAGAAAACCCCTACTACGCAAGCGGCGACAATAGCAAAGATAACGCATGGTCTACCGAGATCGAGACCCACGACTCCGATGATGATGATAGACACACGGAGCGCGGCGGCAATCAGGAGGAAGATGAGTATGCCCTTCTGCACTCGACAGAGACAGATCAAGGCAGACATCCAGGTCGGCCGCTGAGCTGGGGTGAAGACAGGAACGGCGATCCTTACGATAGGCCGACGGGCTATGCCGATTATAGGGAGAGCACAAACGCGTATGGCTCGGATGCGCTATCGCCTGGAGGATATACACTCGGTGGTGGGTACGAAGAATTCAGGCGAGAGGCTGGTGCAAGTGTTGGACCCGGCGGACCCGGCGGCGACAGGGCTCCAAGTCGGGCCTCTCACCTCAGTCACGGCGGCAGTGGATACAGCTTTAGTGGCGCGAACAATGTGTAGAGCGACATTGTGGAAAGATTGTTGCATGATCGGTCTACTTCAGACCGACAATGTTGTGTTTGAGCGTTTTCTGTAAGCATAGAGTTTGGCTCTGGCATTTAGGGTGCATGTGCAGCCGGACTTCCAGTTCGTCTTGCACTTCAGCGTTGTTAGCACCAAGCATACGCATGTTTGCTATTCAAGTAATCGACTCCTTGTGACTTGATGGTAGTTCAAGAGTGATAGTCTACCGAGGTTTTCCGGACAGTCATGCTGCGACAAACCCGTCAGGACAGGTCTCACATCTCTCGGGTTCGCTGGACATGGTCTTGCCGAAGAATGCACAAAGAAGATTATATATCGTGCTACCTGTTTAGTAATCCAGGTCACGGTAGCACGCGTCTACAAATACACAGAATCGAGGCATATAGAAGGATATGTATATTGAGGATTTTTCTAAATAGGATTGAAAGCGCTTGAGTCGTAGACGGCTTGAGTTCGGCTAGTGTTAGAGTCGTCAAGTGTCTTCGTAATGATGTGTTGTGCAATGAACCTCGTTCTCGCTTTCGCTTTCGCTCTCGCTTTCGCTGCTTAGCAAGACACCGCAGCTACAAAGCGTCAGGAATGTGACCTAGAACTGTCTGAGCGTAGTTCAAATCTGCTTGTTCGTCTTCTCTGTTAGCCCTTGCAAGACTGTCGTTGCTCCTGGCCATGGGCAATACGCTTTCTTGTAGATGTCAAAGCGAACGATATACATGGGGGTAGCTCGTGACGATGGGGATTTCATATGGTGGGCCTATTGCCGTAGCTGTCGATCTTTGCAAGTGCACAGACAGACCAAAACACGATCTGTGGATGGCCGAAAGCTATGTGCTTGCGTTCGTACGTGATGGCATTGGCAGACCAAAACCTGTCTAATGCACTAGTGAAACAAGCCTCGGTCTCCCTGCTCGTCCTGCTGTGATCTACAGATAGCTATCGTGATCTCAACTGACTACTGTAACCCCGTCTGATTTCGGAAGTCGTCTAGAACGTATCCTTCACAATGCGCAGCCTTTTGAAGGGGTTTCGAGGGATGCATCAGGTTGGGGGCTTATCCTAGGGCGAACCGTATTTGGCAGTGGTCAATACTAATCATCGCAATAACCCTTGCGTAGCATTTACTGTTTTGTAATCAGGTGTTTTGACATTTTGTCAGACGACTCGCATCTTCAATCTTTAATGTACAATGCACGCTCCCCCCTGCGCTCCACAGGTAAATAATCTCAAGCCTTGCGCCGCATTGATACCTTGACAGGGATTTTGAGCTACAAAGTATGACTGCTACGAAAGTAAGTCCCAGCCAAAAGCTTCACTCATTCTCCTCTACGTGCGTCTTACCATGTTGGCATTGTGATTATAGTTTTTCTCGAGCCAGCCTCTCTACCCGAGAAACCCCTGCGGCGGTGTGCTATCCAAGTTCCGAAATACTATACCTTCCGAACAGTATCCTGCGGAGAAAGATCGATATGTACTATACATCAACACGGTTTGCCCATGGGCGCATCGAGCAGTCATCGTGCGCACTTTGAAGGGCTTAGAAGACATCATAAAGGTCGTCGAGGTCGATGCAAGAGACACGATTCACGGCTGGTATTTCTCCGGGCACCGTGGACCAGGATGTGATCCAACGTACGGCTTCAGATGGCTCAAAGAGCTTTACTTGAAGGCAGACCCGAGCTACACAGGGAGAGTTACCATACCTGTGTTATGGGATAATCAAAGTGGTCCGTCCTTGTCTCATTTCAAGAATATCGTTATCGAGTTCAGCTAACAGTGGGTAGGAACCATTGTGAACAATGAGAGCGCAGACATCATGCGTATACTGATCAATGCCTTCGATCGACTCCTGCCACCTGAGAAGCGTGAGGCTAACAAAGGGCATGCCGCCCTTGTGCCCGAACATCTGCGAAGCGAGATCGACGAGCTCAATTCCTGGGTTTACGACACAGTCAACAACGGTGTCTACAAGATCGGATTCGCTACATCACAAGCCATGTACGACGAGCATGTGACAAAGCTTTTCCAGTCGCTCGACCGATTGGAGACTCATCTCTCGGAACCTAATCACCAGCCCTATCTATTTGGACAACACATCACTGAAGCTGACATACGCCTCTACACTACCCTCATCCGGTTCGATGTCGCGTACTACCCTCTCTTCAAATGCAACATCAAGATGATCCGCTTGGATTACCCGCAACTACATGCTTGGCTGAGACGTCTGTACTGGCACAGGGGTCCAGAGACAGCATACGGAGCGTTCAACAAGAGCACTCAATTTCATGTGGTAAGGAAGGTCTGATCCACGATCTATTATCTGCACACTGACCACAGTAGATCAAACATGGCTATGCCGCTGTAACAGTGGGCAACGGTGTGGTTCCTGCCGGACCCGTGCCGCACATCATGCCATTATGAATGAAGTTGCGGAGGCTGTTCCTTTCGGGTTCTTGTCTGATTGACTTTCGATGTTAAAATGATTCTCGAACGTACAGTTGGAAGGCCTTAGCCACACAACTCCATTCGTAGAATACATTGTTTACTCCGAAATGCGTAGCTGGCTATTTTCGTGATTCTGTCCCCTCTAAAACAGTTCAAGGAGAGCAAAATCCGATGATTTTCTTGCATTTAGACACAGCGATCACCAACGGGCAGTCACAGAAATTGACAAAAACTCCAATGTGGTCGAAACTCGCTCTGAAAAGAACAATTTTCTAGGACGTAGAGGGCTTCGAACAGTTCCTCTAGGAGTTCAACAAGATCTGGACAGCATGAGGTGCTGTTGTGCTTGCTCCAATTCTCTATGCTACAAGATGCAAGTCCTAGCTTTTCCTAGTTTTACCGTGGCAAAGCTACAAAACCATCAAATAAGTATAAACGTGGATGAGATCTATACATGATTGGGTAAGACCACATCGCTTGTTTCGCATGCAGCACATTTCAACGTCTTAAACAGAGATAAACCCCACTATTGAAGCCGATCTTGAGATCTCCGGTAATGCGGAGGTCGAATATCGTACGAAAGAACACATCAAGGTCACTAACACTCTTGCTTATCCTGGTCTTGCTATCAAAGGCATTGCAGCTATTAGACCGACACTCGGTCTCTACGGAAAAAAGGGATCCAAGGCAGCGATAGCTGGACAAATCAGGGCAGAAGCAAAGATCACATTCTCACGCTAGGAAATTCATTTTCCACAGGTTCCGGGTGCCGGCTCATACCAGAAAGTAGGCATTGACCGCTATCGCAGGGACTTATTAATCTTGACGACAGTTACCAGAACCTAGTACGGATCGAGAACAGGCGTCTAAACGTACAACTGTGTTGAATAGCCTTATTTCCGCGCTTGGCCATATCATGTAACATGGCCTTTGGACTTCACCCCCATCCTTGATGCGTCTGTGCAAGCATCAGTTGGAGTTGACGGTATGTCTACCCGAGAACGACCGATAATATACCATAGTATGCGGATTTGAAACTATATAATGCACAGCGATATATACACACCCACTCAAATTTAGGACATTAACTTTATTAACGCAGACTACAAATGCGGGCAGGCAAACAATTAGCTAATTTTCTATAGTTATCACGTTTTGCCCTGCATGCTGTCACCTAACCTGTTAATTCACTGTTAACTAGCTACAGCTGGCTAATCGGAATCTCTCGCTTGTGAATGATGTACTCAGATTATAGTATTGCAAAGCTGGTGTAAATGTGGGGTGGGTGCCTACATATCGCCGGGCACCAATACTGCTTACCCCTTTGGTCAACCTTAGAACTAAGGTCAGTTATCCTTTGGTCAAGGGCGACATACTGAGTGCACAGGTATGTGATGATAAAATTGGAGAGTAGAGAAAGTCTTGAGATACCTGTCAGCGATCGCCAAAAAGCTGACAATGGAGAAAGAAACGATACAGCGGAAGCGCCGGAACATCGTGGTCATCATTGCCACTTCAAGCGCTAGATGCCCGGTTCCACTAAACATCACAACCACTGAGTAGAACCGTTTGAGGAGTAGAAAAGAGCGTTTTTATGATCGAGCTAACACTGGCCAATCACGTCACCTTGTACCCTAATGCTGTCGATGTTTGAAGCCCCAGATCATTATCAGAATCATTGGTTTGCATCATCGCACAGTTGAAGTTAGCTGTATGAGCTAAGACGTTCCTTCATCATCCCATCCGTTGCCTGACTGATTAGCGTCCCGGTAATTCATCACATTTTCTCTCTGACCCTCAATGTCCAGTGGTTCACCCCCATCTTTCCATGAAGCCACATTCTGTCCGACCTCAAAAGCCTTGCACCTGACACGTCTATGCAACACCTGACCCTTATGATTTATGGCGGCCAGTAACACCCAGCCATCTTCACATGCCTCTCGATCAGCAATCACTAACAGCAATGCTTGCTCGAAGGTGAGATCCTCATCATCTTCTGTCTCATGTCCAGAGCTTCCTTCCATCGCATCCGGACATCGTACAAGAGCGTTTAAGATGAAAGATGGTATCTCATCCATCAGCTCTATCTCGTCATCTGCGTCCCGTGCTAACAATCCATAAGCCGCGCCGTCGTCATCAAACACGTATGGACCGAAACTTCTAGCGTCAAGGTCATGTGCATAAGGTGGCCATAAAGCTTTTCGCCATAGTCGGAGATATGCTTCGTCTGCACCTGCACGCGTGACCGTCTGTTTGGCTACAGTATCTTGGACAGCCGGATCATGGCCATACCATGTGCGGATCCAGATAGCTGCGGCATTACTCCACTCATCAGGGTCCACCGTCGTCCGTTTTTCGAAAGCCGACAAGTTTGAAGGGATGTAATCGGGCAGAGAAATATTGCCGACCTGCATACATTGCTGAACGTAGGCCTGATTGAGGTGCGCATCAGTGGTCTGACCTGTAATGTACCTGCAACGCCAGACAAGTAGGCCTTACTGAGCGACCATGTGTGCCGAGGCTGATCCACGCCTTGACGAGATTCCGTTCCTGCTCGTCTTGCGGAAGAGGCGATACTTGATCCCACTTTTCCTATTTTCTCATGTCAGCCGCAATCAATGAAACTTTATCCTTATTCTGGTTTGAGCAAAGATGCCCGTTCCGAGGTCCACAGTCAGGCATACCACTAAGAAATGATCGAAGGGCATATATCCAAATATGTCATCTAGGCAGTAGGAAGTGGCCATGGCGGGAGGTCCGGCGAGAGTCGAGGTGAAGGGTGCACCGTCGCGAAATTAGGCGATACACAAGTGGAAGCGAAACAGACCAGGCTGACACTAAGAGGCAGGTATGCAAGGCAGGTACATCTATCTTATAAACATCTAGGCGGGGCGAGAAGTCTATCTTGACAACAGTATGCCAGGAATCTGTGTCTTTGCATCCATTTACCGCGCTAGCATTTTCGATACAGGATGTCGTGGCTTTCGATACACAAATCTGATTGGTGGCATAAGCGTTTGAAATCCATTGCGGAACGATTCCTACCTCTCGCACTCACCGGCGTACACTGTCGCAAATTTCGAATAGGCGTCCGCTGCGAAATGAGTTTATCATCAGGTGATAGGCTGTGGAAGATTTGACAATGCATATACCGCCAGATCTATGAAGTGCATTTCTCATAAACTTGTTACCTACTCTTGTTTAGGTTTTATCTATTAGATCTTCAGACCATCTAATATTCTGTATCCTATTTTTTGCATTTGATAAGAGTGCTTTCTATTATGTTGAAATTAATCAGCTTATACTTTGCCTGCTGTTACATGTTTTTACCATCCTTTCGTACCTTTGGTATCCTTATCAAGATCCGTTCTGTGTCACACGTCCGCATTTAGTGCCGCTCTTGCTTGACCCTAGGCTAGCTTTCTGGCAACTGAAGTGGGCTCATATCTCCTCACACATAATCTGGGATCAACAAGAGGTAAGCTACGGTTGAAGAGACAGTACTATGAAGTTCTGCTACATTGCTCAGATGTAATGTACGTAGTTTTTGGAATGCCACATGCTAGTGCCTAGACTGTTATGAGGAAGGCAGCTGTATTCAACCGAAAACTACCCAATGCTCACAAATTTGGCCATTTATTGATGCCCCTAAGACACAAAAGCGCTTTGGTCGTAGTGGACTGAGTATCGCACGTCGTGCCTGATGATGTTATCTCTCAAGTCCTCACTGTAGACTGGCCTCTCCCCAAGCCCCGGGTGCTCTGGCAGCGTGGAAACTGTTACTTTATTGTGTAGACTTTCAGGTCTCAACTTCAACTGCTGCAAGTTTTTGCTTGTCAAGACAACGCCTTGGAAGTCCTGTTCGCGGCCATGATCTGGTACTGGCTCTCCACTGATGGGCGGCCTGGATGCCCCCTAGCCATTGAGCGATGCGCTGCGATCTGACATCTTGTAGCCTTTTGAGTACCCTTGCACTCGAATAATCTCACCGTGCCCGAAACCTGTATTCAAACTCTCGGTGAACCGCTTGAAAGCCGCAACAGTAGCCGCTGCAATGGAGTACGACATCTCTATTGTTTGCCAAATAACTACCATGGCTGCTGTGAGCGATCCATCGGAGGTATGATTGAGATTGTTTGTCGCTTTGTTGCGACGCACACTGAAGATAATAGTCCTAGCCAGAGCCGATTAGCACATCTTCTACTCATGTTGGATGACTGTGCTATGCTTACGGAATTCGAAGCCAAAAAGCTAGGACAACAACGAATTTGTTCTTGGTGGACATATGCAAATTCCAAACCAGCTGAAGAGGTAAAGCCAGTACTGTGATTTCAGTTGCGATGTCCAAGCCCGTGACGATTTGCCATCTGAGACTTTGACGCGAGCAAGCTCTGGCGTTTGATTGAAAACTCCAAGCAAAGCTTTCGAAGACAGTGCAACCGGCAGTCATCATAATGACAGAAAGGACGCATTGAATGAATATCAAAGCTCCAACCAGATATTGAAGTCTTTGATGAGAGGCTGTTGGCGTTGTGCGCAGTAGCATCAGAACAATAGCCGACTTCGATAGACACAGCGCTGTAATCCAAGTCAGATTGCTAACTAGTATCAAAACGTTCAGCTTCTCTATCACTTCTTGCTGAGAGCTGAAGGTGCTCATAGGAAGACCCAGCCCTGCGGCGTTGGAAGCATAGTTGCAACCAAAGAAGACGAGAGCCAAAATCTGCACAAATTCACAGATGAGATTAGCTTCGTAACCAGCGAGACATTGATCGGTAGGAGAACGAACATACCGTGGATAGCAGGATCGCGAAATCGTCATTTCCAAAAGCCTTCCATCGAACATACAATCGCAGGCTGAGTACACACAACGTGTAACACAGGCAGATCGAGAGAGCTAGTTGAAGCCCTTTGCTATGACCCTCGTGGTGAGCTATATGATCGTTTTGCCCAGACATAGTGTTTGAAATGATTGATCAGAAGACTGGGGCGATGACGGACCTCCTTACGTCCACAAGCTTGGAGTCGCGGAACTCCGACCCAGCCAAGTATCGATAGGGAATACAACGAAGCCACCTGCTCCGAGGTGCAATATGATCCCAGAGCATTCTAGCATCGGGCATGCAAGTCTTTTCGAAAAGCGATAGCCAAGCATGCTGTGTAATCCGGTGATGAAGTTACCTGTATTCGATAGCTCGGATGGTTATCTTGCCCGCCAAACGCCACGGCGTTCACACTGAAAACTGAAAACTCGGTTCTTGAAAGGACTTGTATGTTCTAACAATCCAGATCGAAGGTAGCCATTCCCCTGTACCTGGCATTGTGAGATGTTTGCATAACAGATAGCAGACGCAGTGATTTCACGGTCCTGTGCACCCTTGCTGAGTTGTCAGATTTCGAATACACTCGACTTACCGAAACCGAGTCGGTTCGTTGTGCAGTCTCAATGCGCCATTCTCTGCGAAAAATGAGAGCGTGCAGCATGGCTGGAGGGCGCCGACGAGGTTCACACAAGCGGCAAGCCTCTCAAAATCGCAGGTTGCTTCTGTCTCGCTTACAGACGCCCTCCAGCCCACGATAACAGCTCTCGCATCCAAACTCGAACTGGCTATAGTTTGAGAAGACAGATCTTTTATGCATTGATGCCTGCGAGACGATAAGTGGTTGGGGTCAAGGTCAGGGAAGTGGATTGGTTGGAAGCGCAACGTTCTCCTAGCGCGCTGCGGACCGCCCCAGCTGGTCGAATGGCTTCCAGGATCACAGCCGCTCCATGCACACTTTAAGGCCTGACCACCTTGTGAAACGCGCAAAGATCTTCGAACCATATGTCTGAAGCCTTCGCCACCTACAGCGTCCTGCGTTGGTGGAACACTCAACGGAGTCCCTAGGCTCAACAATGACTCTTAGGAATTGTTCGAAGGCCACGATGATGGCGAATTGTAACAACCCGGAGAAAAGAAAGTGCATCGGAGTCGGATAAGAGCACCAAAGCGCTCTGGTCGAAGCCTAAGATGTTGTACTATTCTTTTTGCAACTCACCCGCATGAAGGGCGCAAAGTTCACCATCCCGCCCGAGCGGATATCGGTTGCACGAGTATTATTCCCTCACGATTGATTTGTTATCAACGATCTCGACCCCGGACGCACGCTACTTGATCGAAATGCGCCTGCCTTTACAGGCAACTACTATACTGTGGCAGGCGTACAATCACGGCTAGTTTTCTGCTCCTCGGATGTTAAGTTCAAGATCGCTCAACAGATTCCTTGATCTATTCCTCTGTTGAGCTCGTTCGTCTTGCCTTCTCCTTCCAAAGAATTAACAGCCTCTTGAATCCTCGCCTCGAACGACAGCAATGATCTGGGAAGGGAAGCCAGCAGGCTATGTGGAAGAGTACGACATGGGACATAACGAAGTCCAGAGAATCCATGGTGATGCTCTTGGGGGGACCTCGTATGATGCACAAGACATGTACAGGATGGGCAAGAAGCAGGAGCTCCGAGTCAACTTACCCTCTACCCATTTGACAGAAATCTGACTGATAACCTCTCCAGAGAAACTTCCGCCTTGTCTCTATTATCGGTTTTGTTGTGGTACTCCAGTCTACATGGGAAAGCGCTTTGCTGTAGGTCCAATCCGGCGGTGTTCCATATCTGAGAGAACGAGCTAAGAAATCCGCCAGGTCTGCTTACTTTGGTTTGTTCAATGGCGGTACCGCAGGTGTAGTTTGGATGACAGTGGTTACATGGTTCTTCGTCATGGCCATGATAGCATCTCTCGCAGAGATGGCTTCGATGTAAGCTCATGGTGAATACTTGCTGATCTACTTTATTGAAAGTGCCTACAGGGCGCCGACTGCTGGTGGGCAGTACCACTGGGTGTCTGAGTTCGCACCGCCGTCATTCCAGAAATCACTCTCGTATATCGTAAGTAACCTCCCATCTATGTGTACCTTTCCTTCAGTTGACAATTTGCACGTAGGTTGGCTGGAGTGCTGGTGTTGGTTGGGTCTCCGGTATTCCTGCTTGCGCCCAAATGTTATCGTCTCTTGTCATCGGTATGGTACTACTGGTGAACCCTGAAGCTCAGATAGGTGAGTTGTGGCATGTCACCTTGATCATGATGTTGTGGCTTTTCCTCATGGTTGGCTTCAACATCTTCCTAGCGCAACACCTGCCGCTGGCTGAAGGCATTGTGCTGGTCCTGCACGTCTTTGCTTTCTTCGCATTCCTGATACTCTTCTGGACAATGGCCGAGCGATCACCCGCCGAGGAGGTTTTTACAACGTTCTATGATGGTGGTGGTTGGGGCTCTCTTGGTGTATCCGCTCTCGTTGGACTTTCCACGCCGCTGTGGTGCTTCATCGGCCCAGACGCCGGAGCACACATGTCTGAGGAGCTCAAAGACGCCTCACTTGTGCTTCCCAAAGCCATGATGTGGGCTGTCTTCTTCAATGGCGTCTTCGGCATCATCATGATGATTACCTTCGTATTCTGCGGCGGTGCTCTTGACTCGGTTTTGGAATCACCCACTGGCGTCCCAGTGTTGCAAGCCGTGTACAACGCTACCGGATCTGTGGCAGGCACCATCGTCATGGGCACTATCTTAGTCATATTGGTCTTCTTTGCTGCAGTCTCAGTCACAGCGGCGTCTTCGCGACAGATCTGGGCTTTCTCTCGCGACAAAGGGCTTCCATTCTCGTCCTGGATCGAATACGTACGCCCAGGTTGGGATATTCCAGTGAACGCGCTGCTGGTTTGCCTTGGCTCGTCTCTGGTCCTTGCTTGCATCAACTTTGGCTCAGACGTCACTCTCAATGCCATCGTCTCGATCTCCAACGCTGCATTGATATTTTCTTATATCATCTCCATCGGCTGTGTTCGACTCAAACGCCTGCGAGGTGAGCCTTTGCTAGCCCGTCGCTGGAGCTTAGGCAAGTGGGGTGGAACCGTGAACGATGTGGCGCTTGTCTTTCTGCTTGTGGCCTTTGTATTCTCTTTCTTCCCCATGACACCCAATCCAACGGCAGTCGACATGAACTGGGCAGCTCTGATGTTTGGTGCACTTGCTATCTTGGCAACGGTCAATTACTTTGTAAGCGCACGTAGAAGCTACGTGGCGCCTGTCTTCTTGGTCAAACAAGATTAAGTTTCACATAAGGCCAGCGAATGTAGCTCAATACTATTCATTCAAGGTGTGGTGGTTAATGTTTGTTGTAAAGTGTTTGATTGTGAACGCTGATGAGTAAAAGCAAATAAATGCGCCGATAATACTCAGGACATTTACTACACTCCAAAAACAGTGAACAAGTCCCCAATTGCGTTACTCCCGTCTCTGACCCAGGGGTTGACTCTCTGGGTGATGCTCCCTTCCTCAGACGTCCGGAGTCCTTCTGGCATTTGCCACAGTGCCTGGCCATGGTGACTAAACGCCTCAAGGTTTGTATTATGGGCTAGAGCATCATTGTGTTCGTTCGGGTCACCGAACTATAAGCGATGATGTATGCTGCGGTATGGCTTCGCTCGACCTAGCGAAGAACGATCAGTATTTACCTAGGAACTCAATTGTATACACTGACATGCTTGAACCATTTCAGTGTGTAGTGTCAGGCCAAAAGACCCCGAACAGTACTTGTCGACGACTCCTTGTGTGCTCGTCTACACGATCAAATACAACAGTTGGATCCGGTTGCGGAGACATGGCAGTGGTGGTAGTAAATGGCTCCGTAGCAGGGATGGTCTGATGTCCCACATCGGCTTGAGTAAGCGGTCTTCCAAGCGTAGGAGGAGGTGGTAATGTCATGAGAGCGGCCAAAACTGCGCGATCTTCTGCCCGAGTGCGGGTCACCTCGCCTGCCATCTCGAGAAAATCGGGGGTTAGGTCTGACTGTGAGATAGTATGAATGGATATTGTAAGGTGGTATGAATGGGTATTGTAAGGTAGTGTGTGAGGAGAAAACAAGACGTGGGAAGGACGTGGATAGGGCGTGACGAATAAGTACATGGGATTTGAACCGGGAAGAGTACGAACTAGAAGGACGCAATGACGCGTGGTTGTACGGGAAGACCTCTTATCACGCAGCAGTAGTTTCCAAGAGACCAGGCAGTGTATGCATGATCTGGGTAACGGGGTGGCTGTGCTGCTTCCAGTATATGCGCCGTAGGTCAAGGTGGCGTCCAATCGCTGTTTTTTGAGATTGCGCGCAGACAACGCTGAGCCACGCTCGCTATGCAATCAGGCTCGGTCATCATGTGCACCTGTTCAGATCGATAGTCGAGTCCTGCTCTTTCAACCAAGACAACAGCGCACTCTCCGTTCATGGCAACTTTTGACCCAAACTTTTGACATTTCGTGCAAAAGAAGAGCTCACCTCTGGACGATTTTGCTTGGGAAGGCTGAGAATTGAGACTTGCCCTGCATCAACTGCCGTTACCGCAGAATTTGATCATCATGACAACTATCAACCTACAACAACCGGTGATCTCGGCTCGAACATCATCTTCGGATCCAAAGATCAAGAACTGGAAAGACGTAGGATATCGAGGGTACTCAGCCTTCCTCGCCTCTGACGATGATTTCATGATCTATCGCCGATTTGGAACACTCAACGCACGGCTGCTGCTGCGTTTACAAGACCAGATTGCAGAGTTGGAAGAGAGATTGGAGGCGTTGGAAAAAGAACATGCCGGTCCAACAGCTCCCGACACAAACAACGGGACCTTTAGGAACGATCCTTTGTTAGAACGGAAGGCGATCTTAGACGAAATGAATAGTAGAGTTAGGGAATACAGTAAGCCTGGTGCGTGCAACTCTGGATACTCTTGCTCATCATCGTAGATGAATTACTCATCCAGAACTCTACGCTTCGAGATCAGCCGGCAGTTGCCCAACGTCACGTAGAGTCATTGAATATCTGGCACGAGAACGTCCCCTATGCGGTTGACGATGCAGAGAAGAAGTATTTGGACCAACCTCACGACCTGATCCGAGTAGTGCCCAAGTCTGTGGCCCCAGTTCGGCGGTTACTCGAAAAGTCGAGCCGATTCAGACTGTCCAAACTCTGGGCTTTAGAGAATCCTCCCCTGCCACAACATAGCGTACACCCGGAAGAGATACACTACTCTTCGGATGCGAAGATTGACAACGCAGTTGGCGTGACAATAACTATGCTGGGTATGATCATGTTGATAGCACCTCTCTGGATACTCAATGAGACATCTGGGCCGAGGGCGAGGCTGGCGATCATAACAGGATTTATTGTGATCTTTCTGGGTCTTATAGCCTTCACGACGGTCGCGAAGCCATTTGAGAGTTTGGCGGCAGCAGCAGCATATTCGGCTGTTCTGGTGGTGTTTCTCCAGACTGGTACTGGAACGTGATCTCTCCAATTGACGCTTATTCAAGATGGTGGCGTAGGGCTGACAGAGCTTGCTGTTACCAGGAATTATGCAAGCTGTATGAAGCACTGTCCTGTTCTATCTTACCCTAACCTCGATCTTTCATGAAACGTCGAATTGGCGTAGACCAAAGTTCTGTTGTCTTCGTCTTCGTTGTCGTACATAGCCGTAGAAAGGCCAACATCGACATAGGTGCCTGATGCTACATCTCAGTTGTCGTGTAAGGAAGAGTTGCTTGGCTTCCCAAACAGCTATCGCGCGTTTTGATGTTTACAGTGCATTTTGCATGGGTGACGATGGCCCTCGAGAATGCGACGAACTGCCAAGCAATGACATCGGACCCTGACATGAATGATCGACCGCGGCTCAAGTGAACCACAACTCCACTGCACCACAGCGCAAACAGACCATAAAGCGAAACTCGCTTTACCTTCAACCAGCAATCGCCCACATTGGTAAATTGTGGAAGAAGACAGTAATTATCCATAAGCCTGAAACGAGCCGCACTACCCCTCCGCTGCCTGCTCGTACGCTAGAGCTCCCACAACAACGGGTATAACATCTCCCATAATCAGAACACCACTCGACAGTAGAGCAATCGATATTCGTATTCCGAGTCTCGCCATGGCGCAACCAACACAAGCTCCGACCGACACACCGACATCGTACAACGACCCCACATTCTCCCTCCTAAACTCCACATGTCTCGACCTTCTCCTCATCGAGCTGGTACCCATGGCTTATCGCATAACCGCCGACCTTACGCTACGGGAAGAAGAGTGGACAGGTGCCTCAACAATCAAAGCGAACAGACTGTCATCGCACAGCAACGATGCAAGCAGTACAGCAGCAGGCGCAGCAGCAGGGACAACAGGCGCAGGCGGCACAGCGACGGTAGACGAGGAAGAGAGCAGGGAGGCAGTATTCCACCGACTAGAGAGCTTGGGATATCGTGTAGGACTCGGGATAGTAGAACGGTATGCTTTCCTCGCTTACAACCTACGCTTCATTCACGCTCTACACATGATAACCTCTTGCTGCGCTACCACCTACTAACGCGTTCCTCGTGTAGATTCTCACGCGACACCCCGCGCCCTACCACACCTCTAGACTGCATAAAATTTCTCTGCAAAGACTTGTGGACGCTACTCTTCCGCAAACAAATCGACAACCTCAAGACCAACCACCGTGGCATCTACGTATTGACCGACAACACCTTCAAGCCGCTGACGCGAATGTCTTTTGACACAAAAAAATACGACGCTGCAATGCAAGCCAAGATCCTGGAAGAGACTGGGGATGTTGCGCTGGGCAGGGAAGCAAACAGTATACAGCGGGTGCAGCCGTTTCTGTATTTCCCGGCTGGTGTTGTGAGGGGCTGTCTGGAGGGGTTGGGGATCAGGGCGAGTGTACAGGCCGAGTGTAGCGCGCTGCCGAGTGCCACGTTTCAGATCAGGACCGCAGGGGCGAAGAGTTGAGGGTGAATGTGATAGACGTACTATGATTTAAGCGGCATTGGGTGGCGTTCAAGAGGAGTACACGCATATTAAAAGGCTTTCGATGAGCATCACGAACGAGAGGAGGCCTTGCAACACGTAATTGTCTTCAGAAGATTCCATTGAGACTATCTTGATAGGAGGCTGCAGTAGCTCTCCAGGCATATAAGTATGCACGATCGTGTAAATGCTCCATTATGGTGTTCGTTTCTCATCATTATCCGTCGCGGGTATCATAGCCTATCTACCAATGCTTGTTAGCATTCTTCTGCAAAGAGGTAAAGCGATCGTTACTTACTTGGCAGGAGGGTTCTGAGCGAACTCGACGCCCTTGGAGATGTTCCCCTTGAGACCATCGTAGCAAGCCTGGAGCAGCTTCTTCTCGTGGTCGTTGGCGCTGCTGACGACATCGATAGCCTTCTCGGCACCGCTGGGGCCAAGCTCGATAGGAACGGAGAAGAACTCGGTGCCAGTAGCCTTAGCTACAGCATCACCGCCCTGAACACCGGGGAGGTAGACGAAGCTGGGCTCGACGAGGCCCTTCTCGCCCTTAGCGGCCCTGATGACCTTGTCGGCGAATCTATCAAGGTTAGTTTTAAGACACAAAGCACGTGTAGACCTTGCTTACCGGTAGCCAGCGTAGGCCATGGAGAGAGTGGCGGAACCAGCACCGTCCTTGGCCTTGACGACCTCGTCACCACCGAACTGAACGCCTGTCATGTGTAAGTCAAACAGAAGCCAGGAAGAAATACTGCCACTTACGGTTCACAAGAGCATCAAGCTTCTCTGAGGGAATGCTGACGCTAGGCTTGGCCTGGCTGAACAGAGGAACGATGGTCTCGCCGGAGTGACCACCAATGACGGGGATGTTGAGGTTGGCGGGGTTCTTCTCGCCGGTGATCTCAGCGACGAATGTCTCGGCACGGACAACGTCCAGAGTGGTGACACCGAATAGCTTCTTCGGGTCGAAGACACCTGCGGCCTTGAGGACCTCGGCGGCGATGGGGACTGTTGAGTTGACAGGGTTGGAGATGACAAGGATGTAGGCCTTGGGGCAGTGCTGGGCGATGCCCTCAATGAGACCCTTGACAATGCCGGCGTTGATCTTGAAGAGGTCGTCACGGGTCATACCGGGCTTGCCTACAAACAGTCAGCGCCAGCTCGGTCAATTGCCGGAGTTCACGTACGAGGAATGCCAGCGGGGATGACGACAATGTCAGCGCCCTTGAGAGCCTGCGTCAGACCATCGTCCTTGGGCAGGTAGCCTGTGACTTTCTGCTTGCCGTCAGCTTCACCTCATGTGCAAAGTATGGAACGCGTGGGGGCTAGCTCGTACAGCTGGGGACGAGATGTGTGACAAATCGGTAGCAACACCGGGCGAGTTGACGACATCGTAGAGAGCGAGCTCGGTGACGTGCTGGTTCTGCTTGAGCAGGAGAGACAATGGCTGTGCTTGGTTAGACCGGATCTGGAGCTTCACATGTCCATCATCACCTGTCCAATGCCTCCGGCAGCACCTGCGACAACGGCCTTGACCATTTTGTTGGGGTGTGGATTGGTGGTGGTGTGTTTGTTGACGGAGCGGGGTAGCTCTCAGGTGGCTTGAAGAGCTGCGGGGTAGAGCAGGAGCAATTGAAGTACTAAAGGGGGTGTGTAAGAGGAGAAAGGTGAAGCTGGAGAAGGACTGAGAAGTAGCAGGAGCAGCAGGCTCGAAGTTTAAGTACGAAGCTTGTAGCACGAAACGGGGTCAATGGCGTTCTATCACCTTGGCGGGGCAGGGTGTGCGGGTCGATTGGTGGGGTACCGTTCGAGATGCGCAAGGGAACACGGGCTAAGGGATTTCGTGACTTCTTCACCTTTGCCTGGGGCAATTAGGCCTTTTCTATGTCGAGATGCAAACGCCTCACACAAGCACATGATGATGATGATGACATTCCGGGGAGCCTCGGTGCATCGAGGGCTACCCACCTTCAGATGCGCTCGGGAAGGACCGGACACCCGCGCGGCCGCGAACGCGTGCGCGTGAAACAGGAGAGAGGCAAGTTGAGTTTGCTCGTTTTGTGTGTACCTGAAGACGCCAGCCCTCCGTAAGGCCATCCGCGGCCGTGACAATACCAGACCCATAGCTCCTAAACGCCGTAGACCTACCAAGCCGTATGAGCTACCGCTACAAGAACCGCACGAGAACGCCAATTGTGGAGAAAAGCTGGTCGACCAACGTTCGATTGCTCTCGGGGCACGTCGTGGCCCTGCGTTATCCATCTTTCCCCCAACCCTCCGATGAAACGTATAAGAACAAGACTTTGCATGCCAGCACCAACGATGACAACACCCAAGACAGCGACCAACGAAAAGAGCATGATTACCACAGAAGACAGGAAAAGTTTGAAGCAGCCCAGCACACTGTACTGGTTTGAGTTCGCGACCTGTTCAAGTGAAGTTTGTCTTGATCAAGGCCCAAAGTCTTCTCTCTCGCCTTCAGCATCAGCATCGGCTTCAGCGTCGGCACGGTAGCCTTGGTGGTCTCCTGCTCCGGCAGGGTCGGGCCCACGCTGGCCAACAGGGTACATCTGCATCGTTGGTTAGCAAAAGCCCTCAACGTCAAGACGACCTGCCAGGACTTACCTGCTGCTGCATGGGATATCCTCCATAGACTCCCTGATCAAACATGTGTTGCTGTCCGTAGGCGCTTGGATCGGCTTGGACTGCGCCTGCGTACATGTTCGGCTGACGGAAGTCTTCTTGCTGTTGCATGTGCTGCCCCATGCCATAATCTGGAGGAGGCATCTGGTGTTGTGCGTGGACTTGCTGGGGCATTCCACCTGGAGGCACCTGTGCAGCGGACGACTGAACGGCCGCGTTGCCCTGTGCACCACCCCTCTTATGAGGATGCGCCTCCTCTCGTGGAACGATGTCGATCAGAAAGTCGAACATGTCGGATTTGGACAGGGCTGACGCAATGTCGGATCGCTGAAGTGTACGGCGCTTGTTCTCCTCAGCGTGTATCCAGGCGCGCATGGTAAGCTCTGTGATGAAGATGTCGCAGCCTTTCGCAAATAATATCGGTGCTTCGGCTGAGATCATCTTGACTTCCGGGTCGGCCTTCATGACCTTCTTGATGCGTGCCAACGGGAGCTGGTGCAGCTTGTAGTCATGTTCGTCGGTCTCAAGCTTCGTGACCTGCTGTTGCCAGTACGTGTTGAGGATATCGCGGTAGTTACCCGTCAGCCCCTGGTTGACCTAACGTCGTGTCAGCACTCGGGACACGCCTTACATAGACTAGAAGACATCGTACGTTCTGCCATGACTGAGTGAACAGCTGTGGGTCGGGCGCATGGCCTTGGGCGGCGATCTTGTCAAGTTGTTAGTGGTCGCGTTACAGCATACAGAGAGAAAACGCATGAATGTGAACATACAGCAGCGGAGGCGCCTGGAGAGAGGAGTTAGCTCAGTGCTCTTGCAGTGCGAGGCGCGCGTGCTGTTGCACCGATGCGCCGATGCGCCGATGCGCATTGGGAGGTTGTGAACTGACCATAGTGACCACCGTTTGCAGGGTCATAGAGTGGGTTGCCCGATTGTCCGTCGTACCGCCTGGGAGCGGCGGGCGCCTGGCGCATCTTTTGCTGGTTATGGCCTTGGAGCTGGTCCATGGCGGCAGTGTCGCGCAAACGTTACGCGACGACAAGGGGAGCGCGTCTGCAGAAAAACACCGAGACGGAAGACTCGGATTTCTGAATGGCTCGTCACGGATTTATCGCGTGCGACTACCAATAGCTGTCGGTAAATATGCTGTGGTGGTGTCTGAAGGTGGTCGTGGTTGGGTCCGAGGCGTGCTTTGAGTGGTTGGGGAGCTGCAGCAAGCTTAAGCGGGGGGCCGCTCGCGGTGACGAACTTCAGGCTGCTGTGTCTGTGCTTGAACTAGTTGTGTTATGGGTCCAGAAGATCATCCAGTCGAACATATCAAAGGCATGGTGGATCTGGAAGCCAATGTGGTTACAGTAAATCTGGCACCATGCTTATATGCATCTCGACATGTGCGTTGCACAGGAAACAGCCGTCACAGCTCCAAAGCCTGACAGTGCCATCACAATACAGCGCCTATGCATGCGCGTCACATTTGGCCTTGCACAGGGCCTTAGTCTTCAGCCCATCGCGATCTGACTCCCTCCAGATTGCTGCTCGGTTTCAGGGCAGCGCATTCTACACCGAAGCAGTGCATGCAGTAGAGTGCACCTTTTCCTACATCCCTGGTTGGATGGAAGATAGAACTGGAATGCCTCTGATTGGCTGTGTGCGCCATCTGCCACGTCCGGTGTGCGTTGGCCGGTCTGATGAGAGGCGTCGAAGCATGCAGGCTCGCATCATATCCAAATACTCGTGCGCTGGAAAGTGAAGCTGACTGTGGTTCGAAGACAACAGCAGGGAGAGAGAGCTGTGACTGACCGTCGGGCCGGGGAGGTGCCGACTACATGGCTCGTGCGGCGTCCCTCTCAAAAAGTTTCGCGGTTCTAAAATCACCAACCTTCGTGCATCCCACGCAAACGCCAACATGGAGCCGTTGCCAGCGCATCAGCCTCTCCTCGAGGATGACACCGATGAGGAGCTCTCAGATCAGCAGATCAAAGAGCTGTTGAACGAGGCCGCCGAGCGTATGCGCGCAAAGGCAGCCCTGCAGCCAGTTGCTGTACCAGATGCGCCTTTCAAGCTCCCCAAGCTGAGGCCTGGGCACATCGCCGACACATACGAGAAGACCGAGGGCAACATCACTCGCCTTGATCACTCGAAGCTAATCGACAAGAAGCAGCTGGCTCTTGCTAACGGTATCAAGAAGATCGATGACCCCCTTGCCGACAAGCGCAAGAGGAAAGAGGTACGTGCAACATTCTCTCACTACTCCCTGCCGGTGATGATAATTATCCCAAACTTTTTCCTGACGCAGACTCGGGCTCCGTCTTGGACGCCTTCCTGCACCATCTGATGGTTTTTATTCATAGTTACACTGAGGCACTTCACAAGAACCAGCTTTTGCTATTCACAACTGTTGTCTCCGATCATGCGCTGACAACTCGCAGGAAAAGAAGGCTACTGCAGGTGCTGAATGGTTCAACATGCCCAAAACCGATCTCACTCCCGAGCTCCGCCGTGACTTGCAGCTGCTGAAGATGAGAAACGTCTTGGACCCCAAGCGTCATTACAAGAAGGATAGTGCGAAGAACGATGTTCCAGCATTCTCGCAAGTTGGCACCATCATTGAGGGCCCTACCGAGTTCTTCAGCAGTCGCCTGAGCAACAAGGACCGCAAGCAGACCCTCCTGGAGGAAGTCATCAATCAGGATTCAAACAGCGGTCGATTCAAGCGCAAGTACAACGACATCTCAACCAAGAAGGCGAGTGGCGGAAAAAACTTCTACAAAAAGCAGCAGGCCAAGCGCAACAAGGGCAAGGTTTCCAAGCCTTGAGCATACTCAACGGCTTAACCACCAAGCCTCATATCTACCCATGCACAGAGTGTATTGCTGGCTTCTTGTCGCACAGCTTACCCGGCGCATTGCTCATGTCACACATCACATCGATGTTGAAGCAGATGGAAGCCGCGGTCCTGTGACAGTACCACACTAGCCTCGCGCAAGCTCTGGCATTTATGTTTTTGATTTGACGGTCTACTCTTGTAGATCGCTCAGAACCTGCTTGACAAGGGCCACCATGTCCTTTGCAGCCTCTCTGCCAGCGTCCAAGACCTCAGCATGATTTGCCATACACTTGGTCAGATGCGCCGTTAACTCTGCTCTGTTCATCTCTTGGATTTCAGGGTCGCTTCCCTTTGAACCAGCTTCGAGGACAGCGCTGTTCGTTACCAGACTGAACGCCAGGACGCGCATGCCGGCGTGCCTCGCAACGATGATCTCAGGCACAGTTGACATACCAACGACGTCTGCACCTAACATGTTGAGCATCCGGCACTCAGCTCGGGTCTCGTAGCTGAGAATACTTGATCAGCTTGGTCCTTGATGAAATAGATAGAAGAAGAACAGAGCAATGGAAGACAAATTAGACTTACGTTGGTCCTGCAACAAATGCGTACACACCCTCGTGAAGCTTTCGTTGCTGCTTATCCAGCCCTAGCTTGACCCAGGCTTTGTGCGTTCGTCTTCTAAGATCAAGGTCATACGCATCTGAAAGAGGAGGGAAGCGTGTGCCGAACTCGTCGATGTTGGGTCCGCGCAGGGGATGAATGCCAACAAGACCAGCCATGTTGAGGTGATCATTCAGACACACAATGTCTCCTACGCTGTAGGTTTGGTTCAGACCGCCCGCTGCGTTTGTGACAATGATAGTCTCAACGCCAAGGAGCTTGCATACGCGTGTTGCAAAGGTTGCGGCGTCCATAGAGTGACCTTCATAGAAACTATGAATGATTAGCTGGTTGCCATTTCTCTAGACTTAAGAAATTGGGTGACTGACTGTGCTCGTCCCACCAGAAGTGCTACTGTTGTCTTCTGAGAACCAATCTGCCCAAACACGAATTTGCCTGCATGTCCTTGTACTGCATCACGCTGTTAGCGTTCTCCTGTAACTTGGTGATCTGCCAGTTCCGAGCTCTTTCTCGTGACTACCCCGGTCCACTGAGTGCTTTGGAACATTTCAAACGCATCGAAATTGCTTGTTTTTATGATATCGTAACAAGTCCAATCGAAACCGCCACTTCCGGATCTTGTCCTCACTATTCATACATTCTTACGTACCGGTACTCTGAGGGAAGTTGGGGATGTTGGCGTAGTCCAGTGCCACCTTTGGCTCAGCTTCGATGGTGTCGGCAAGACCGCCCAGTCCAGATCCACAAACGATCGCAACCTTTGGTTTCTGGAGGCTCTCCGGTAACTGCTCGAGAACATACTTTGCAGTCTCGGTTGCCCGCACATATGCGTTGGGCGCAACCACTTGATCCAGTGAAGCCATGTCGATAATGCTATTTTCCCCTGCCTTTGCTGGGAGTTTGAACAGAGTAGAAACGAGGAAGAAGGTAGAATGGTAGAAACAGAAAAGATTCGAGTACCCGGTGACTGTCCACTATCATCAAGTGGGAAGGTCGGCTTGGCACGGTGGTATCCGATCTGCCAGGCGGTGGCTCAATGCGTCTTAGTGCGATTGAACATTGAAGAAGTTCGGGCACGTCAAGGGTGTCAACGGCGACGACAGCAACGATGGCGGCGCCGAGATGCATGCGCTCCTTTATGGGGCCTGTGAAGAGGACTAAGGTGAGATGATGGCAATTGTGATTGAACAACGACCGCCGCAGCTGCTCGACGGCTGGCGCAACTGCATTCGCTCTTTCATAGTCAAGGCTAACGCGCATACAGATTACACACGTCTCCCGACCATTCTCCACAACACCCTCTCGCACAGCACCGGAAGATGACCAGGCATCAGAGAAGGTCATGTCCGACCTCAAGGCGGATGTCGAAAGCGGGGACATGTCGCTCGAGGACCGGTTGCAGGACATGAACATGGATCCCGCCGAGTACAAGGCGTATGCACGACCGCACTGAGACGATGACGACGCATATACTGACGACTCGACAGCTTGTGGAACAGCCAGAAGAAGGCAGACAAGCGGGCTGCGAAGTGGGAGCCCAAGACACGCGAGGAGGCCCAGCAAAAGTGGCAGGAGGCGCAGTCCAGGCCGGACGACCTCACACTACTGCGCATATACAAACGCGCTGGCGTTGAGCCCATCAAGCTCGCAAAGTACGTCTCCCCGACTCATGATACTGCAAGCCACTAACACGCCTACAGGGAACGCGGTATCAAGCTTCCCAACGACAAGGAACCCCTCGATGCGAAGACACAAGCAGCCCTAGACGAACTCCGCCAGCCCCTCAACGTCCGCGCCGTGAACCTCCGTCCGCTGCGCCGCACGCCGGAATACGGTGTTCCAGTTTGCGATCTGCAACTGCGCACCTACTCGGTCCGCAACCTCCTCCTCTTTGCCGACTTCGCCGTCCGTGCAGCATACTACATGGGCCTCTCTGCCCGCGGTCCCATTCCTCTCCCACGCATAACCGAGCGCTGGACAGTTCCACGGTCCAATTTCATCTTCAAAAAGAGCCAGGAAAACTTCGAGCGTATCACCATGCGTCGGTTGATCCAGATCCAGGACGGACATCCCGATGTAGTGAAGGCATGGCTGGCGTTTTTGACCAAGCACCAGGTCAACGGCGTAGGAATGAAGGCGAATATCTGGGAGTACGAGGACTTGGAGACGGCGACGCGTGCTGGAGAGGCTGTTGCGGTGGATGATGTCAGCAGGAGGAGGGAGGGCCCGATGATGCAGAAGGTCGACGAGATTCTGAACAGCAAGGGATTCAAGGAGGCTATGAAGGGGCACAAGAGCGAGGCTGAGATTGAGTTCAGGCGGTAGAGGGTGCCCTTGTAAGATGTGACTGGCTTTGCATATACGGGGGTTTAACTTGTGGTATATGATTTGTACAAACATGTAGGAAAAGATGCAGATAGAGCACTTGAGCGTATTCAAGTCCCGAACGAATGCGTTTTTAGTAGTCGGGGATGCCGTTATACGCTCGTACTCATTTCCCACAGCCTACTTTCTCGTAGTCTGTCAACAGTCTTGTCAATACTTGCACCCATCTCAACTTACCAGGCGCCTTCTGATAGTGTCCCAGGCAGTAAAGTTTATTTCGCCTACCCAGATTCGCAACATCCAAACATGGCCTCCTCCAATCTCTCACAACAACCTAATCAAGCACGCTCTCCCCCGCGATCGACGCATCCCTAGGATCCTGAACCTGCGTGACGCCCTCCTTCTTCCCCACCCTATCAAACTCAACATCCCCGTCCGAATTGCCCGCCTCCTGACTATCACTACCACTACCGCGATTCCGCGCCTCCTCACCCTCGACTTCTACCTCTCTGAGCCCAGCCACCGCTTTCTGCCGCGCCTTAACCTTCCGCGGCTTCTTCGCGCTCACAGGCCCATCCGCATGTCTATCTTTCCACTGCGAAGCGTCAGCAAGGTAGCGCAACACCTTCCAGCTGAACCCATCACATCTCGTATTTTCAACGAAAATGCTCCGATGGCGCGAACCGGGACATTTCGAGCTCTTCCAGCTTTACCCTCCACCACCCCTCTTGAACTCTTAGACACGCACTACCCACCCATTCATTCATTCGTTGATGAAACCGCACAACCCCCACCTCCACCCCCTCAAAAAAAAAAAAAAAAAAAGAAAGAAAGAAAATGACTCCCTTCAGAAAGACAATTCAAACCACCACTCACCATACCCCCATACCGATACCACGGAAACCGCGCCTCGAACCCCCTAGCATCTTCAACGCCGCCGGATACCGAGGTCCAGCATTTGCCCGGACACACAAAGTTCCAGACGCCGGAGTTGTCGAGTTGGCACCGTACGAGGAGGTGGCGCTGCGTGTGGCAGAGTGTGCATTCTTTTGGGGCCATGGTGGGGTGGCTGAGAGGAGTGAGTGGGTGGGTGAGTGAGTGAGTGAGTGTATTTGGGGGGTTTGTTGTGTTGGAGTGGAGGTGGGTGTTTGGCGGTGGTTGGAGTGGTGACATCATGCGCTAGTGTTATAGTGAGGGTTTTGGGGGGTGTGGGGAGTAAAAAGATGACGAATGGCATTCAAGACTATGGAAACCCTACGAAAGATATGAGTTTGTGCGATGAAAGCTGGTCGTTCATCCTTCTCCTACCGAGGATTAGTCCTCTTCTCCTTCCCCAGCATACCGTTCATCGGCAAGCAATAACTCCAAGATTGCATCGAGCAGCTCTTGCTTCAACCCCCTGTTGCTCAACGCCCGCACCTTGTTCAGCACCGGCTCGCTGTTGTTGACGCAGTTCCAGATATCCCACTTCTGATCCATCTCGATCCACGCCTTGTCGATGATGTTCCAGATCTTTGGATTCGGGTCGATAACATCCAGCTGCGGACCAGATGATGAGGTAGAGCCAAGCTCGATGATGCAGGAGTTGTCTGTTGGGATAGACCCGAGCGTGATGACAGTCCCGTTCGACTCGTGGGTCGTTGTGTAGTTGAGAGGTTTGGCGTTGCGCTTGGTACTGGGAGACGTGGTAATGCAACGTATCTCAGCACCGTGGGCAGGCGTGTGAGCGAGGAGACGGATCTTCCAGGTCCTGTTCTTCGGGATAGCAGGGTTCGATGGACTGGTCGGGCCAATCTTTAGAACACCAGTAGACTGCTTGTATGTGATGGGCGTGTAGCTGAAGTGCACTGTCTTATCTGCAGATGCTTCGACACCTTCATCGTCGATCATCCGGAAACCGCCATCATCCACCTGCGAGCCGGTGCCGTCATCTTCAATAAGTGTAAAGGAGCCATCTGCACCGACTGCCAGGAGGATTTCCAAGCTCTCGGGATTAGGTGAGCCGCTCTTTGGCCGCCAAGCACCGTCCAGAGGCACGATGGCACCCTCACGGACAAATACTGGGGTCTGGTGGAGAGGGCGGTGGACTTGCAGCTCGCCCTTACGATTGTAGACCACGCCGGTGAAAATGTCGACGTAGCGGCCGCTTGGGAGCCAGAGCTTCGATGCACCAAGGTGCGTGGTGTTGTCGCGGCGCTGGGTAACCGGGGAGACGATCAACTCGCTGCCAAAGCGGAACTGGTTGGGTACATTGTAGGCTGAGTCCTCCTCAGGATAGTCCCAATACATGGGTTGAACAAGCGGCTCGTCATCTGATGCTGAGCGGGCGTTCATTGTGTAGAGGTAGGGGATCAGTCGGTGGCGGTAGCGGAGAGAGTCCTCCATGATCACTCGGCTCTCTTCATTGAAGCCCCAGGGTTCTCTGGTATTGAAGGGGTTGTTGTCTGAGTGCAGTCGAAGAATGGGCGAGAAGCAACCCAGCTGCACCCATCTTGTCGTGAGTTCGTCATCTTTGTAGCCGTGTGTATGACCGCCAATGTCGTTGCTCCACCATCCATATCCGATGTTGGAGGCTGTGGCTGTGAACTCTGGTTGGAAGTTCAACGACTCCCACGTAATGATAGCATCGCCAGAGAACCCAATTTGGTACCGCTGTGCACCTGGACCACCAAAGCGTGAAAGAATCAACGGTCTCTGTGACCCCCGGCCACTGTCAAGGAAATGGAAGTGGTTAAGCACCCAGAGCGGGTCGACACCGGGAATCTTGGATGTGTTGCCTTGCTGCCAATCAACCCACCAGAAGTCGACTCCGCGATCCTCGTGCTGGTGGTGGACTATGTCGAAGTACGCATCCATGAACTTCTTGTTCGTACAGTCGAACTCAATCGTCTTCTTACTTGCTGGGTTAATACCCATGTATTTCGCAACCTCGGCATACTGGGCTTCGTGCCACCGGAATCCATCTGCAGGATGCAGGTTCAGCGTCAGCTTCATACCACGATCGTGCAGGTTCTTCATGAAGGCGTCCGGATCTGGAAAGAGCTCCTTGTTCCAGGTGTATCCGGTCCAGCCGTTGATACTGTCTGGCAGGTTCCAAACAAGATGCCAGTCCATGTCTACGACAGCCACGTTCATCGGCACATCATCCTTCTTAAAGTGATCGTGCAGCTCCATGTACTCCTTCTCGTCGTACGCGTGGTATCGGCTCCACCAATTGCCCATCGCATACCGTGGTAGCAGTGGCTGACTTCCAGAAACGGCGTAATATGCTCTCACCGCCTCACGATAGTCGCGGCCGTACAGGAAGATATATTGGTCGATGTCGCTGCGGTTCCTGCGGCCTGCGATCCATCCATCTTTTTTAAACAGCATAGATTTGCTGTCATCCAAGACGGCAATGCCGTCTCTTGACAGCACACCAGGTCCCAGTTCGGTCCTGCCATTGACCGAGTCCAATGTGCGCGTGGTACCACCCAAGTTCGAGACATCTTGCCCGTACGCCCAACTACCCGTCACGTTGCCCTTCAAGTTGATCTTGAGCCCCTCGGCACTGAACTTCTTGTCATATATTACGTGGAAGCGTTTCGTGACAATCTCGATACCATGGCCGCGGTCCCACACGTAGAAGTCGGGCACAGCAAGCTTTCGATTGACTGCGAAGGTGGATGCTCGGTCCTCGAACTTGCCATCCTCGGACCACTCGAATCGTAGGAGGCCATCTGTAAGGATAGTGAATCGGTACTTGTCGCCCGCAACAATGGCGTCCGAGTGCGCAACAGGGTGCACGTCGAATCCGTAACGCGCAGGCTTCCCCATGGCTTCTAGAAAAGGGGTACAGAGTGCCAACTAGACAACACTTTTCAGAAAGGGCGGAGTCGAAGGCGTCCGGGGCATGGTGGGGCACAGAAACGCCGGCGTCTCCGTCGTGTTATAGTATCTGGGGAAGGAAGCTCAGGCCAGGTCATGATGGCTTGACTTCGGCGGCTCGTGACCTCGGTTCCGGAAACTCAGGCGCGAGTGTCAGACGACGACGGGATGGAGTCGGCATTCTTGTCAGAACCCATGTCCAGCCCATCGTAGTGGTGTTGGAGATGGTCGTGAGGTGGGCTGGTGCAACAGATGGAGAAGTGTGGAAAGCCCACGTGCACGCGTCATTTTCTGCATCTGCGGAGAATGCATCTGTGCCTGCAGCTGTGGGTACACCACTTCAACGACTGACTGCAGGGTCCAGACGAACACGACCAGATTTTAAGAGAGACCCTATACATCGTTCCAAGTAAGAAGAGCGCGTGTCTGTATGAGAAAGCTCTCGAGCGTTCCTTTCTTTTGTCTGCGATCGCAGATACAATACGCGTGCAGTCCCAAAGGAGGTGTCAACATGTGAGGACATGCATCCGGTAATCACTATCCTCGCACACATCCAGATCTACCGTGCCCAGCTGGTGAGCTACCTGGATATAGTTGCGAGTCGGGATCACAGGAGGAGCAGCAGATGTACCAGTTTGGTAATGGGGTTGGTTTTTCTAATCATGTGTATGTGGACGGACTAACTATAGATAAAGGAGATGCAACAACAGACGCCTCGCTGTGCAGAAGTTGCACACCAGGGACTATCGTGTCATCGTTACATTCAAAGCGCATTACTCTAAAGAACAAACAAAAAACAGCAAACAGGAAAGCAACAAGTGTGTATAGGAAGAAAGTTGATAAGGAAAGATATCCGACCGCGCAAGGCCGCAGCGAACCCATTCAGATGTATCTTAGCTTCTTAGCAACACCCAAGCAGACCGCAACGAACAATGCGATCGTGCCAAGGATGCCGAAGAACCAAGCCAAGCTGCCGTCCTGACCAGGCACGCGGACGTTCATACCAAACAAACCACAGATCAAGTTGAGTGGAACGAGAATCGTCGCTATCACAGTGACTTTCTGAAGCGTGTCGTTGCTAGCGTTGCCCTGGATGACCTGGTCGACCGAAATCTGCGCAAGGTAATTGGAGTGTGCGCGGCTCAGCATCTTCTCGAAATGGGCCAAGTTGGACATCATAGTGACGACGTGGTCCTGGATATCGCTGAGGTAGAGACCGACGTCGCCGCGGGGTGCAACGCTGTAGGATTCGTTGCAGCGCTTGGCAAAGCCTTTGATGACGTCGGCCTTGCCGCCGAGCAGGCGCAGCAGCTGCATTACTCTCTTGCGAGCATCGCCAACAGCACGCAGAATAGCACGTGAGTCTTCGATACGAGCCGTGAAGACCTGATCCTCGATGGCCTCGGCTTCGTCCTCAATGCCACGGATGACGGGACCAAAGCTATCGACGATGTCGTCGATGAGGGCGTAGCAGATCCAGTCAGCATTGAGGTTGATGTAGTCGCGGAGGCGACTGATGCGCTTGCGGACATTGAGCGTGTGTGGGCTCTCGCAGAACGTGAACGTCAGAAGTCCCTCTTTGAACACTACAGCGTAGAAGTTGACGGGCTCGAGGTAGTCTTCGGACTCCTTGTCGGCCTGGAAGAAGGAGCGGAAAGAGACAAAGTAGTACTGGTGGAACAGCTCTACCTTTTCACGCGGCTCCTGGATACAAATATCCTCGCGCGTAAGAGGATGCACACCGAATGCCTTGGAGATAGCGAACACTTCCTCTTCGGTAGGGTTAACCATGTCCATCCACCAGACGCCGCCGTCTGGTGGTGTCTCGAAGAGGTCACGGAAGCGTTCGCCAGGCATGAGCAGACCTCCCAGCTCGGCAGCGTGGATTGTGTCGTCCAGCTCAGAAGAGAAGAAAGTGAAACGATTGCCAGAGAATGCTGATGCCTCCTTCTTGTTTTCGTTGAACATGTGCGCTAAGCCCTCCTCTGCGAGCTTCTCCTGAACAGCTGGGTCGACATCTTTAAGCGTGGCGGTCTCCGCATCGTCTTTGCCGTTTGCCTGGCTGGACTTGGGTCGGAGGTCTGCAAAGATCTTCTTGGACATTTGAGATGCAACACTGGGCTTGTGACGCAGGCTCTGGCCAATCGGGGTCTTCTCTTGACACTCTGCGACGAATTCTTCAAGCTCTTCATAGTCGAAGCGTGTGGTTTTTCCAAAGTCTTCCTCTACGGGGAAGCACACGTCCTCTTCGGCAGAGCTGGGCGCAGAAGCAGTCTCGATGCTCTTCACGTCATCAGGACGCTCATCGCTGATGGTTGGGCGGCGCGCAGTGGCCCTAGAGTGTGTCCTCTGCAGGTTAAGCTCCACGATCGAGGGTGGGCGACTGTTGATGGTGCCTGCTCGGTCACGGCGACGGTTGGGGCCAGCGAATGCATCCACGGAGTTGGGAGGCGACGGTGAGCGCGAGGTCCTAGAAGACGCGCGGGACCTAACCAAACGTTCGACAGCTGGGTCGCGAGGGCGCCTGAAAGTTTCACGGCGTGCGGACGGGCTATGGGCGGCTTGGACCGAACCACGACGGTTGTGGCCGTCAGGAGACAAGTACGGGCCATCGTCATCAGCAATGGCATTCTCCTCAAAGTCGCGCGTGGTGATACCGCCCGCTTCGAGCGCTTCGTTCACTTGAAAGAGCAGGTTGGGGCGGTCGACTTGGTTGTTGATACTAGCAAAGGTCGGTCGACGCGATCGAACGGGAGGCGGCGAGTCAGCACGGGGCATGGACTGGGGCTGGCGGCGGTGGTCATCGAGGTCAGACACAGGAGTGCTGAACCTCGTCTGGGACCTCTCAGATCTCGGAGTGTCAGACATGTTGGCGACTCAGACGGGGATTGAGTTTGACTCCAAGGGTTCTTCTTTTTTCTTTGGTTAAGCCAGGTTTGTTGTTTTGAACGTCGCGATAAGATCTCCTGCAGTGCAAGAAACCTCAAGGTTCGGCGAGTCGCTTGTGAGCGCTCACCTCTAAGGCGCGTTCAACTTGACTAGAGGCCTTGCGTAGGGTCCTCCCCTACACTCAGCCGCTGGGGAAATATTTCCGGTAGCCAGACTTCCTGATCCTGGAGGGACGAGGAAGGGGTTGCGAGTACGATGGATGGAAAGCGAATGTGTCTGTGAATGCTAGTGCGGCCCAGTTATGGCGGCTTCTTGTAGTCGCCTCCGTAGACCCACGCCTTTGGGCCGAGAAGGGGACGGATGGAGGAGAACTTGTGAAGGTAAAGCCCCGCCAACTTGATGGTTTGGTTGAGATAGGACGCCAAGGCGTCAGGGAGCGTGTTGAGGAGGGGTGGCGATCGAAACGGGGTAGCCGGATTCGATCAGTGGCAGTCGTGGGCGTTGACGTCCACTGGTGGTTTGAGGGAGTTGCTGGAGAGGGTCAGCGATGCAGCTCTCGGCGTTCGTGCAGGCGCTGGTGTTGGTATAGAGCGTACCGTAAGGGTTGGGTGCGGTGTTGTTATGATTGTTATTGGGTTTGTTGTTTGATAGGGGTTTGGTGGGTGGTTACAGCGTCCCAGGGACAGTGTGGGTGGTGTTTGTGGAGTGGTGGGCGGGCGCGGGCTTAAGTACTTGTAGCAATAATGCGGGCCGTCGGAGTGGTCAAAACTTTTCAAGGGGAGGAGCCGCGGCCGGTTGGGGCTGGATGGCTGGATGGCTGGTGGTCGATGCTACAGCAACTAAAGGAAGCGACGCATCGAGAACCGGGCCTCAGGGATGCGAGTCTTTCAAACGACCGACTCCGTGTGGCGCTTTGACTGGCTTTGGAGACAGGAGCGCGGTCTGCTTGTCACATGCATGGGTGCGTCAGGTTTGCGCAGCCGTGAATGGCGCCGCGCTGGGCTGCCGCTTGGCGTCTGCGGCTGAGGATCCCTGCCGCTCGGGGCCGGGGATGCCAGATTGACCGTTGGACTGGCGCAGCCACCAAGACGCTGGGTTGGTCCTGGGAGTGCAACACCACAGCAACGAGAGGCAACCTGTTTCTTCCTCGTACCGTCTACCACCAGTGACCATAGCGACCATAGCGACCATAGCGACCAGCGTGACCAGCGACGTCAGCCAGCGCTACCGTTGCCATGTCAGAACAGATGCTCGAGCAGGTCCGCGAGGCCGTCGAGGGCCAGATTGTACGCGTCCACCAGCCCCATGGCGGGCGTGCAGGCTAACATGTCCAGGACTTTGAGGGCCAGCGACTGGCAGAGATGCTGACCACGGTGCTGCCCGGCGCAGCAGGCGTACGCTCTCCCCGGCCTCTTCCGTGTACCTGCATCACAGTGCTCACCAGACCAGATCATCGCCTTCCTCGTGGGCTTCGCGCAGCAAGACATCAAGCTGGCCCTCTACATCGGCCTCGCCGGCACCGCCCTGACCTTCCTCGTCGTTGTGCCCCCGTGGCCCTTTTACAACAAGCACCCGGAGGACTGGCTGCCGCCGCACAACGCCCCGGCCTCGAGCTACAGCATCGACGTCGACGGGCAGAAGGTGGGATAGACACCACGGGAGGGACGCACAACACAGCCATGGATCGAAGCAATATCATGACTGTAATTCAAACTTGATTCGACAGCTCTTCGGCCAGTGATGCTACGTGGCTCCGCCGGTGATGCTAACCTGCCCTCGTCTTCTCATGACCCTTTTACCAAGCCCAGTTGACGCCATACGTCCATAAGGAAACCCAGACCCAAGCGCTGCTACACACGTCATCTCTCTACCGACCATACTTCTGGAACTCCCAGTCTCGGTTGTCGAGCGGGCAGACCTGTCGTGTCTTGAGCCATCGCGAGATGCAGTGGAAGTGGAAGGCGTGCTGTGTCGTGTTAGCTGTGGGTGCTGGGCGTGGAGTGGGGGTGAAGGTACATTGCAGATGCCCCAGGCGACGGTGCATTCTTCGCTCGTAGCCGAGGCCTGGTTCGCCTGGCACTCGATGCAGAGGTCCATGATGTGGTTACGGCAGATGGCGCAGTTGTCGACGACAATGTCCCAGGCCCAGAGCGCTACGGCGTTCCACTGCGCTCTGTTAATACACAACCAAGTCTGCGCGAACCTCACACGACGACTGACCTTCTTGACCTCGAAGCGCTTCTTGTCGCTGCTGTCGGTGCTGGCGGCGGCCTTGGCGACCTTGGTCTTGGGTGCGGGCGCATCTGCCATGTCGACGTCGGCCATGGTTGCTGTGGTGTGGGTGTGGATGGGATGGGGATGGGATGTGGGGGTTGCGGGGGAGGGTCGAGCTGCTGGTGGGTGGTGTTGGTGGCGGGTGGAGGCGGTATGTGCGGTTGTAGTGTGTTGGAGCTCAGGCGGTGCAGCTTGCCAAACAATGCAGAGGCGGCGTCTGGAAGGTCAAGTGGTTGGCCTGGTCGACGTTCGACGTTCACCCTCACAAAGAGGCAACAGTGGATCGTGCCTGGCGGCAGGTCACCGAGCGCACAGACCAGCGCCTTCCCTCTGCGTCCTGAACGACTGGTTGAACGCACATGGGAACACAGACAGAGAGGGAGAGGGGCCCTGGACGTCTCTGGAGTCTGGACACATGCATGCGCACTGCCCGCCCCTTTGCAAGGTGCCTGCATTCACCCGTGTGGCCTCAAAGACTGCTGGTGACCAAGCATCCAAGATGCGCGTTTCAAGCACGACCGCTTGCGTCAGTACGCCGCTACGCCGACGCCGATTTCAGGCCTGAGGCTGTGACGCTTCGCTGCCCGAAGACAAGGCTGCGCCCTCTCCGCAGTCACCGCCAACGCTCGACGCTCGACGCTCCTCTTCCACCACGCTCTCACTTCGCTCCCTCCCCCGCTTCACACGACGACTCGCGCCCATCACTACGCCTGCGCCCTGGACATGACCGCTTCACCCTCCCGCAACTCCACAACCTCGCCTTATCAGTCCCGCAGCACCACCGCCTCGTCATCCCGCGCCATCAGTTGATCTCCAACCCCGTACCCACCGCCATACACGCACCACCACCACCTCCCCGACGACTTCTGCTAGCGTCGTCCACCCTCTCACCCGCATCCACTCCCATCGCGCCTGCCTTACATGTCGACTGGCCAAAGTATAGCGTCTCCACGCGCCCCGCGCGGCCAGCACCGCCACCCGAGCGCTACCCACCCCGCCCACGAGAACAGCAACAATGGCAGACAGTCCCACCGCCGCCCACGCGGCCCTCGCAATCACAACAGCGCCAATGCCCCCCACCCCTCGCCGAACAAGCTGTCGCACGCCGATCCCGCTCTGTCAGAAGGCGCCGCCTACACCACCGACGACGCCCGCGCACCCCCAGCACCGCGCAACGCGAAGAGGCACACGCGCCGAGAGCCCTCGCACGACCGAACCTTCTCGCCCATGGGTGCCCAGACCTCCCTGACCGACACGGAAGCCGCCCCCAACCGTACCTCTGCCACGCCGCTAAAGAACCAGGGCGCCTACGCTGGGCCTACCTTTCACGCCTCGCCTGCCCCTTCAGCCTTGCCTATCCCCAAGTTCTTGTCCAAGTCGGTGCCAGCCAAGACTGCCCCAGGCCCACCTACGCCGCCGCCAGACAACAGCTCCGATTCTGCCGACTCGCTGAGCCCCTCTCCTTCGCCGTCGCGCGCCCCCATTGCGATTCCACCTCGCCAAGACGATTCTCCACTGGACATGCTTTTCAAAGCTGACAAGGCCGAGCGGGCCAAAAACACCGCCTTCAGTCCCGTTTCGCATCCAGCCAGGCCCCAGCAGCAGCAGCAGGACCATAACCTTTTCCCCATCGAGCTCGACGGCGAGAGCAGGAACTCGCACATGTCCCCACCTCCATTCCACTCACCAGGAGGCTACCGCGCTCTGACTGACCCCTCGAGGGTACCGCAGCTCAAGGATATGCAGGAGCCGAAAAATGGTAACGACGTGATGCAGGACCTCATGAACAGGCTGTCCATGTCGCAGAAGAAGCTTACCGCCCCAGCTGCCACTCCACCCAGAGCAACAGCACACGCCCCCGGAAACTTCCCATCCCCCCACCATACACCCTCCCCTTTCCATAGCGGTCGACCGTCTGTCAACCGCAGCGTTTCAGGTCCTTCCACACCGGCCGCGGCCGCTCAGGACGGCCCTGATTTCTTCTACGGAAACCGTAATCTTTCACCCATGTTCAAGGCAGCGCAGGGAGACACCCCGAAACGTAACTCGGGCCTACGTTCCGAGGTCACTGCGGACTCTCCCACCGTTCAGCAAGGCACATTCCATGACTTTCCATCCATCCCCTCTGCGAATGCCATCCAACCCACAAACGCTGGCCAAGACCCGGTGAACACGCGACGTGGCTCCGTTCCATATGGACAATCTCAGCAGAGGCAGCCGAACAAACACGTCACCCAGACACCCGGAAGGTACCAACAACGCCAGGATGGACAGCAGCGCGGCAGAGGCAACTTCCACGGCCCAGGACCTAGGCACGGCAGGCCAGCCAATGCCCCCCCTGCATCCGCCCCCAGACCCGCCACCACCATGATGTCTTTCGTACCCGCCTCCGTCTCGGCGAAACCAAAACCGAAGGCAGAGCAGCAGCAGCCTGCATCTGCACCTCCACCAACCTCGACTCCTGATACGTTGGCTCTAGAGCAGGATCTCAAGCGCATGCTCAACCTCAACCTGACTGGAGAAGGCGTCCGGTAGCCTTGGAGTCCTCGACTTTTTCTGCCGTCACTGCATAGCTTGCGCGCGATTTTGATTTACTATCTTTCATGTCCATCACTTTCGTTTGTTTATATGGGCTTCTTCTGGACTTTGCTGTGTTTTGGCCATGTACTGTGGCGCTTCTGTCTTTTCTTACTGCTCTGGCGTTGGACGGCGTTCTCGCAATTACTAGCGTTGGTTGGCATACCTTCTGCTCAATGGTGGACGTGGCATGGATTTACTCGAGTCAGCTCTAGGTTATGGTATGGCGCGGCAGGACAATCTTGCTGGGACACTGATTGCGGATATGCATGGCGATGGTGTTAAGAGCTGGAATTGCGTGGTTATAGTACCAGGTTTGGTATCTTTGTTATCTACATTGTTCCTGGGGTGTTTCGGCAGGCTTTTGAGCTGCGAGCCCTCATTGCCAACGCTCTGCCATCCTTATCCTGGATCCAGGCACGACTCGAACTTATCAACACTCCAACACAACTCAACGTAAAAACAAAATAAAATATATGGGCATAATGCTCGGCCCTATCTCTCAAGGGAGATTGGGTTTTATGCCTAATTTCAGCTTCTGCTTGGTTTGGGTGTGATGGTGAGGTCTTGGCTGAATGACGGCTTGCAGATGTATACACGAACGAGCTGCTTACGCGAACAAGATGCGGCTGCGACTTGGATTCACACGTCGTTGCACAGGTCACCGCAACTTCCAGCGTTTGTGTATATGAAGGTCTAGGTCTCATGAGTTGGATACACGTGGAACGACGTCACATTGATTGCAATTGACCAACGAACAGCTGCATGGAAACACACTTTCACCTTTAGTTGACCAAAATTCGATCGACCATACATCAAGCAATGCTCACCGCAGTGAAAATGTTGCCCACTGATCACGTTCACTTCACCGTCACCTACAGACCGCTTGGCTTCCTGGCCTCCACCGCTTCGCTCTCTGCTTATATCCTTCACGACTGACGGACCTACGAACCCAAAGATCCAGCAACCCCCACTCACTTCCTAAGCACGATGAACCGTCTCAAGACCAAGGGCAAGTCATGCAGTACAATGATGTAAAACAACCACTGACGCATCCTAGCTTCGAGATTCTTCAAAGACAGTCCAAGTCAGGATGAAAAGGCAGCCAACGCCTCTGCAGGTTGCGAAGCTGACTTCGACGCTGGTATCGAGAGGAGCCTGCGCCAAAAACGTAAGTGCACCGTCTTAGTATAGTGACTTGACACTCACACGAACAGCGTCCCGCCTCTTTAGAGCGAAGAACGAAAAGCCACTGCCAGCTCCCCCATCTAGAGTTCTTCCTTTCGCTGAAGCTCTTCCGGCAATTCCCAAGGCTGATAACGGTGCGTACGAAGAAACAGCAGGCAATTATGCGCGCGATTCGGCGTCAGTAGAGACAAACAAGCCACTACCGTTCCCTCCAGTCGCCCAGGATGTGCCAAATTTAGGAATGCCAACCATCTCGAATGAGAAGGTTCGTGGTGTGGCACGCAAGTCTAAGCCGGCAGGCCGCGAGCTCAAGTCACGCCCCAGCTTTGCCTCCCTACGAAGTACCAGTATGTGCAAATCCTCTCTCCACATCACATTGCTGACGAGCCTACAGGCTCCCGCATCTTCCGCGCAAACACAGGCAGCCATGGCCCTCCTCCGCCACCCATGCCCCAACTGCCCATTGATACACCCACGCCAAAGCTGCACCGACCAACCCTTCGACCTTTCGAATCAATGCGCTCTGCACGCTCCTCACGATCCAGCTCTGGTCGTGTTGTCTCTATCTCTCGTCCAATCTTGTCTACCCAGATCACCACCACCCCCACAACTCCAATTCCAAGCACTGTACCTTTCACTAAACCGCCCGGTCCGCCACCGCAACGCCCACCGCGCCCAGACAGTCTAGACGACGAGACCATCGCACTGATGCGAGACGGGAGCGCCCGCATGATTCTGCACACCCCAAACCGCGTCCGGTCAACTACTACTACAACTACCACGACCACATCATCAGACCAGAACAGCATATCCACCAGAGCGTGTTCAGAAGAAGCATACACGCGCCTCGGCCTTCCATCTGGCCTTCCATCCGGCCACAGCTCCATTTCGCCCCCGAGCACCCCAATCTCTGACTCGTCGCTCGCCGCAAACTTCCCACTCGATCCGTCCCGGCCCCTGCCCTTCCGCGATAGCAGCGGCAGCGTGAAGGGGTACGGACGATTCAGCGCTTATATCAAGGCGCGGCAACAGTACAAAAGCGGTGGGTACGACGATGGCGTTGATCAGGAGGATAGGGAGATGGGACCGATTGAGCAGTATAGGGAGAGTAAGTGTGGGGATTGGACGTTGGAGGCGAGGGTTAGTGGGAGGCTGGGGGAGAAGGGGATGGTGTTTAAGGATCGGTGGGGATGTTGGCGCTTTGTTGCTGATATTTAGAGAGGAATGCGTGTTGGGACGTGGTTGGCTGTGCTGGTGTGGTTGAAGGCGGAGGAGCACGCCGTGAAATGGAAACGTCGGATGGCTAGAGTTTGGATGCATAAAGCGGTTTTCTGGATGCTGATATATCAAAAACTGCGAGAATACTAATTATTCCTGCGCAGACCATGAACGAATCAGACTTTACAAACTCTACTTTCCTATCATGCTCTAGTGGAGAGACGGTATATTCGCTTATCTAGAAAACTCAAACGACGTGTGGAAACTCTGTTCTATGTTTACAGCATTTTGCTAGAGAGATGCAGGTTGCCGTGTAGGTGCTACTAAGACAAATCCTAGCCTGTTTCGGTATTCCCAACTTCGCGAACCATGTTTTGACTCAGGCTTACCGTAATATTGAATTTTAGCACTCGAATAAAGGCTTCAGAGAAACCGTTCATCTTAGACATTGCGTTTCATCATGCCAGCGGCGCCTTCACCGCAACATAGACTCACCGGTGAAAAGCTTGGGCACAATTGCTCGCAGGCAACGATCTCTTTCACCTGCTAATCCGGCGGACAACACCTGATACATAATCTACTCTGGCTGGCTACGTAGCTTGTTGCACCTCGTCGTCTACTCCACTCAACCTGAACCGCATCAGCCACTGAGAGCGACTTCTACCATCATGGCGGACTCCGATCGTCTGAAAACACGACATGAACTCTATGCAGACCATCGTCGCAAGGTAGCTTCTCGTCGGCTTGGCTCGTCCCGTAATCCCATCGTCCTCGAAGACACACCACCACCGCAAGCACCAGCCACTACTTCAGCGAAGACCAAGAACAAGAGCGGTAGGAAGCTAACCCGCGATGCGAGAGGACGCTTCACCAAGGCAAAAGCTGTTACGAAACCAACTTCGGACCGCAAGAAAGTCGCCAAGGTCACGGCACCGCGGAAGCCTAAGAAGAAGGCGCGTCCTGAGAAGACAGAGTGTCTCATCTGCGCTACGACAAAGGATACGAAGCGCAAGTTCAAGGCTCCCGACGATGGAAATACCTGCGAACATTTCGAGAATGTGTGTAATTCATGTGTGCAGAAACAGATCAAGACCAAGATCACGGCACGTCAACTTACTGATGCACATCTACCTTGCATGTTCCCTGGGTGTACGACAGTGCTCGACCACACGGCACTGAAGAAGGTCATGACTACGGCGCTATTCGAGACGTAAGTCCCACCCATATTTGCATTTTCTCAATATTCAAAAAGGGAAAAAATGCTAACAGCCAGTAGTTGGGACACGGCACTTACCAAACACATCCTCGCCGCCAACCCATCATACATGGCCTGTCTCAACCCCAAATGCGGCATCTATTTCTCGACCGAAAACTGCAACGACGAGCACCAGACTTCCATCACAAAGTCGAAGTCGCAGTCTAAAACCACGCAGAAGCAGAAACAAAAACACACGCAAGAACCCCCCACCAAAGCAGCCTGCCCCTACTGCACCCACGAATCCTGTCTATCCTGCAACCGGCCCTGGCACCCGGGATCTTGCAACAGCGCCAAAAAGCTCGAGGACGAAGAATCCGTAGCGGCGATCAAGAAACTGGGAGCGAAGCCGTGTCCTAAATGCGGTGTGAATATCGAAAAGCAAGGTGGTTGCGACCATATGAACTGTAAGTCCCCCCTTTTTTATAACTTACTTCCCTTTGCCCTTCATCCTCCTACCCCAACCCCAACCAACCACCTTCGAACAACCAATCTAACTGACTCCCCAGGCCAACGCTGCCGCCACAACTTCTGCTGGGAGTGTCTGGGCACCTTCACCGGATCGACCAACCCGCACCTCCCGACGTGTTCGCACCGCCGCCCCATGATCGGCGAAGACATCGGGAACTTCGTAGGCGAGAATGCGACGCCGGAGCAGATGAATCGCGCTATTGAGCTGGCGACGGCGCAGTTGCGCGCTGGTCGCGTGCCGGTGCCGACCGTTCGGTTGCCGCAGGGGGTCGTGCTGGTTCGGGGGGCGGTGGTGAGGCGGGTGAATGGTGGGGTGGGGTGTGTAGGTGAGGTGAGGTGAGGTGAGGTGAGGTGAGGTGAGGTGAGGTGGCTGGTTGGGATGAGTGAGGTTTGTAGAGGGGGTGTGGTGGGTGGGGTGTGGTTGTGAATTGAGTTGAGTTGAGTTGAGTCGATTCTACTGCGACTATACTAGCGGCTGGTCATGGAAACAAGGTCGTATATCACGGTTCAATAAACGGATAGTCTCACTCCCTTCTCAACTCCCTCGGTCAAGTGAGTTTTAGCCCAGCCGACGACCTCGCACTGTAGCGACAACACTGAGCGAGCACGACCCCAGACTTCGTGTGAGGGCTTTGGGAAATGGAATTTAGCTCAGCGAAGCTAGTAAATATCATACCAATACATGGCAACAGCTCGGTTGATAGGTACTTTCTTGCATTGCCATTTCAGCGCGACTATGCTACGCTACGCCACGCTATGTGTGTGTTGTATACAGTACAATAGGGAACAGCAGAACACCGCCCTGGGCAAGCCAACGCAAAGAACAAAGGAAAAGAAAACAAAAATGCTAAACACTCAAGTGGTGTCTTCGCTGCGAGTGCAATCTATATGCACAACTCCTCCCCTTCTATCCAAACCCTTTTATCTTCCTCTTCCCCGTTTAGCTCGACGCGGCTTTAGCATCCTGCGCCTCCTTTGCTGTTCTTGTTAGACTTTCCAGTTCTCCAGATGTCTCGCACATGCTCCTGAAGCTTCCGTTTTTTTTGGTGATCAGCGTGTGAGGGTCGCCGAATTCAATCACCTCTCCCTTATCGAGCACCAGCACCTTATCGTAGTCGATGATGGTCTGCAGACGATGCGCGATAGTGATCGTAGTGTTCTTGATCAGTCGGATTGTCTCCTGGATCTTGCTGTCCGTCGCGTAGTCGATCGATGCAGTGGCTTCGTCCATAAGCAGCACCTTGGGCGCCTTGAGCAGCGCGCGAGCGAGACAGAGGAGTTGGCGCTGGCCTTGTGATAGGTTGGATCCGGACTCGCTGACGAGTGAGTTGAGGTTCTTGAATGGGTTCTTGTTGTCCGTCTGCAGTGCGTTGCCGGTCGCTGCATCCGCATCCACAACCTCACCATTTGGCACGACGACAATGGTCTCGTCGCCTGCTTCTCCGTGCGACCATTCGCGGTTGGCGAGGATAGATCCAGGGTTGACAGTCGAAGCTCCCGTGTAGCTGGCGTTAACGTCGGCTGTAACGGCGCCGGTTGTGGGTTTGGGGATTTCAATGGCGTTGGGGGGCGTGACGGTTCCTGCTGGAGTTACGGTACCGGATGTCGCAGCTGAGGCCGAGGAGATGAGATGGACTTCGCGAAGAGCGGTGAAGATCTCTTCGTCGGTAAAGATAGAGAAGGGGTCAAGATTGCTGCGGATAGTTCCGGTGAATAGTGTCGGATCTTGCGGAACCATGACAATGCTCTCGCGCAGGTCCTGCAGGCCGATCAACCCAACATCAACATCATCGATGAGAATCTTGCCCTGCTCTGCTTCCAACGCGCGGAAAAGAGCCAGAGCCAGGGAGCTCTTGCCAGCACCTGTCCTGCCAACAACACCGACCTTCTCGCCAGGCAGGATCTTGAAAGTAACACTCTTGAGAACGGGGTCGAAGTCGGGTCTGTAGCGTGTGCTGTAGTTGATGAATTCAATAGATCCTTTGCTGGGCCAGTTCGACGGTGGCCTGGTCTCAGGAATGACAGCTGGCGCTTCTTGGTCGACGTCCAGGTACTCTTTGACACGTTCGACTGAGTTCATGTTCTGCTCGTTGGCAGAGTATAGACGCACGAACCACAGCACGTTCTCCGTAAAGGTCACGGCATAGGTGAGCGCAAGACCAGCGGCACCAGCATCGATCTTGCCAACGCTGAGAACGACGAAAGTGCCGGCAAAGAAAGAGACCAACGCACCAACAACATCCACACGGAAAGCGAGCCATCTGTTAGCAGCCCAAAGGTAGATGAACGGTCGATGTTGAGTGTTGATCTTGGCAAGGTTCTCGCGAATGAAGCGGCGCTCATCCCCGTAGGCACGGATTGTTGTCATGCCAGACAGGGTCTCGCCAAACTGCTGGTACAATGGACTGCGGTGAACGGACTCGAGACGCTTGAGATCGCGGGAAGAGTTGATGTAGAAGCGACCAATGAGGAAGTAGAGCACCGAGATGAAGACACCTGCGATAAGGAAAGCGGGTGTGATGACAGAGATGAGAATAACAATGGTGATGATGGACGCAAGGCAGTGGACTACGCCAATGGCAACAGGTGCAACCTCCTGATCCACAGACTCAATGTCCTTCGAGAACCTGTTCATGAGCTGGCCGAGGGGTGTCTGGTCGAAGAAGCGGAACTTTGCGTGGGTCACCTTTTGGATCAGTCGCTCGTGAACCCGTCGAGATGCGGCGAGCGAACCACCGAATAGGAAGCCTTCGCGCAGGAACGTGATGAACATGAAGATCAGGCCGAGGATGGCGTAGACAACAAGGAAATAGGTCGAGTCAACACCTGAATCATCAGAGCTTCCGAACGTTGTCTGCATGGAGGAGCTGTAGATGTAGGACTTCTCCTCAGGTTGGCTCATGAACGGAATGTTCCAGCTGCAAGTGCCACTGCTGAGGCAAGTGCCAGATCCAAACAGTGTCGGTGCGTGAGTGATAGGTGAGCGGTTGTGATGTCCCATGGTTGACATGCCCTTGTCTGCGTATGCGTTCGCCCATGTTCGAATCCAGACGTTTGTCGATACAGACGAGATCTGCTGCGCAACAAAAGCGATAGAAGCACCAACCCAGTAGTACCAAGGACCCATAGCCTTCAGATACATCAGGATAATGCTTAGTTTCACGCCGCCTTCTGCCTTGGTTTCCTCCAGAGGGTTGCTGGCTCCCTTCTTAGGGTCTTTGCCATTCGCCTTGCCGTTGGCAGAACCATTTGTATGGCTGACCTCGCCTTCTGCCTCCTCGCCACCTACACCGGAAGGCACACGCGAAGGAGGCTTGGAAGCACCGCGAGAGGCTGGCCTTGATTTGGAGACTTCTTCCGTAAGTTTGCCGGAGTCAATGACCTGGTCAGAAGTTCCCTGTGTAACGACTCTGCCGTTTTCGAGAACGACGGCGAATTCGGCGTACGGTAGACACAGGCTGACGTTATGTGTTACGAGGATGCATGTACGGTTGAGCATAAGCTGACCGTTGAGGGCGTAATCAAAGATCCACTTGGCGGTGTGCGAGTCAACAGCGCTGAGAACATCATCGAGCAAGACGTGGCGTGCTTTGCTGTACATGGCACGGGCGAGAGAAATGCGCTGCTTCTGACCACCAGAGAGGGTGACACCTTTCTCGCCAACAATTGTCTCATCACCTCCGTCCAAGATCTCAAGATCGCGCTTCAGCGAGCAGGCCACAATGACCTCCTCGTATCGTTGGGCATCCCAGTCGCCTGCAAAGACGATGTTCTCTTTGACAGTACCGTTGACGAGCCAAGCTTGTTGTGCGCAGTAGGCTACACTTTCAAGGAGCCCAGTCTCGGGGTCAGGCCGGAGGTCCTCGCGGCTGACACCTCCAGGAAGGTAGACGTCACCCTTCAGCTTTGTCATCTCTCCTAGAAGGGCCATGAGTAGCGAGGTCTTTCCAGATCCAGTCGGCCCAACAACGACGTTGAGCTGTCCAACCTTGAACTTGACGTCGATGTCCATCAGCTTGAACGCGTCAGCAGAAGCTTGGTCCTTCATGTCTTTGCCACCCCAACTGAAAGTGCCCTTGTTGAACCCGAGGATAGACTGTCCGTTCTCGTCTTTCTCACTGGTCGTCAATTGCAGGTATTTCTCAGTCTCCGGTTCGTTCAGATACTCCTCAATACGGTCCACAGAGACCCTCGACTCTTGGACGTGGGCGACCATATCAGCCAGTTGGTCCAGTGGGATTCTGAGAATCTGGAATAGTGATAATGCCGTGAACGCAACAGACGGGATCAGAGCCTTGTGTTCGACATTCGTGTAGACGAAGAACGAGAGGAAAGTAATGAAGACGGGGGATCCAGACCAGATAGTCGCTGCTACCGCCCACAGGATGTATCGTCGGCGGAGGTGCTTCAGCTCGACGTAACGCTTCTCGTTCACGAGACCAATGAAGCGCTGTTCCCAAGCAAAGTACTTGATGATACGGATGTTGGTGAGAACCTCGTTGGTAGTATGGATGCGAGCGTCGGTGGCCGCCAAGATGAGTTTCTGGATCTTGGAGAACTGGCTTGCAACGTACATGTTTATCGGAAGAAGGATAATCATCATTCCAATGCCAGCAATACTACTGTATCCAAGGATACGATAGAGCAGGACTACAGCGACCACGACTTGCACGGGGGTGTTGGCCCACAGAAAGTGAAGATACGCACAGATTTCGCTGACCTTGAAAGCATCGACAGCCATGAGATTGATGATGGCGCCGGTGGTGACTTGCGCATCCGATTCGGGCTTTGTGTTGTCTTCGTCGTTCTGCTTCGGGCCCTCGGTGGGTGTCTTCTTCTTCTTCCTGCCCCAAGTCATCATTTTCTTGATAGTGCCTTGTTTCTTGGCTCCATCATCGCCGTCTGTCTTCTTCTTCTCTTCGCCAAGAACCTTATCGGTAGTAGCAGCGGCCCTGCGCTTCAGCGCCTTTGCGTAAATCTCTCCAATGATGACTGCGCGCAGACGAATGCAGATCTTTCGACCAATCCACAATGCCTGCCCGTCTGCGAGCGCCGAGAGACACCCAGAGACGAAAAGAAGGAGCACGTAGAACCATGCCGCATTCTGCGGCGTCAGGTCTGGAGCCTCGACGTATTCTAGGATAGCTTTCAGAAGTAACGTAGGAGCGAACGTGAGGAAACCAGACATTGCAGCCCAGGCTGCCTGAATGAGGAGACCACGCTTGAAGTATCCCAAGAGGTGGTAGGCCAGTTGCGACGTTCGCTTTACCTGGCGGTAGTTGGAAATGACAGCTGCGGCCTTGTCCTTTGGCGCCAGGTTCCAGACATCCGAAAGCTCGTATGTCTTCTTGTATCCAGTCCAAACGATTGAGTCGACCCAACTGAAGGTAGCAAGCGAAAAGACGCTCGCCGTAGGCTCTCTAGCCGGCAAAATGTCTCCTTCATATTCCAATTCCACAGCCTTGTTGCCCTTGCGGGACGATAGCGAGATGATAAACAGTAGCGAAACGAGGACGAAGTCGGCGATGGCGAGCTTCTGCTGGACGTCGGATCGTGGGTGGATGATTGCGGAGCGAAGGAGTAGGGTGGAGAAGAGCCATTGGAAACCGTAAATGAAGGCGGTGTGGTACCACAGCTTCGGGAAGGACCACTTGCTCGTGCTGGAAAACAGCAGGCGGAGCGAGGCGAGTGTGGCAATGTACGACCAGACGGTAATGTTCGCAATGGCTGCGGTTGTACCGTGTCGACCCCAAGCATTGGTGAAGAATATAGCGACATGAACCGCAAGCTGGGCGAGCACGGCGGCCTCTTCCAGAACGACTATTGTGACTTCGCCGCGCGGCTTGGTTACGGCGGTTGTGGACATGGTCTGGCGGCTGATGGTCGGGTGGAGCAGCGCGCTCTGCTCGTTGCGGTCAAACTCATCCTCGGAGTCGCTGTCTGCTGCGTCGCCATCGTAGTTGGGACTTCGGAAGGACCAGACGTTTCGTACGTCGTCGAGTACCGAGTAGGCGTGGTGGTAGCGTGTCGCAGTGGCGGCAAAGTACAGCTGTATTAGGAGATAAATGGCGGACACGGCGCAAACGAGTAGAGGGAATAATGTCGAGAGATAGCTGTGATACTGTCAGCACATGGCTCCAGTGTGTGGCTTTGAGGCAACGAGTGCGACAAGCAAGCATTTGACTGGAATGCAGAGAAGATGGGAGCGCGCATCCATGGCAGCGGAAGCGTTGCAACACGAGTAGATGGGAGGCACTCACTCTAGTTCGAAGCATCTCGAAAAGTCGTCGACGCCCCAGATTGGGCCTTTGCATTGGGCGAACATGATGCTCCCCCACTTGTTGAACGGCCGGGCGGTGGTGTTCGCAGAGGTTCCGCGACGGCTCCCAAACTCACACTGGCTACCGGCAGCTATAAACTCGCATTGAAACCAGGGGCAAGCTGCGCACGCAGTAAACAAACAGCTGGCAGTGTACCTGGGTGATGGCTGTTGGTGGGCAAGGCGAGCGCTGCCTCTCTCTCACTAGCCGAGCAAGAGCCTTTCGCACTGATGTTCACGCGCCAAATGCAGTGTGATGTAATCTTCAATTTGCCGTCGTGCCGCCGCCGTTTATTCTGCACGGCCCTCCATCTGATAAGATAGCGTGGGACAAGATCAATGAAGCCTCTCCAGCCGAGTGAGGACGAGACAGAAACAACTGCAACTTGGCTAACGTATGTATAGAAACGCAATCAACGCCGAGCACCGAACCACCAAACCGCCCTTCACGCTTTCGGGCCAAAGCCCCACCGTTGTCTTCACCGCTCTGAGTCACGCCCGGTTGTAGTGAACCGTTGTGCAGACGTGCTGCACGAGCGGTTCAGCAATCGTCCACGTCGAGTTAGAGCCCTGCCATGTGCGTGTAGCTTGCCGTCGATCCAATTGCGCGACTTGGCTCCCGAACTCGTTATTGTAATCGTATTGTGCAAACTTGATAGCAAAGCAAGCTATCAACCCACTCTCCATCACACACCCAGACACAACGCTGACTTTTCGACACGCGCGTTAGCTTGTCGCGTATCGTGAGATGATCAAAGTGTGTCCAATAGCAACCAGCTGCAATGTGCTGACTGCTGTGGATCCGGGGTAAGCCAGCATTCGCACTAAGCGACCGCTCCACCTCGTCAAACATCGTATATGAGGAAGCTCACGGATGATAGCGGATCACGCTGCATCGGCATGGTTGCCATGTCTCTACCGTAGCTTCACTTCTCGTACTGCAGCTGCACGTGTCAGCCACCCTGGCTGTCATTTCAAACATGCCAGCGCGCAACCTTGTCCATGTAACCATGGACCCGTTTGCACATGGGTTTGCTGCTGTGCTCACCTCCTTCTTTGCTATCCTTGCGCCCTTTTCGCCGACCTGCCCAACATGGCACGCCTTTAGTATTATCTGCTTGCCACACCTTGTCGACAATTCTGTAGTGTATCGACAATTCTGTAGTGTCTCGACAATTCTGTAGTGTCTCGACAATTCTGTAGTATATCGACAATTGTGTGGTGCAACTCAAACACGCCCCTTGGCCAAGGTGGCTGTCTCCTGCCACATTTGCACTGAAGCGCTGGTTGCGCTTGAAACCGTCGCAGTACCACGTCACGGTAAATGCATATTGCGAAGTGAGTCCGCAGGCGAGCCATCGTGAGTCATTTGTCGTCATACAAGTCCTTGCGGAAACACTCCTTAGGATTTTAGCATCCTCCAGAAGATGGAGTCACAAAGCAACTAGTGTCGAGTGTTTGACCGTGAAGTGAACCATTGATTGTTTTGTGATATATACAATGCTAACAAAAGAAACTATACCCCTACTGGCGCGCCTTGACGGTGGGTGTCCACGCAGAGTACTTGTTCTTGACTCTACAAAAGTATTAGCGTTGTCACAAGCCAACTGAGCATGCGTACATACGTGCTGTAAGGCTTGTAACCAGAACGGCTCCAGGTGAGGGTAGGCCTATGCTCCTTGGGCTCCCACACGCGGACTTCACGCTGAAGGAGCTTGTCTTGGGCGGGCGACTTGTCAACCATGTAGGACATCCAAGCATGCCAGCCGGGCTCAATCTGGGAGCTGCGCAACTGTCAGCCAAAATCGAATATCGCAGTCCAGGGCCAACCCACGGGTCGAACTCGTGGTCCTTGTAGTCCACCCAGCGTGTCCTCACTGCCCAACGTCAATTCCTGTGCCGTTTTATCTAGCGTTTGGCCAGCTTACGGGGAAGCTCCTCCTCCAGATTCTCGTAGTATTTGTTGCCGTACTTGTCGAGGCCAATGAAGGTTCCAGCCTTGGTATCACCTGCGCTACGTCAGCCTCGTGTCCTTCCTGCTACATCTTCTTTCCCAGACATACCGATATGCTATTGGTGCGCGCGTCCCTGGTCAGTCATAACTGCGGGCGGTAACTGGGGCGTGGGGTCGAGTGCGTACCTGCATCTGGTGGCCATATTCCTGTGAAACGAGGTCAATTAGCGCTTTGAATCACATGGAAGCTGCGGAGAGTACATACCTTGAAGCCGATCTGGCGCAGGTTGCGCAGCGTCCTCATAAGTGTCGACATGGCGGCGTTGTCTGTCTGATTGTTCGTGTCAACCAGCCGTGGAAGAGCGACCCAGGACTTGGCAATCGTCAAGCCCTGGGTCGCCTTTTCCTTTTGTGGACTAGACCAGCGCAACCCCTGCTCATCAAGAGCATCAAAACTTCAGGAGGCTGAACTACGGACAACGACATTACAACGCAGCCTGACCATCAACATGATAATAAGAGGTTGTTTGAGACTTCAACTACCTAGAGTTGCTGCAAAGAGGTCGTTTAGGACTTTTGTACAAACCGCAAGAACGGCAAGACGATATTCGACAGCGAATGCGCCTCCTATGGCTTCATCAACACCACAGAGTCAGGCTTCCATGCTCGCCACAATCACGACCGATTTAGACAAGATTGCGCCAAGATTTGAAATGCAGCCGGACCAGATTACTATCATCCAATCGCCTGCGGAATTCTACGAAACACTCAAAGTAGGTTGGATACGTTTCTTTGCTCTCGTTTTACTGCCCAATCTATCAAATCATTGCAGCCATGCAGATAAGGCAGTCCAATTCCTTCACCATCATCGAGCCCATCCCTTACGTTTGAATGTTATCTCCGGTGCTATTTATCATTTCACACTGTCCGGATAATTCTTCTTCACATTGGTACTGTCTTTGCTGGAAACATACTGTGAGCCACCGAGCGCGTAGGATTGAGAATGCGGCATTGCTCTCCATGTATGCAAACCTTAGCACCGCTTCAAAACTATATAGCAGAATACTGATCGATCATAGACCAAGATCTCGAAAGCCCAGCGTCGGGTCTATCTATCGACGCTCTACATAGGAAAAACAGAGCACGAACTCATCTCCACGATCCGCACAGCACTCCAAAACAACCCCAACCTGCATGTTTCCTTCCTGACGGACTCTCTCCGTGGAACGCGCGAAACTCCTAACCCATCAAGTGCATCTCTTCTCACCCCCCTAATCACAGAGTTTGGCGCAGACCGAGTGGAAGTGCGTATGTACCACACGCCTAACCTTACCGGCCTCCGAAAGAAGTATATCCCTAAGCGCATCAATGAAGGCTGGGGTTTACAGCACATGAAGCTATATGGCGTAGACGACGAGATCATTATGTCCGGCGCAAACCTCAGTTCAGACTATTTTACCAACCGGCAAGATCGATACCATCTTTTCCATTCCAAGGATTTAACGGACTACTTCGCTAAGATCCACGACGGTGTCGCAAAACTGTCATTTGACATCCAGCCATCAGAAAAAGAAGGAAGCGGTGGATACACAATGACCTGGCCATCCAGCAACCCCGCTCCTTCGCCGCTCGACTCGCCCAGCAAGTTCAAAGCAGGTGCATCAAAGCACCTCAGTCATCTGTTGACTCCATCAAACTCTCCAGCTACAGCGCAGTCAGTAGCACCAAACACAACAACAATCTACCCCGTCCTCTCCCTTGTTCCCCTCCTCCCGACATCCACGGAACTTCCCGCCCTCACCAAAATTCTCACATCCCTCGCCCGCCCACCTTTCACCGGCTCCACATGGACATTCACCGCCGGCTACTTCAACATGACCTCCTCTTTCCGGCGCCTTCTGCTCTCTACGCGCCCACGCAGCGGCACGGTGCTGACAGCGCACCCGCACGCAAACGGCTTCTACGGCTCAGCAGGCGTGAGCGGTATGCTTCCGGACGCGTACACGCACCTTGCCAAGATGTTCCTGCGTAAAGTGAAGCACGATGACCTATCTTCTAGCATCACACTTAAAGAATGGAAGAAAGGCATGGTAAACGAAGAGGGCGGATGGACTTACCACGCGAAAGGGCTTTGGGTTTCTTTCCCTTCAGCTTCACCTTCAGCGAATGCCGAAACTGATGCCGTGGAGAAACCCCAGGACCCCAGCCTCACGGTCATCGGGTCCTCAAACTACACCAAACGCTCCTATGAACTCGACTTAGAAGCCAATGTCATTATCGCGACGAGCGACGCTGGATTGAGGCGCCGCTTGGGTGAGGAGGTCGCGTGGCTAAATGAGCATGCTAAACCTGTGGATGAGAGCGAGTTTGAGAAGCCGGAGCGCAAGGTTAGCGTTGGTGTTAGGCTGAGCATGTGGGCTGTTAGGGTGCTTGGTGGTGCATTGTAGAATAAGGGGTTTGGGTTTAGATATTGGGTGTGAGGGGGGGGGGGGGGGGGGCGGCACCTCGACAGCATGGTATAGTTAATCCTTCGTCGCTAGCCTCACATTCCGTATCGCTCTGTTCCTGTATCCCGTGCTGAGTCGTCTTTTTCTCCGAACAAGCTCCTGTTTTCAACCCCATCACGTCAGTTCGGCACCACGCGATCGAGAGAATTTCAGCTGAGTTAGTCATTGGCGTGATGAGGGAGACTATATCGGTACGGGTTGCGCTTGTTGTTTTGTACCCATGGGTCTGGTGGTGCCACTGTGGCCAATGAGAAGGAAGTTGTTTTCGTTTGCTTGCCCTCTGAATTGGTTCACTTCACTTCAACACAACGCGTAGCTTGCTGCGCAACCAATTAGAATTCTCCAGGCAGCCGCAACCAATAAAACTTTTCCAGGCAGCTGTCCAGCACCGTGCTTGCCCCAACTACAAAAAGTCGTCGTTCAACCCCCAATTCTTTCTTCACAACATCTTCCCCATCTCACTCACCCCACTGCGCCGACGATGTCCGAGCAACGCGCCAATTCCGGCGGCCCTCGACCTGAACGTGCTTTCCTGGACCCGCACAAGGCAGGGCTCAAGAGCATCCAGAGATACCTGCAGACTGCTGTCGACAAGGCCTTCGTGCCAACCCATCCCGCCGAGTACACCGCAGTGACTGTCGTTCTTCTGCACTTTGACAATGACGACCTCGGTATTGGGGACCTGGAGCGCGAGCTAGGCGTCGTCTTCAGGGACTGGTACGGTTTCCGAGTTCAGCACCATAGACTGCCCAGTTCGGGTAATCCACGACTGATCCTGACCAACATCCTCTTGAAGCTCATAAACGAAGGGTTTGCTGACCAAGGCAACTTGGTCGTCCTCGTCTTCTCCGGCCATGCACAGATTAAGCAAGAAACAATTGGACAGAATTCTCGCAAGGTCGAGAAGCTGCACGTGGGGTAAGTGAACATGATTTAAGTTTGTGGAAAGTCGTCAACTAACAAGAGCAGTGGCAGAGTCTGGAATGGCATGCTTACGGGCAATACCTTGAAATGGAACGACGTCGTAGAAGTCTTCGAAGGGTGCGAAGCTGACGTCCTGCACATCATGGATTGCTGCTATGCAGCAGAAGCCGCTATTCCCTATGCAGAGATGCTGGCAGCCACATCCGCAACGGAAATGGCTTCTTCAGACATTGCCACGTCATTCACCAGGGCTCTGATCGAGCAGCTGAAGCGATTTTCCTCCTCCGGAACCAGTGTCGCCAACCTGTTTAGCCATATGATGGCGGAGCGAAAGGCCCTCAAGCTCACCTACACCCCCGTGTACGACCCCCGGCCAGGAGAGAAGCCTTCTATCTTCCTGAAACCCAAGGGGTCGTCTGTCAAGAAGAACGTTATCACCCAAGCAACTGGAAAGTCTCCTCGCATCCTCCTTACGGCGCATCTAGAAGCTTCCTTGAACCCAGGCGACGTCAACGAGCTTGAGAAGTGGATGACTACCTTCATCCCAAAGACGGTTCAGAACGTGCAGGTCAAGCTCGAAGGGTTCTTTGACGCGGACTCAGGCGTCATGTTATTCACGGTCCCTATCGACATTTGGTCCCAACTTGAGCCATCGGGCGCCTTCACCTACGTCGGCGTAGTCCACTCACGTAACCGCCTACTCCGACCACCCATCGCTCTACCGGTCCTGGGATCTCGTCCAGTTGCTGCTACTGGAGAGAACATTAGACCTAGTGATGAGACTACCAAGTGAGATGGCTAGGTTCATTGGGGTCTTGCTACTACAGAGCAGCCAGATACTTTGACGGTGTTTGAAGATGGGGATGGCCGAGAGACGAGAAGGAAGCAGATGAGCTTGAGAATTCGGTGAATGCACTAAGAATTTTAACGATTTGCAACGGATTAGAAGCGGCATATGAGCAGATACTCACTTTAACAATACAATGACAAATTCTCATACATCTGCAAGCTTACAATACCCGTCATTTCATCTCCGGAGTACCTGTCTCCCAACAAACACAGTCTTACTCTCCCTCGTCTCTGTCACATAGTTCCGCTTGTCGCCCTCAACCATCAGCTTCATATTCTCCATCGCCGAAGATATAAAAGTATAACATATATAGGTTATGACCGTTCATACATAGACACAACTCTCCTACACAGCTCCTCCAAATCTCCGTCTCGCCCTGATGTCTGTCTACCTCGACACAACACCCACCCATCCCCCTCCAGACTTCCACCGCACCCCGTCTTCCTCCAAGTAGCCTCACCAACTGCTCAACCACCACACAAACCCGCCCAATCCCACCGTCACCCCCAGATGCCACGCGAATCCCCACGCCATGGCGAACAGATACTTGGGACTAAACACAGTCCAGATAAACAAATGTGTTCTCAGCGCCGTACAAGCCGCCATGACACTAGCGAGCATGACGCCCGTGAACAGCGTAAGCAGAGCTACATGTCTCGTCCAGGCCTGTTCTTGTTCCTTATCTTCAACCCGTTCATCGGCTTTCGGACGCGCCAGTTGTGAAAGATGTGCGTGCTCCTGCTCGACCCAACTCCTCTTCGCAGGTTTATTCTTGTCGTTGTTGCGGTGCGTACTGCGTGCTTCGTTGTTCGGACGTAATAGTAGAACACCTGCGATGCTCCAGTATACGGGTCCCGCCCAATTGGACAGGAATACGAGGAGGCCGACGCCGAGGACGTTGTACCCGCTTACGCCGTTGTATGCGTTGGAGAGGTCGACGCTGGATATGCTGTTGTTGAGGCCGAGGGCGAAGAAGGATGTTTGGCTCAGGAGGAGGGAGGTCAGAGTAGCCTGCGTTGGGGAGAGGTTGAGGAGCGCTGGGAGGTCGTTAGTTGGGAGGAAAAAGGAGGAGGGAAGCAGGGCTTACAGAGAAAGAAAAATTGGAGGCGGAAGAGTAGGTAGAGTGGTATGTTCTGGGCTTTCGTTTGCGTGAGGAGGAAGAGCGTGCTTAGGTCGAAGAAAGCTATTGCTAGGTCTGCGTTTTCGTTAGCTTCCCAGGCTGTAGCGTCGAAAGGAAGGATAGCATACCACCGTGGCCATTGAAAGAACGAAGTGCTCTGTGTGTTGAGCGTTGATATTCTGCAAACGTGACCCAGGCAAAGCTGAGTGCAAGACCTCCAAACACCATTTGTGCGAGTCCAACAAGGTCGAATGTTTCGACCCAGTCCATCAGACTGGCTGTGATGCCATAGGTGAGTTCAGGGGCATCTTTAGCAGTGAAGGCGAGTTTGAAGACAAACGCCGTGCCGCAAACTGGTAATGAAACAAGAGCGCCCATCATGCGGTGGTGTTCCAGGGGTTGAGGGTCTGGAATCTTCCTGTATAAAGGTGAATCCAACGTGACGACGGAGCGAGCGACGTGTTTCGAGACGCGATTCGTGATATCCAGGTACGTGGCTCCGACTAACATCCACAGCAGAATGGAGTTGTTGCCGTGAAAAACACCACTCGTTACGATGTCGTCCGCTCCAGCAAACTTCTGACCCGTCTGATTCCATCTCCTCACCACCCTATGGATGACCAACACAATGAGCGCGGGATGGAATGCCCATGCACTATTCCTTTTTTTCCGTATGCTGTTCAGGAACAGGTAGAAGAACCAGCCCGACGTGATCCAGTACCAGAAGTTATGCTCTTCCTCAACGTATGAGGATGCGAACATAAGCACAGCGTACAGTACCGTGGTGAAGAAGTAGTAGATGGCAGCAGACGAGACAGGTCGTAGTGGTGGAAGCGTGAAGAAACCTAGCACGCAGATAAAGAATGTGAGAGCAGTCCCGAGGAACAATCGGAAAACATCGTAGTTGGACGCTGCGCTAGACATGATGTCCTGAGCATCGCGCATGAACTGTTGGTTATCAGTATGTAATCCAGCAGGCGCTGTAAGTGAGGAACTTACGTTGTTGATGTACTTCGATGTTATTTCGTACTCATCATCAGCCATGCCTCTGACAACGCCCTGCCAACGGCAGGCGAGAAACTGCCCGGGAGTCGTCTGTTAAGGTAAGCCCTGACTGCGAAATCCGTCTGCGTACATACATCGGGTAGGTCACAGTGCTTGTCGCCTTGTTCAACTGGAAGAGCCTGATCCCCAAAACTCGCCTTGAGGCTCGCACTCGTGTATGTGGCTTCGACAATCCGCTTCATCTGTCTCGCGTTCCTATAAAGAAGCTGGATGCGGTCCGATTCTGCAATCGTCAATCTCAATATTTTGAACGGTTTCGAATTCACTCACCAGTGTCCCACAACGACAGAAAATCGCCCAAGAAAACGCCTAGGTTGTTCCTCGGTACTGGAAAACCAAGCAGGCCTGCTAGAGTAGGCGCGATATCGCTTTGTTCAACAGTCATGTAGTAGTCAAACTCGCCCTCTGTTCTTGGTACAATCGGACTCTTGAAGCCGTGGCCTTCCCTCAATGCTGACCTGTCACTACGCTTCGTGAGTTTTGACAACTTGGGGCTCATGAACACAAGCGCAGGCGATGTCTCGCCAGGTGACGATCCGCCGTGGTTACCGCCATCGTTCATACCGTGATCGCCGCACAGTACGAACAATGTGTTGGTGAGGTGGTCTTCGTTTTCGATAGCACCATAAATTGTGCGAACGATTTCATCCATTTCTTTTTGTTTCGGGATCATATTTGGACTGGCGCAAGTCAGTACGACAGCACAGCACAACCATAACAAAAAGCGCCCATGTACCTTTTAGGGCCAGCCTTGTGCCCGATGTGGTCTAACCCCAGGTAGTGCATGATCATAGCATTCCAATCGCTGTTCAGCAGCTCATTAGGAACATGCCTTGTCACGTTATTGTCCACTTCGGTGAAGTCCTGCGCATCTAGGATCAACATTGCATTCCAACTACATATCCAAGAGTACAAAAGACTGACCGAAACGAAGAAGCTGCTCGTCCCGTCCGCTCTCTCAAAGAAGTCTGGAAACAGCTTCAACCACGTATCGTCGCCGTACATGACCAGTTTTCCTTGCTTGTCCCCAAAACGCTTGGCTTTGATCTGTGCTAGCCAGGTGTCTTGTGTTGCGAGTGTGGAGGTGGTGTCTGATTCAGCAAAGTTGAGAATCACGTCGAGGAAAGAGGGTATCGAGCCTGTAGTAATGGCTTTTACGCGCGGCATGGTGATGGTGGGGGACGTGGCATGGGCTGTGAAGGGAAGCGCTGTACCTTCACGGATGAGACTAGCGCATTGTCAGTAAGAGAGCAGTTTAAGTTGTAGTTGTAGGATTTGACAGACCTCTGCACAAAGCTCATTCCACTCTCCTTGCCGTAGACAAAGTCGCTCCTAAGCGCATCCACAACCATGAACACCAGCTTGTCAAACGGTGCTTTTGGAGGCTCTCGAGGTGCTTCCGCATTTCTTCCTGCCCATTCTAGCTCCTCGTATTCTGCCAGCCCTGGCATAAAAGGCTTGTACGGAAAGAATCCAGTTGCGAAGATCAAAATCGCGACGGGAATCAAAAGGTTCGCGAGCGCAAGCAATACCGTTTGTCGTGCCATGACGGCTGATACTTGAACCCTAGACCTACCAATTAAATACAGACCCTAAAAGAGAAAGGGAGAAAGGAGCGACATGAAGTTTCACAGAAGAATCAGCAAGAGTCCATCACGGTGTCGCTCAAGACGCGACGTTGAAGCTCAAATCCAGGGTCCAAGCTAGCCCCTGCTTGGCTGGACCAATGAGTGACATCATCAGCACCCGCTCGTCAAATTCCCGGAGAACGTCTTGTCTCAGCAGCGCGAATGTCTCGACGCAGTCAATTGGCTTCAAAGGTACTCCAGTCCACCTTCCGCATACCCGCCAAGGCTGTAAGAAGCTCGATCCCGATTGAACGCCAACTCTCCGCCTACCTCCAGCACCAACACCACCACCGTCCCGCACCCAAGATGTCCTTCCTCCTCCCCGGTCTACGCCGCGGCGCTCTCCTCGCAACACCCCTCATCCTCAGTTCTCCCCTTCTTGTCCACAATTTCCGCCATGCGCAGTCTATTCGCTGCGACTCGGCCGATCCGCTCGCGAAGCTCGGCGACCTGCGGAACACGTACAGCCGCGATGCACAGACACCCGTCATCACGCAGTCTGGGGCTCCCAATCCAAGGGCTGTGAGGCAGATCAGTATGGGGAGTATATTGGGCGTGATAGGAGGACTGGGAATTAGTGTGTTCAGTAAGCCGTTGGCAATTCTCATCGGACTGGGCGTGGTCTTGCTACAGGTACGTAAGGCCGGGAGCGATCCGGGGTGTTGTGGATGATGTGGTAGAAATGAGTTTCGATTTCTTCTTATACTATGTTGTGCCGAGCTGATGCTGACACACGGCCTAGTTCGTCGAGTCGAGAGGTATTCACATCATCCCCTACTCGTATCTGCAGCGCCGCTTCAAAGCGACCAACGTACGGTCACTGATGCAGGATAACGTTGCGTTCAAGCTGTCTTTTGGCTTGACCTTTGCACTGGCTGCGTTCGCCGAATTCTAGTCTATATTTCCCCGAGTAGTGCTTGCTGCGCGAGCTCGTAATCGTTGTCGTGCTATGCAAAACGACCGTGGCCCTGAACCATCATCTGGGGTTGCAGCTGCATCTGAAGCTGTTTGCAGCTCTGCCAGAAGCCCTTGATGGTGTCTTTGAAGCCCGTGGAGCTCTTCGCATTCCTGTATGTATGTTAGTATTGGGTCGCTGTAACCGAAGAAGAATCAAAACATACCTTATGGAGCTCTCGATGAACTTCCGCACCAGTTCCTGCACTCCTGGGTCTTGCTGGAAACGTTGAAGTAGTGGCTGCTCCGCCAGAGAGCTTGTGATATACGCCCTTGCATTCTTGTCTGAGCGAACAAGTGCACGGAGTGGTGCTACGATGTGTTCCAGGCTTGTATAGTCAACTTCGCCGCACACGTTGGTAATCAATGCGAATGTCACCGCGTGCCCGAGATGATTAACGATGTCTTGCGAGGTACCCTGATTTTGACCGTGTGTGTTTCCTGTCGATTCGAAGATGTCTTTCCAGAGCTTTGCGGATGCTCGTTTGGGCAGTACCTCTGGTGATTTGATTGACTCGATAGAGAAACCAAACATACCCTGTAGAGTATCTGGGTGTTCTTGGGTGATTAAGCGCAAGTCTGTGTTGACGAATTGTTGTATAAGCTCAATACATCCGACAGCAATCTCTGGATCGTTGCGGGGGTGTTGTAATGCTTGCATGATACTCAAATCGTGCTGTAGAAGGCGTCGCGCTTGCACGACAAAGTCGGCTGGTCGTTTGTGCTTGTGAGATGATAACCAACAGCATGCCGTCTCAAGGACAAATGGCAATCGAGGTGTTTGCACCGTCGTCTTGGTAACGAAATCAACCGCAGTAGACGGTGGAAGTACGAAAGGACCAGGAATGGACTCTTTGAAGCCCGAGCGCAAGACATTACAGGCCGCCTCAATGATCTCATCATTCCCTGGGAAGACTTGCGTCATGTAGTTGATCATGTTGATGACCTGATTTTGAATCTCTTTGCCTGGTCCTTCCGACCAGAATGTCGAACTTTCAGCCTCGGCCTCGAGATCTACAACTTCCTCATCAAGAGCTTGCAGTGCGCGACCGATGCTTGATAGACACTTCAAGGTGGTCAAGGCGAGCACTTGCCCTTGTTCTGGGTCGTTCCCTTCTTTTGTGACCTTGATTGCACCCATTGCGTCTTGCGCAATATAACTGAAGAGCTGCCTGACACCAACAAGCTGCTTCTCCTCAGAATCGGCTGACTGAACAATGGCAGCGATGCCTTCGAGAACTTTGCTTTTCGTGAACTCCTCCGCGGTTGGGTAGGTAAGGAATTGTTCGTACATCTGAAAGAATGAGTCAAGCTCGCCCGTGAGTGATTTCCTACATTCAGAACATAGTGAAGCGAACGACTTCGCGGCGCTGTGAGCGAGTGCAGGCTGAGCCAGAGCTTTGAGTAAAAAGGGTAACACCTGAGGTAAGAAGCGTGGATTACGCAAGAAGAACTGGTTGAGAGCTGCGACCAACTCCACTGCGGACCTCCTGGTAATGGCAGGTATGTCAGCGTCGCCAGACATGGCCGCAAACAAAGGCTGCTCGAAAAGCCGATTGAGACGCTCGTCAACCTTGTCGTTGAAGGCGTCTGCGATCGAGATCAGACAAAAGAGACCGGCTTCTAGCTCCAGCCAGTTTCCCGCCCCCAGTGCGCGCAGAGTAAAGTCGATGAACTGATCTGTCATAACATCGCGCAGAGACTCGTAAGCTTCCATGATGATGTCTCGAACATCGATACGAAAGACTTTGAATGTTCTCTTTGTGTCCGAATCCCAGGATTTTGTCACGCTGGATGGTGGGTAGATGATTTTTTGTGCAAGCTCGGAAATTGCCTGGAATACGTTGGACTTTGCGGGGTCCATCCATGAAGGCAATGGCACTCCTTCGACGTACTCGAATGATTCCTCAGCAATCGCGCTTACGAAGCCGCTCCAGAAGTCCAGTACGACTGGCGCCACTTCATCATCCTCACCCACGATCTCTGGGTATTTCAGAAGGTCGTGAAGGAAGGCTGTAATTTGTCAGTTCGCACACTGGTGCATTTGTTTTATATATTGGCTTACACATGACTTGTTGGTTGTGGGCTGTTTCATGCTCTCTGTACAACACTTTCGAGTCCAGCAGGATTTGTCCATATGCTACAATGATCCTGGCGAGTGAAACCGTTTCAGCATCAAGATCTCTTAAGATCTCTAGTCCCCACGGGCCCGCAATCGCCGACCATAGCATTTCTTGATGCTTTGCCTCGAAGAACGTAGGGTAGTTTTCCAGGACTTCAGCAACGAGATCCATGGCATCTTCGACATGATACTCCAAACAGGTCAGGGCGAGCTCAGTGACCGATCGAAGGTAATGGAGTTCCTCGGGCACGTGTTTGAACTCGGATTGAGCATAAAAGATCCAGCCCTAGAAAATTAGCGCTGAGCTACAGCAGTGTGTAAAAACGTACAATGAAACACTTTGAGCCGGCTATACAGATCTTCTCTCCTTGCTGCAACGACTCGTTGTAGCCAGCATCGTTGATCGGTACAGACAAGTACTTGAATCCACGTCCGAACGAAGCATGCAGAAGCGCTTCCAAACTTTCTGCATTGGCGATCATCTCGTGATGCACTTTGCGACTAGCTGCTATTAGCACTGCTCGCGTTGAGAGTTGTAATGACCGAGTGAACCCACTTAGGACTGGTGGACAGCTTCTTTGCTTCGTCTGCCAGGTTCATGGCAAAATCCAGCAGAACAAGAAGTTGATCGTCGGACAGCTGAGGCAACAAGTCCCATGTCGAAGGGTGACTGTTTAAGGCATCGTCTAGTACGGGTTGCTGTGCGGCGAATGATACCACCAAACTTCTGATGCATAGACTCCATACTGAGATGGGTTTCGTGAAGTACTGGGCTAATGTTGAGCTCACCTTCCGCGTTGCTATCGAGGACGATGGCCGTGAGACTAGATGGTGCTGCAAATGGTAATTAGCCAAGAAGACGAGTGTGTGGGGTACAAACATACAATAAGGGTGGAGAGCAATTGTGCAGAATGCTCTTCGCTCAACTCGTTGCTACAAATGATCAGGCGTCAGAAAGTGGAGAAAATCGCAGGGTCCACTTACGAGTCGGCATTAAGCTTCACAGTCAGTGTTAGAGCTCCAAAGAATCGAACCTGCTCATCGTCGCTTTTGAGAAGAGCGTTTGCAATTTCCCATCCTTGAGGCGAGCGTTGCAAGACTCGTAATGTCGCTTCTGTCTGGGTGATTTTCTTTGCATGTCCAGGATCGTAGAGCGATTTGACCAGTCCTTCGATTTCGGCAAAGCTTAATGGAAAACCCTGTTGTTGTGTTCCATTGGCGGCCATTTCGTTCACAGTCGACTGTCCAAATATGCGTTAGCTACAGAACCTGACGCTGACGTTGGATTGGCGTTCGAGTTCGTAGGGGAACAGGACACTACCAGTCAGGCAAGATTCCTAGGTCCAAAGCGAGCCCGTTCAAACAGAAAAGTGAAGCGTGGAGAGAAGGAAACGTAGAAATAGAAACCAAAAAAATTGATAGACGATGCACCTCACTATACTTACACCTGACTGTTCGTAGTGATTGCTGATTTTTCTGGCGTCTCGACTATTCAGTCATGCGAGACTGCAGTTAGGCGATAGCTAGAGGGTGTGTGACTTTTTCAAGATCGAACAGTGAATGCTTGAGCTATATGTCGTGGGCGCAGGCTGGGCTCGTCTACCTCCCACAATCGTCGGAAGAATTCGCTGGTGACTCGCCACCGTACGATGGCATGTTTTGCAAGGTTGACAACTACAAAAGGTTCAGGAGGCTGAGTAGCTCGCTTTTGGTGTTAATGTCTGGAGCAGCCTGGCGATGGAGATTGGTTGGCAGGGTCTTGGCGAGTCGATTGCTCCTGCCTCGCCCTGCAGATGACGCTAGCCCCGCCGCAAGCTGCAGCTGTACTGCGGTACATTGTTTGGCGGGGTGTCTTGTTACCGATACCGATAGTAGGCGCTCTCTATGCTTCTGCCACGGTCTTTGTTGCGCACACACGCGACAGCGGCAGCATATGTAGCCAGAAGGCCCTTTGTTATCCCCCGCGCATTCCACACTTCTGCTGCCCTACGCACCATCGATATGTCCAAGGTTGACACCACCGAGCGGCTGGCGGAGCTCCGCAAGCTCATGAAGGAGCGCAATGTCGATATCTACAGTACGAAGACCCCGGTCAAGCAATGTAGAGCACCGGCTGACACCCATGCAGTGGTACCTTCCGAAGATAGCCACCAGAGCGAGTACATTGCCCCCTGCGACGCCCGTCGAGGTCAGACCCCCCGCCGCCTCTCGCAGCACACCTATTGATACCCTCCAGCATACATCAGCGGCTTCACTGGCTCAGCGGGCTATGCAGTCATCACGCACGATAAGGCCGCCCTTTCCACCGACGGCCGCTACTTTAACCAGGCCGAGAAGCAGCTGGACGGCAACTGGGAGCTGCTAAAGCAAGGCATCCAAGACGTACCCACCATCCAGGAGTGGACTGTGGACCGAGTGGAGGGAGGCAAAGTCGTAGCCGTAGACCCCAGTGTGGTGACAGCAGTCGACGCCAGGAAATTGGCCGAGAAGATCAAGAAAAAGGGCGGCGAATACAAGGCGGTCGATGAGAACCTTATCGATGCGGTATGGAAGGACAGACCGAGTCGACCCAGCGAGAAGGTCATTGTACAGCCCATGGAGTTCTCTGGGAGGAGCTTTGAAGACAAAATCGCAGATCTGCGGAAGGAGCTCGAGAAGAGGAAGAGCCTGGGCTTTGTTGTCTCCATGCTGGACGAGATCGCCTGGCTGTTCAACATCCGTGGAAGCGAGTACGTACTTCAACCCTTGCAGCAGCGCAACACCTCTGACACCGTGCAGCATCCCGTACAACCCCGTTCTTTTCTCCTACGCTGTCATCACACCCACCGCTGCCACGCTCTATGTCGATGAAAGCAAGCTGCCGCAAAACGTTAAGGACCACCTCGGCGACAAAGTTGAAATACGCCCTTACGAGGCCATCTTTCAGGACGTTGCAGCCTTGAGCAAAGCATCTTTGGAAGCACAAAACGAGGCTGAGGCGAAGAAGAAGTTTCTCACCTCCAACCGAGCATCGTGGGCTCTAAACAAAGCCTTGGGAGGTGAGGAGAAGGTCGAGGAGGTGCGCAGCCCGGTCGGCGACGCCAAGGCAGTGAAGAACGAAGTTGAGCTGGAAGGAATGCGACAATGTCATATTCGCGATGGTGCAGCCCTCAGCGAGTACTTTGCATGGCTGGAGGACCAATTGATCAACAAGAAGGCTACACTTGACGAAGTAGACGGTGCCGACAAGCTGGAAAGCATGCGTGCTAAGCACAACGGATTCATGGGCCTCTCCTTCGACACGATATCGTCGACCGGAGCCAACGCGGCTGTCATCCACTACAAGCCGGAGAAAGGCGAATGCGCGATTATCGATCCCAAGGCAATTTACCTTTGTGACTCCGGTGCGCAGTACCAAGATGGCACTACAGATACGACAAGAACACTACATTTCGGCGAGCCGACTGAAATGGAGCGAAAAGCTTACACGCTTGTGCTCAAGGGCAACATCGCTCTCGAGCGTATCAAGTTCCCCAAGGGCACGACAGGCTTCGCTATTGACGCGCTTGCCCGCCAGTTCCTCTGGGCGGAAGGACTCGATTACCGACACGGAACTGGACACGGTGTTGGATCTTTCTTGAACGTGCACGAAGGCCCCATCGGTATCGGCACAAGAGTACAATATTCTGAAGTCGCATTGGCTGTCGGCAACGTTATCTCAGACGAGCCAGGCTACTACGAGGACGGCAAGTTTGGCATCCGCATCGAGAACATGATCATGGTCAAGGAAGTGGAGACGAAGCATCAGTTTGGTGACAAGCCGTACCTTGGCTTCGAGCATGTCACCATGACTCCTCACTGCAGAAACCTTGTTGACATGAGCCTGCTTACGGAAGATGAGAAGAAGTTCATCAATGAGTATCACAAGGAGGTGTTCGAGAAGACAAGCGAGTACTTTAAGAACGACGCTCTGACTCTGAACTGGCTGAAGCGCGAAACAGCGCCATACTAGGCGTTGCATCGATGCGTTCTAGGAGTACATCGATGCGCCCTAAGAGTGCATTGAAGCGTATTAGTAGAGGGTTGCCGCATTCGGCAGCTTGTCATCGGCATGTGGCGGCTGACTGCAATTGCATGGCATCGGTGTTCGCATACTTCGGCGTTGGTCTACCCCGCTATTGCATCAAAGAAATACAGAAGACCCTGCATGATTACCTCTTCTGGTGGCAGTAAGAACGGATTCCAAACCACACTCAGAAGTCTGTTGACTAAGCTCCGGTAATTCACGGTCTCATTGATGCTATCATCCCCGCTATGATTGGATCTGATGTGTCAAAGGGTGCACCGCGGGGTTCTAGAGCGCGTCACAGAAGCTCCGGACAGTGTCCCGCTATCAGCCGCGGCGCCGAACGAACCATACGGCGGGATGAATGACCCTTGGATGGGCAAAAAATTAATGCGATGCCGCTGGATTGTCTTGGTGGCAGGTCATCGAGGTACTTTTGACTCACTCACGAGATCAACCTACTCTTTTATAACTTTCTCTCACTTAAGTCACCTACGACCGTTACTTCTCATCCCTCAACGTCTACACTAAACTGCGCCTCTTCGTTCCCGCAAGACTCCAATTGCATACCTAATCCCTCGAATCCCCCTCACATCCTTCTCTACTTTCGCAATGGCAACCGAACTCCCCACCACAAACGGCCACGGCGCCCAGGACGGCGAGAACAACTTCGCCGTCAAGGCAGGACTTGCCCGCATGCTGAAGGGTGGCGTTATCATGGACGTCGTCAACGCCGAGCAGGTGCGTCTCCAGCTCCTAAAACACGATAACGTGGTCGTTCAGACTGACGGTTACAGGCTCGCATAGCAGAGGAGGCCGGTGCCTCGGCCGTCATGGCCCTCGAGCGCGTCCCCGCCGACATCAGAGCCCAGGGCGGCGTGGCGCGCATGAGCGACCCGCAGATGATCAAGGAGATTATGGAAACGGTCACTATTCCTGTCATGGCCAAGGCAAGAATCGGTCACTTTGTCGAGTGCCAGGTACGTTTCTCACCACGCATTCCAACGACTTGCTTCCTCTTCAATTCCAAATCTTTGCAGGACGACAGCTAATTGGCACCAGATCCTCGAAGCCCTCGGCGTAGACTACATTGACGAATCCGAAGTCCTGACCCCCGCCGACGCCGTCCACCACGTCAGCAAGCACGACTTCAAGATTCCCTTCGTCTGCGGCTGCCGCGGCCTAGGCGAAGCGCTCCGCCGCATCGCCGAAGGCGCAGCCATGATCCGCACCAAAGGCGAAGCCGGCACCGGCGACGTCATCGAAGCAGTGCGCCACATGCGCACCGTCACGGCGGAGATCAAGCGCGCCCAGGCCATGGACGAGATGGAGTTGCGCGTGTACGCCAAGGAGCTGCAGGTCGACTATGCGCTGTTGAAGGAGACGGCCAAGTTGGGGAGATTGCCCGTTGTCAACTTCGCTGCTGGTGGTGTTGCGACGCCCGCCGATGCCGCGCTGATGATGCAGTTGGGTTGTGATGGTGTCTTTGTCGGGTCGGGCATCTTCAAGTCTGGTGATGCCGCAAAGCGCGCAAAGGCTATTGTTCAGGCGGTTACGCACTACAAGGATCCCAAGGTGCTGATGGAGGTGAGCATGGATCTGGGTGAGGCTATGGTCGGTATCAACTGCGGTACCATGGGCGAGGAGGAGAAGCTGGCCAAGCGTGGCTGGTGAGTGTTGCCGCTTAATCTTGGCCGGTGAGTGTTGCTAGTCAAGCATGGCTGGTAAGTGTGAAGAAGAGAAAAGTACACTGAGATGCAAACATTGGGGAGTTACGACATGACTCATTTACAGGCGTTTTGGGGTCCTGTATGTAAAAGTAAAGACTGAGCATTAGCACATCCATCTTCTCTCTCCCTGCAATATCAGTTGTGTACATGGTAATGGGAATGTGGCTTGAGTGAATGAATCATCTCTACTATCTTGCAAGGTTGTTTGACAACGGGAATATGACTCGATTGAATGCATCATCTCTACAGTTTTGCAGGGTTGTTCGACAACGGGAACATGGCTTGATTGAATGCATCATGCAGGGTTGTTCGACAAGGCTGAGTCACTACGGACCGTTTCGCGGATCCGGGGTGGTCGTGTGACGATAGACAAACACGGTCCGGCAGACAGATGAGAGAGGTGGAGTTTTACGTATTTTCATTGCATGACTAGCTCCATCGACGAAGACAAATCGTCGTATATAAACCGTAGCCATACAAAGTGTCATAACGCACGTGTCGTGTGATGGGTCTTAGCCAGCATCATGCAAACAAAGAAGAATGACATGCCCGAATGGAAACCCCAAACACCGAAATCATGGCCTGCCGTAGCTGCTCCAAGCCGTGGCTAGCTGGCAGTATCAAGAGATGAGCCAACAAGAATGCTGACCAGGTCGCTTAGCGGTCTTCGGCCCACTCGTTCTCACGGCGGATCTGCTCCTCCTCTTCGGGGGTGAAGTCGTTCTGGATGTTGAACGTCTTGCGGATCTCGTCGGGTGACTTGCCCTTGATCATGTTGGCGACCGTCTTGCAGCCGACGTCGAGCAGAGCCTTGATGTCGAGGTAGTTGGCAGCCTGTGGCGTGTTAGCATGCGCTGGAAGCAGTGGGGAGGGGTGAGAAACGTACGAGGATGATCTCGAAGAGCATCTCCTGGTCGACCTGCATGAACTTCTGGTCCCACTCGTCAATGTCGGTCGACTTCTTACGGGAGTCGGAGTCGTCGTCCTGGGAGGCGGGCGGGTCGTTGCGGTGGTGCTCGCACCATTCGAGGACCTTCTTCATGACGGCCTCGTTGACCTGCGATGGTGTTAGTGGAAGTGCGACGGCTGTGGTGATCAGGGTGCGCCTACGTTGGGGATGGGGATGGCCTCATCGTTGTCGCCGCCAAGATCCTCGAGCAGGTTCTTGATCAGGATGGAGCGCTCAGCGACCTGGCGGTCGACCTCCATCTCGGCATTGTCGCTGGTGACGAGCTTGACCTTGGGGGCGGCGTTGGCTGCTTCGGTAGACATGGCGTGTGTGTGTTGTGTAAGAAGTGGGGTAAGCGGTGGTGCGCGGAGTATAGTGTGGTGAGGCGCGCGGGTGACGTGGGTTGGGTGGTGCGGTTGCGAGGTGAGTGGCTTGGAGAGGAGGCGTGGAGGGTGGGCAGTTCGGGTTTATATGTGGCCCGGGTTCGTTGGTGAAGTGAAGGGTGCAAAGGCGTCCCGCGGTTTGCTGTCGACTGCGCCGGACAAGCTCAGGCACCAGCGGCCTAAAGAGGCAAGTAGTGCAAGGCTGCAGCTTGGTCACAGCCGCCTCCCGGCCAAGGGCGCAACAACCGCCTTTGTGTGTTGAATCAAGGATTTGCCAGTTTCATGTTGCTTATCACGATAAATAGATACTGCGTGGCTTGCTTCATCAAGATGCTCACAAAGGTGATCTTGGTTGTGCTCAGTGTAGAGTAAGATGACTCGGCATCTCTGCCTCCATCCCCGCTCCCAGTTGCCAGGTCTCCGAACTCGACTGTGCATTTCCATGCAGTGACACAAACGTGTGGCATTCACCTTGTACATGTTTAGCATTCACCGCATAATTGTCTAGTATTCGCCGCGTAGTTGTCTAGCAATTTTTAGGAGTGTCTACTGGTACGAAGGTTCAAGCTCATGTCGACAGCTACGGCACTGCGAGTTATACAAGCAGGTGACTTGCTGACTACAGCCAGTTGTGCAGAAAGGTGACACTACATAACGGAAACGAACAAGGCTGAAGCTGCACGCCATTTCTTCGACTCGAAATGTTGACCTTGCATGCTATCAAGGCTGCGAACAGTGCTGGGTGGTGCTGGCGGTGCTGGTGGTGCAACGCGAAACACGCACACGTGACGTCGCGCTTGATGCGGCGTGTGGCTTGCACAGGGCCGGTGTCCGCGAGAGAGCTCAGCTGTTGCTTGCGGCCTGACCAAGGCAGTCAGACGGGCGCGCTCATCTCCCAGCGTCTGTACTTGTAGCCGTGTCGCGCAGGACGTGAGCAAGCAAGCAAGCAAGCAAGCAGGCTCGACAGTGCACGTTTTTGCAGCTGTCGTGTTGGCCTCGGCCCCCTATCCGCGTGGTCCAACGGTTCAACGGCGTTGTTTGGGCACCTATCATTGCCAGCAACGGCGACAGATTGCAAACGCTCTGCTGGCCCTATACAGTCAGCTCCCACCCTCGACGACAACAGACATGCGCCTGCGACTGCGCTGTCCCTCCCCCTCTCCCAACGGCGCGTCCAATCTGCAGGCACCATGTGGCGGCGCGTGTATTTCCTGTTGATCGTGGTGCGCATCTACTTTGCCCTGTCGCCGAGCTATCTGCACCCGGACGAGAACTTCCAGGGCCCCGAGGTCATAGCTGGTATGTATGCCCTGCACACGCCTTCCTCTGCCGTGGATGGTGAGGAACTGCCTGACTGCCTGACTGCCTGACTGCCTGACTGCCTGACAACCTGACAACCTGACTAATCAACTGCTGCAGGCCGCGTCTTCAACTACCCCGTCCACGAAACATGGGAGTTCACCGCAGAACACCCCATCCGCAGCACCTTCCCGCTATGGCTCGCATACGGCTGGCCCATGTACATGCTGCGCTGGCTGTGGGAGGGCTTCGGCTACGACGTGTCGCCCTCGGTCGTCTACTGGACCCTGCGCGTGCTCATGCTCGCCCTGAGCGTCGTCATGGAGGACTGGGCTATCCATGAGCTGGTCGACTCCCCCCGCGCCCGTCGCCTCGCCGTGCCTCTGGTCGCCTCGTCCTACGTCACCTGGACCTTCCAGACGCACACCTTCTCCAACAGCCTCGAGACGCTGCTCGTCTGCTGGACCCTGGTCTTGATCCAGCGCATTGTTCGAGACAAGGTACGCCAGCCTCGGTCCGCTCCCGTCAAACATGCAGCTAACCCAAGCCGCAGAAGCGCTCCGGCATCTTGGCCTCGTCCATGCTGGGCTTCATGCTCGTTGTAGGACTCTTCAACCGCATAACCTTCCCAGCCTTCCTACTCCTGCCCTCGTTGCTTCTGCTGCCACACTTCAAACGCAAGTCAGTCTAGCCATCTCACCGCAGTCGACCCACCGTCACTAACACCCACAGGCCACTTTCATTCGTCTTCCTCACCCTGTCCGCTCTCCTTGCAGCTTTCCTTGCCATCTGCGTCGACACCGCCTCGTACACCCCTGGCGAATTCACCTTCTCGAGCGTCTTCAGCAATCCCACCATAACACCACTGAACAACTTCATCTACAACTCCGACTCGGCCAACCTTGCCCAGCATGGCATACACCCACGCTACCAGCACTTCCTGGTCAACCTTCCGCAGCTGCTCGGACCTGCCTTTCCGCTGCTCTTCTTCCTCCGCCGTTCGCACATCACGCCCATCCTCGTCTCTGCATTGTCCGGCGTGGCCCTACTCAGCATCTTCCCCCACCAGGAAGCTCGATTCCTGCTACCCGCAGTGCCCCTGATCCTCTCCTCCGTCCGCCTCCCATCCAACCCCGAAATCTGGAAACTCTGGACTGCAATCTGGATCATCTTCAACCTCGCTCTCGGCATGCTAATGGGCGTCTACCACCAAGGCGGCATCGTACCCGTACAGATGCACATCGCAAAGACAAACGAAACAGTCACGCACGCCTTTTGGTGGAAGACCTACAGCCCGCCAACCTGGCTACTCAACGGCAAAAACGAGCAACTGACGACAGTCGACTTGATGGGCATGCCAGGCGCACAGATGCTCGAAGCCATCAAATCCGCCCTCCCACCCTGCCGCACGCGGAAACCCCCTAAAATACAAGAAAGAGGCTCTACCTACCTCATCGCCCCACGCTCCGCCTACTTCCTCACCCCACTCCAGGACCCAGCCCAGCGCGAAGAAGTCTCCCTCGAGGAAGTGTGGAGCTACACGCAGCATCTGAACCTCGACGACATGGATTTCGCCGACGACGGTGTCTGGCCCACGCTGAGCAGGGTGGTGGGCGATCGCGGATTGGTCGTTTGGCGCGCAACGAGGAACTGTTGGGCTAGTTAGTGGTACGGCACCACCACCACCATTACCTCCTCCTGTTTTTTGCTGCTGCTGCTGCTGCTTAAAAGCAAGTCGATGGATGATTTGACTTGTCGATTTCTTCGTTTTCTTTTTGTTCTTTTCCTTTCCATACCAAGATACCCTTTTAGATAGATACATTTTCTTCGTAATCTCAAAACACTTGTTTCTTTTCTTGCACATAGCTGAACAGTATCGCGTGCTTCCTGTCAAAATGTTCGGCCTAGGACATTGCAGTTTTACGTCTCTTTAGATTTCCCCATGAGGTAAGCGCAATGCATCACAACCTTCATAAAACTACCTGCACAAGTTCAACAAATGGAAAGATTCGGTTTCGTCTAGACCAAACCGTACGAGGCTTCACAAGACGGGAACGTAGCCATGTCGTAACAAAAGAAAACAACATCAAGACCAGAAGACTTCCCCTTCATTCCCTCACCCAGAACAAAGTCTACAATCTACACTCGTCCGCTACATCAAACACCTCCTACTCACCACCCTACACCAAACCACTGAGAACATCTGCAAGTGAGATGTCATCTGGATCTGCTCCAGGGATGGGGATAGGAACACCAGCCGACCCACTCGCTTCTTGCGCCTCCTTCTTCGCCGCCCTCCGCTCCAACCACGTTCGAAAGTGATTCAGCTCTTTCGTGCCGAGAAGCACCCTTCCACAACGCGAGCACCTGAAACATTGCACCAGCCCCTCCACACTGCCGGGCAGTACTCTGTCGACCCCAAAGTCTTGTATCGGCTTGACCCATGTACCGCACATGCAGCGCTACTCCATGTTCATGACGTCTGTGTCTCGCGGGATGGTGATCTCGCTAGGCTTCTCGGCTTTCTGGAAGGGCTTTTCGAACGTCTCAGACTTTTTCCACGTCTTGTTGTCTTGGATGGTCGGTATGCTCGACATGTCAGGAGATGGGTGGTCAGTGCCAGGAGGGTGTTCGTTCGGCTGGTCGCGAGGCATTTCTTCCTGAATCTCTACCGAGTCTGCATAATCGAAGATGTCGGAGATGAGGGATTCGCGACGGCCTTCGAGGATGCTGCAAGCAGTCAGTAACTACTCTTGTATACTAATGATGTTGAAAGAACCTACGCTTTCGCCAGCACCTCCTCCACGCTCAGTTTGCGGTCGAAGTAATGGGGATCAACAACTGAGTCGTTTCGGTGTTTCCTCGAAATCTTGTCACTAGGAAGAGATCAGCCGTGGGACCTCAGTCAAGAGTAGCGAGGATGTCTTCTTACGCCTTCAACACCATCTCGCGGGCTTCCGGAAATTTCTGTGCAACAACGAACAGGAGCGCCTTGGTCAACTCCTGGTCGTTGTCCACGTGGATCCTGTCAATGGCTTTGGCGAGCCTCTTATCTTCTGGTCCGACAACCGATTTCTTTGATTTGGAGGCAGCCTTCGATTTCTTACCTTTGCTTTTGACCTTTCGGGAGGACTGCTTCGTGTGCGGAGATGCTTCTTCCGAGTCATCCTCCGAATCATCTTCCGGGTTGGCTTCGTCTTGTTCGACCTCTTTGTAGCCCTCCTGTTTATCTTTCCCGACGAGTGGAGCTTGCTGTGATCCAGTGGGTATGTCCTCCCAAGTGTTTTCCGATTCGGTGTCCGCCTGAGCGCCCTCTTTCAATGGCAGTGCTCCAGTCATCATGTATTTGTCTCCAACGGCGTGCTGTTGTTGGCTCATAATCTCCTGGCTAATGACTCCAGGGTTGAACCCTCGCTGAACGATCGTTCCCCGGCCTCCCTGACCATCGTCTGTGTTACGCGTTCCCAACGTGCTTCCAGCATCTCCTGCTGTATTGTCGCGTCTGTAACCGGCTTTCGCCGCCTTGAATTCATCAACCGCATTGAGCTTCGCGTCCAACGTCCCTCTATGTTTGACCAGCCAATCCAAGAAATGCTTCGGTCTCGGGAGAGCACCCGTGGTTTCCAGACGTTCGAGTTCAACGTCCGTATCAGAATCCGACGAAACGGGTTGGTGCGTTGTTGCGACGTTTGAAAGCTCTGGTGGCGGTGATGCGTGCCGGGTAGAAGTTAGATGACCTTGTGGCCGAACTCGTTCGGGTGAGCGTACACCACTCGATGTAGCAATAGACGGTGAGTGTTGTGACGATGGCTCTGGAGATTTAGGGAGATGCGTACGTCCAGTTTCTGATAGAGACGGTGAGGCTGACTGCTTCCTTTCTTTTGGCGCCATAGTGTTGGTAGTGACAAGTACTGAAGTGATTGAACGACGTGGAACAATGATGTAAAACGGGTTCTTAGCGATGTTGTTGGGGTTTGGCGATGTGGATGTGAGACAGTAAGGGTAAATGTTTGGATCGGCTGTTATTCATTCAGAGAGTAGACGCTGCATCATCTTGTTAGAGCACTTGCAATGATCACGATAAGGAGTCGCCAGCTGTTCGGAAGGTAGGACCAACACAGATGATCATGACCACCTTGATCGGCTGAGAGGCAGTCGCAATCTCGCTGTTGTCGTCTTACGTGGTTACGATGATGTGCGTCACACGAAGTAAAATGCAAACTGACGGCACGGAAACACGTGTCAATATGTTCAGATAAAAAACGATACCAGCAGATGTGGTAGTAAACTGCAAAGACAACCCATTCCCATCAGCCAATTTCGACTGAAAAGCAGACTTCTAGGGAGTTTCTGTATCCCCTACAACTTCTGCGCACTCGACCCCGGCAGCCTATTCTCCCAGCTCCCCAGCCATCGATACCACTCACAAACGCCATCCAATTCTCGGAACGCTGCGTTCACCGGCCCATCGTCACCCTGATCTTTCCGTCCCTTGAACTCGATGAAGAATATGTACTCCCAGTTCGCCACACCACTCGGACGCGTGTTGATGCTTGTCAGATTGAGCTTGTGTCGACCGAAGACGGAAAGACATTGTGCTAGAGCACCGGGATTAGGGTCTGATGGCGTATAGGGAAGGGTGAAGAGGAGCAGGGTTTTGTAGTCCTCGTCTCCAGGTGTCTTTGCAATCGATTGCGAAGATGTTGGTGGTTCCGAGCTGTCCTTTCGGCTCAAAACCAAGAACCGTGTCTGGTTTCCGCTGACGTCGTTGATGCCTTCTGATAGAAGAGAGAGATTGAAGAGTGTGCCCGCTACTTTGCTGCTGATGGCTGCTGCACTAGGGTCCTTTGATTCTGCAACCATCTGCGCAGCCCGTGAAGTAGAAGATACGTCGAAGCGCTCAGCGTGCTTCAGGTGCTTTTGCAGAAAGGTCTTGCATTGACCCCAGGCCTGAGGGTGAGAGTACAGTTTTGTGATCTTTGAGAGATCGTTCGAACTTGAAGAGTCGAGGCCGAGCAGGCAGTGGCTTACGCCCACGTAGGCTTCTCCGCAGACGAGTATGTCATTGTACTTGCTGTGCAGGTCGGCGAACAGATCGAGTGTGAAAACTACCGAGCCATTCGTGCTATTTTCAAAGGGTACGACGCCACGATATGCACTACCATCTTGTACTGCGGAAAACACATCCTCGATGGTAGTCTGTGGAGCGAGGGTATACTTGTTGGGCGAGAACGTGTCAAGGGTTGCCTTGGTTGTGTGTTAGCGGTCCGTGAATGGTATGGAAGTGCAACAATGCGTGAGAAAGAAAGGGAAACCAGTGAAACAGTAGTCGGTTGTGATGGCAGATTCAATGAAGAACAGCTGGCTAAAGACGCTTTCTTCTCGTGATAACTGAGGGTCAACCCATCCCGTGACGTGTTGACTCTTTCGGCAAGCTTCTCTGGGAGCAAAATATTCGAAATTTACGGATTGCAGCGAAATAGAACTGACCTGATGTGTGTAGCTTGCCTCCGGGCCTAAGAATGCTACCTTTGGTTTCTCTGCTTCTGACATCTCGTTGGACTCCAATTGGGGTGGGAATAGTGAAAATCGAGGTTCAAGTTCGGAATGGAAATTAGAGCGGCATCGGCCTTTGACACGGCCAACGACATCATAGGGTGGGTGTACCAATGCCCAGCATGTAGGGCGCAAGCACTGCATATTCATTGTACATGTACACATTTTGATTAGTGGATATATGTTTTTTTGATCACGCTACAATTCGTCACGGAATATGGCACGGTAACTTCAAAGCACAGTTTGATTCAGCTGGATATGAACGACAGACAAGCTGACGCATACGCGAATGAGCAATTTGCCTCTCCTTCTTCCACCTAGGATTGCTGCGGAAAGCTCGCAAGCAGATGATTGACAATGGCTATTCTTTAGGGTCCTGTTCGTCTTCACTCATGGCCGCGGCTGAGCTAGAGCTCATCAATCGAGATGTGATTGGGCAACTTGTCGGAGAAGGCTACTGCCTCTCCATTGAACGAAAGGGTGGGTGATAAGAATGGGTGGTTCATCAGCCTGTCAGGTGTTAGCGAGGTCAGGGGGTCAAGTGGGGGTAGCTTGCCATGCAAAACCTCCGTGAACGCTCCCCTGTTCGTCTACAATCTGGAGAGGCGAAGCGTCGTGATATCGACTGCTCCATCCTTCAATCCGGGCACGTCTTGTTGACCTTGTGTGCGGGCAGCGGACGTTCCGTCACTCGACGCGTGGAGTGGGGACGCTGCCTCGCAGTCAGCGAGGGCGCACAACCGTCAATCATCGTAGAACTCGTCTTCGTCATCGTCAAAGTCGGCAAGCTGCTCAAAGTTGAGCGCGTAACGCAGAATGGCACCGATACCACCGAAACCCTTGACGAACTGGTTGCCCTCCGAGGAACGGTCCGAGACGAATTCGAGCGTGGCACCAAAGTCACGGTACTTTTCGGCGAGCCACTCGAGCATAGAAGACTGCTCGACGATTTCCATCTCCTGTCCGGTCGTCTTGTCCATGAAGTTGGTTCGGTCGGCCTCCTGTGTCTTGTTGGTGTGGAGAATGACCTCGGTGCCGTCCGAAGCCTTGAGGACCCAGCGAGTGATTTCGAGGTTCTCGAAGACAATCAGCGTCTCGGCGGCGCCAGCCTCCAGAGCCTTGAGAGTATCCTCGACACCGTAGCAGACCTTGCCGGAGTCCTTGGAGATGTGGTCAAAGTACTCGTTGATGAGCTTCTTCTCCTGGATGAACTTGACGTTGCCGAGCGTCTCGGAGGACAGCTCAATGGCCTGGTTGAAGCCGTTCTCGCCACCGTAGGAGACATCGACGACCTTGATGACCTTGGACTGCAGACGGTTGTCGAACAAATCGGACTGGTTCAGGTCGTTCTTGAAGTCGGCACTACCAGCCAGGATGATACCAGCGACGTTGACCTTGTCGGCAGTGATGAAGTTCTGCACGGCCAGCTCGGCGACCTTGCGGACGTAGTTGTGGCGCTTCTCTTCACGCAGACGGGCGAAACGCAGGGCGGACTGACCACCACGGCCGTGCTTCTTGGGCAGGTCGACGGAGAACTTGTGAACGATTTCACGCGTGTTGCCGGATAGGGTGCCGAAGAGGGCGCCGTTTCCGTCCATGATGATGAAGCCGAACTTCTGGTCGGACTCAAGCAGCTCGCTCAGGGCCTCGGTGTGGAACTTGTTGTCACAGAGGTACAGCGAGGTGTTGATGGGCTTGAAGGGCTCGAAGTCGATGTTGACCTTGCGCTCCTTGCCCTCGGGGGTGAGGATCTCACCGCAGTAGATGACGAGGCCGTTGGGCGGGACCTTTGAGTAGAGCTTCAGGCGCTGCTGGGTCGAGGTGATGGCGGACAGGACGGAGAGACGGTTGACACGGGACTTGATGTTGGAGGCGGTGCCGAACTCTTCGGCCAACATCTTTGCGGCGCGCGAGACCTGGTCCTTGGGCGCTGTGGACAGTGAGTGGTGGTGTTTGTGCGTGGCATAGCATAGCGTAGCGTAGCATAGCATGGCATAGCATAGCATGGCGGGAGGCATGTGGCACCAGGGCGGCGCTGCAGACAGGACAGGGCAAAGCAGGGCTCACGTACGGATGATGAGCGAAATCATGGATGTGCCATTTCCGCGGGCGGCTTCGAGGCGCTTGATGAGCTTCTTGACCTTCCAGATCTCGATGTTCTTCTCCGCGTCGTTGGGCTGGGGCTCCTTCGACGACATCTTCGCGGTGTGGGAGCGAGGGTGTGGTGTGTGAGGGTGAGTGACGAAGGCGGGGTCTACCTATGTTGAATTTTTGCCTGCGCGCTGCACGCTGTTCGGCGGCGGGACCAACCGACGCTTCTGCGGTGCTGTGATGCCGCACCACCACGCCGTGCTCGAGGATGCAGAGATGCACCAACACGGGGAGGCGATGCAGTGCGAATTTATCGTCCTTGGTGTGCACGCCCTGCACGCATCCACCGTCGACGTGGTGCTTGCCAGTCACACCCATTCAGCCACAGTCAAACACAGTCAACCACAGTCACAGTCAGCCTCCTCCCCACAGCCATGGCTGCCTCTGCGCTGAGTCTGAGCACACCGCACCGCCGCTGTCCCTCGTGCCAATCGCTTACCGGCCCACTCACAGCGGTAGACGCCCGCGCTGCAATGACGAAGGTGTCTGTGGGGCGCGGCCTGTCTCGTGATATCGTTACTCCAACCCTTCACACATCATGTCTCTCCCTCCGTTCTCGGCGCTTCTATCTGCCAAAAGTGCCGCGCCGCAGCGGTCATGGTCGAGAAGCGTTACGCATTTCCTCTGCCAATCTTTCTCCCGACGATAACCTCCCAGCAGCGTAGCATCTAGCTCCCGCTCCCTGCATGGGTCCGTGATCAAGTTTTATACCGGCTCCACCTGCTCTCCTTATCTATCCCTACATTGCTATTTGCTCTCTGTCGCCCAGTGCCTGTGAGACCGACGTTTGCTCACCATGGATATCAAGGGCAAGCAGCCCTCCACCTGGGACCAGTACGATGGCGTCCAGGGTGCCTCGGTGGGCTCGCAGAACAGTCGTGTGCAGTGGGACGAGCTCGAACGCCGGCCCAGCGAACAGAGCGCCTCCAACACAGGCGCCTCCTCCGCCGTCAATGGCACGTTACGGCGAAGAAGGTAGGCAGAATCGCAGAATCTGCGCTGCCTGGCTAGCGCTGAAGTCGAGCGCGCAAAGAACCGCAGACTGACAAGATATCACAGGTCCTCGGTATCGCAGCAATTGCATGCGCTGGGCGATGCAGGCGGTGTCAACAGTATCAACAACTTCGCCCGCTCGTGGCAGCGTGCTGCCGGTTTCTTCGAGATCACCCCCATGCGCCCGAGTTTCCGCGTAGAGAGCGACGACGAAGACGAAGACGAGACACCCACCGCCGAATTCCCACGCACAGGATTCGTCCCAACCTCCCTCACAGAGCACCGCTCAGCCCTTCGGAACGCGCTGCAGACTGAAGGACGGCGCACGTCTGACCAGGCCGTCGTAGACGAGGAGAGTGCCGCAACCGAGAGCTCACGCCTCTTGCCCAAGGACTCCCAACAGCGGTTGCGGGGTCGAGGTGACAGCATCTTCAACATCGAGCCTTCCCTCTCGTCGCCCTTTGGTGGGAGCTATGGCACAGCCTACGGAAGCTTGTCTGCGCGCGTCAACGAGTCTTCCATGCGCCATGCAGGACGCCTGTTTGCTGAGCAGCAGATGAAGGGCGTGCAAGAACCGGAGCAAGAGCGAGAGCCGCTGCTGGTCAAGCAGGTCGAGGAAGACGGACACATCATCAACGTCGTAGTCGGGCAATCGACACTTCCACAGACCATCTTCAACTCAGTCAACGTTCTAGTCGGTGTGGGGCTGCTAACCCTGCCCCTAGCTTTGAAATACTCCGGTTGGGTGATCGGCATGATCTTTCTCGCCTGGTCTGCCGTCGTCACCTCGTACACCGCGAAGCTGCTCGCTAAATGTCTGGATGTCGACAGCTCCCTCATCACCTTTGCCGACCTGGCCTATGTCTCGTTTGGCAATAAGGCCCGCGTTGCTGTCAGCATACTCTTCTCTCTTGAACTACTGGCAGCTTGTGTCGCGCTCGTAGTGCTCTTTGCTGACAGCATGGATGCTTTGATCTCCGGCTATGGCGTCTTCACCTGGAAGATTGTTTGTGGCATCATCTTGATTCCCTTGAGCTTCCTTCCTCTACGTATGCTGTCCTTCACGTCCATCCTGGGTGTCATGTCCTGCTTTGGCATCACAATCGCGGTATGGGCAGACGGTCTCATCAAATCTGAGGCCCCTGGATCTATCCGCGAGCCCATGGCCCAGTACCTCTTCCCTGAGAACTGGATGACGATCCCTCTCTCATTCGGCCTTCTCATGTCTCCCTGGGGCGGCCACTCCGTGTTCCCAAACATCTACCGAGACATGAGACACCCCTACAAGTACCGCCGCGGTGTCAACATTACCTACATCTTTACCTACATTATCGATATCGGCATGGCATGCGCCGGTATCCTCATGTTTGGTGACGGAGTGAGCGAGGAGATTACGAACAACATCTTCAGGACCGCCGGCTACCCTCCGGGACTCTCCGTCTTCATCGCCATCTGCATCGCCATCATCCCACTCACCAAAGTTCCACTCAACGCGCGTCCCATCGTTTCCACGCTCGAGGTTCTTTTCGGTCTCGACACGCGTGCGATGGCTGTCTCGTCTTCTCTGAACGGCATGTCTGGCCTCAACCGTGGTATCTTCAAGGTCTCGCTACGCATTATTACCATCATTGTCTTCGTGATCATCGCGATCGTGTTCCCATCGTTTGATCGTATCATGGCGCTTCTCGGCAGTGTCGCCTGCTTCTCCATCTGCATCGTCCTGCCGTTGGCCTTTCACCTGAAGCTTTTCGGCAAGGAGATTGGAACGGCAGAGAAGACACTGAACTGGGTCTTGATCGTCTTCAGCACAATCTTGGCCATTATCAGCACAGGCTTTGCCTGTGTGCCGAAGGAGTTGATCGGCGCTTGATGCGCGCCCGTTTGTATATTCGCTGTCCACCTGCACAAAAGCGGTGGAAGTTTGTTTGTCGTCTAATGTTGTTTTAATTGTACATGTAACGTGGGGTATTTGGAGCTGTATATCCATAGTATGTTCGGGCGCTCTCTGCTGCATCGCATTTTTGGCTGTTTGAGCATCTTATCAAATTGACTATCGAAGCCACTACGGTGGCTCTATGAACTTGATGACAGTATCTGTTCTCCACACCTGGTGCGTGTACGGTTATCTTGGGCGTTTTCTCAACCTGAACACGGCTTGAAGCATTGTGGATCCTGCAGCGGAAGTCTTCTCCGCAGTTTACATTGCCCAGATGGATAACACGGTACGGGGTGTGGAGATGGAGCTTGGGACGTACGTCATCCTTTGTCTCGAGATGTGCTCAGTACAACTGTCGATAGCAAAAGTAGAATGAGAATTTGCTTATACCAGAACTAGGACGCCCCAAAAGCAGACTGAAGCCTTCCATACAGAGGAGACAGCACGTTGCAGCATGTACCAGGCGTTCGGTGTCATTCTTGCTGCAAGCGGCCCGTTCTATTCATAACCCCAGCTAGCTCTTACGGCATCTCCACGCTCAAGCCATCGCGAAGCTGACGTCTCACTCACGCTGCAGCTACGTATACTTGTACATCACAATAGACTGCTGTCTCTCCACCTTTCACGTCTTCGTCCTGAGTCCGTAATGTCTCCTTAACATCTCCTTGCAGCCTTACAGGACCTCCAAACCGCGCGCATCATCACCCAATGCAACATTCCATTCCCGAGCACCTGCAGCGCACGCGACACAATACCAACCCGCTGGACCTGGAGTCCAGAGCCAATTGAGATACAGTAGAAAATAGGGAGAATGCCATCCGTAGCACAATGGGCCGGCTCGCCGTCCATCAAAGGCTCAAGTGAGAGCGTACGCATGGCGCTGCTCACAGCATCGCTCATCGGCCTGCAGTCCGTGGCCCCAGCAACTTTCCACCCCGTACACGGCAGTGTCCGCTAACATGAACAACCCACAGGATAACATGGAACGTCGAAATGACGTACTGCACCCCCTACCTCCTTGAGCTCGGCCTCACCAAATCCCGCATCTCCCTTGTCTGGGTCGCCGGCCCACTCTCAGGTCTGATCATGCAGCCTGTCGTCGGCGTGATAGCTGACCGCTCGACGTCGCGCTATGGTCGAAGACGCCCTTTCATGGTCGGCTGCACCATCCTTACATCCCTGTTCCTGCTGCTGCTCGGCTGGACGAAAGAAGTGGTGGCCTTGTTCGCGAGCGATAAGGAGACGGTCAAGAACGCGACGATAGTACTCGCCGTGTTCAGTATCTACGGTATCGATTTCGCAATCAACGCTGTGCAGGGCAGTTGTAGAGGCTTGATTGTGGACACGCTGCCCATTCCCAAGCAGCAAGCTGGGAGTAGTTGGGCAAGTCGAATGGTGGCTGTGGGGAGTTTGGTCGGATATGGTGCTGGGGCTCTCAAACTTGAAGCCGTCTTCGGGACACTACTAGGAGATACGCAGTTCAAGCAACTTACCGTTGTGGCGGCGTTTTGTTTGTGCTTGACTGTGGGAATTACGAGCTGGGCTGTGACAGAGAGGGTGTTGATTGGGAATGGTGGTGAGGAGAGGCTGAGTGCCTTCAAGGTTCTTGCCGAGCTTGCAAAGTCGACGTTCGACTTGCCCGCAAGCATCAAGGCTATCTGCCACGTACAGTTCTGGGCATGGATAGGTTGGTACCAGATCTTGGTCACGCAGAACTCGATTCTAATAAGGATACAGGATGGTTCCCATTCCTCTTCTACAGCACAACCTGGGTAGGCGAGGTCTACCTCCGCTACGATGCACCCGCCTCCGTCAAGGCCTCAAACGACATGACTGGACAGGTCGGTCGTATCGGCTCGCTGGCGCTCATCGGCTTTTCGGTCATCACATTCATCATGTCTGTGCTCCTCCCCTTTGTCGTCAAGAGCCCAGAAGGCGAAGAAGCTCCTTTTACCGCGCGGCCACCCGCAAAAATCGCCACACTCGTAGAAAAGGCTGGACAATTCAAGCCGAGCCTTCTAACGGCGTGGACAATCAGTCATGGTGTCTTTGCAGGCGCTATGTGTCTGGCACCCTTCGTTCAGTCCTTACGCAGCGCTACCCTCATCATCGGCATATGCGGCATGTACGTCTCCCGAAATCCCTACCCAAGAGTGCCTCCTAACTAACAACTCCAGCTCCTGGGCAATAAGCTGCTGGGCGCCCTTCGCCTTCCTCGGCGTAGAAATAAACCGCCTCTCCTCGACACCCTCGTACGTTCCCCTCGGTCGTAATTCAATCGAGCTCGACGCGCCCTCCACCCTTCACCTTGACCAATCCGACTCTGAGGTACAGTCTACAGGCGAGGGCAGTGGCAAGTATCTCGGCATCATGAACGTGTACACGACACTCCCACAATTCGTCGGAACAGGAATATCATTCGTTGTCTTCTCGCTACTTGAGCCGGGAAAGAGCCCTGAGTTGAGTGATGCGCCCGAGGAAGAACACCACAGTACGGAAGGCGTCAACGCCATTAGTGTTTGTCTGCTCATTGGAGCTGTTTGTGCGGTCGTTGCTGCGTTCACGACTGTACGGTTGGGCAAGATTGCGAGATATTGATATATCTGAATACCTTTCATTAGACACCGTGTAGAAATGGGTTGGCGACAACAATGTATTTATTCCATCGACGAGACCATGTACATGACCTTAAGAGCGTGATACTTTATCCTGTAGAACGTTGCTGGCTTCTGAAAATACAGACGTTCTACCTGGCACAGTAACCTCGATTGTACCCCTGCATTGCACCGACCATTCCACCGTAGCCAACGCCACATCCAACCGCCAGCACAGAAGGCAAACAGAAACTTGTGGATCGGAGCTTTGATCTCCTCACGACCGTAGTTGAGTTGGGCATGTCAACGCGTATAAAGGGGATATTGGTGCCTGGACGTGTATACACTTGTGTGTTGGGTTGAACGCACAGATGCAGATTGGGTATGCGAGTTTCTTCAGTCTTTTAAGAGGATATAGCGGTCGGCGTTACTATCGGTGCCTTCGACACGCGTGCAGGTATACAGACTCGGTACGCAAGGTCAGGGCTGCTTCTTGGAAGTCGTGTCTGGTGAGTGTTCTTTCTTCCCCTTGTAGAGTTAGTGCACTGGCTTGCTGTTGCAGATGATTGGTAAGAGAGGGTGTTGAGAGATACTGCTATGCTCGGATATCAGCGAGGGTTGGAACTGAGCATCAGGAGTCGTAAAGGCACAGGAGTCGTAAAGGTACATGGACCATTTGATGCCTCAAGATTCATTTGAGAGTTGGGCAGCCTTGGAAGCACAGATGTGGATTATGAATCCCTCTCACCTCTACACAGAGGAATAAGATTGAGCACACGATTTAGTGATCACAGCCTGCACGCCCGACGGACATAGGCACACGGCACTCGGTACTATTTCTGAATTGGGACTTGGGTCGAGGTGACGTGCAAGCATCCCCTTCCCCAAACTACGGCGCTTGCCTGTTCAGGCCATCCGTTTAGTGAATGACGGCGGCGGGTACGTTTTCTAGCAAGAAATTCTTGTCTGGCCCCCGCTTTCTTCTAGAACATGGGCAAGTGTGGCTAGGAAGCTCTGCGTGGATGAGTGCATGCAGGGCGCGCAAATAACCAGACAGCAACCTTGCAGCGGTCGACTTCTGCAAGTCATCCCAAGGTTCTGCAGTGCGCTGTTGGAGCAGGTTGGCCAGGTTGGCGAGAGACGACAAGTCGGTGCCGCTTCCGAGAAGCTGTCATTCCTGGCCGTTCAAGGCAACCAATCTGTGGAGGAACAGGTGCAGCAGAGGGAGGGATCAGAAAAAGGTGCCTGCGCGGCCAATGTCGGCCCTGCCGTAGTAACGACTGGCCACTGCCTGGCAGCAGCTGCGAGTGATGTGTATTGGCAGCTAGAACGGAGTCGCTGCTTCTCGTGGAGGTGCATGGCCAAAACACGTGCAGCGCCTCCACGGCACAGCAGTGAAAGACACAAAACCCCCCCAGCTTCCACGCAACCAACAAGAAACCACGCAGTCCCGCAACACACCAAGCACGCTATCGTGCACTTGTGCTATTGTCCACGCGCCCTCAGCTTCGACGGCTGTTCTTTCACGCTCGGCCTGCCGCTAATCGTAGCCCGCCAAAGTTAACGAGTTGACGCTAATCGCCCCTCCCAGTCCCGCCGAAAAGCTGTAGACGCACTCACCAACTCACAACATCCCTCAACATTTTGCCACCTTGCGTCGCGGAACCACAATACCTCTGCCAAGATGTCTGAGCCGATCCGCAATAAGAAGATGGACTCCATCTCCGCTCCGTAAGTCTCTTTCTGCCCCACGACACCTTTTTCCCGACACCCTACCACCCAAACTCTCCGCCCCAACCGCTGCCATGGACGTCCCCAGGTCTAACAAGCAGCCTACCAGCACACCGCAAAACACACCCGCCAACGCTGCACCTATCTCGTCGCGCGCCCAGCAGCCCACTGTCGGCACCATCAACGAAGGTATGTTATGTTGCACCCGTTTTTCGCTTCTGTTGTTATGTTGCCCCTCCGACCCCGCGCGCTGGCGCTGCAGGCGTTCTTGACCGCTAATTCGAATTTTCACAGAGGAGCTCGACCGTGCCGCTGCTGGACTGTTCGCTGCAAACCCCGCCCTGGTCTCGATGATGCAGGCCAAGCTCGGCTCTCTCGTCGGCCGCTCAAGCGGCTACATTGAGTCGCTGCCTGGCTCCGTCCGCCGCCGTGTCGCGGGCCTGAAGGGTGTCCAGAAGGAGCACTCCAAGCTTGAGGCCGAGTTCCAGGAGGAGGTTCTTCAGCTCGAGAAGAAGTACTTCGCCAAGTTCACACCCCTGTACGAGCAGCGTGCGAAGATCGTCAACGGCTCCACCGAGCCCACAGAGGAGCAGGTCAAGGTTGGCGAGCAGGAAGACGAGGACGAGGAGGATGATGACGAGGAGCAGCCCGAGAAGGAGCTCAACAAGGACGAGGGCAAGGACGTCAAGGGTATCCCAGAGTTCTGGCTGAGCGCCATGAAGAACCAGATCTCGCTCGCCGAAATGATCACAGACCGTGACGAGGCTGCGCTGAAGAGCCTGACCGACGTCCGCATGGAGTACCTCGACCGCCCCGGCTTCCGCCTCATCTTTGAGTTTGAGGAGAACGAGTTCTTCACCAACAAGACCATTACCAAGACCTACTTCTACCAGGAGCAGAACGGCTACGGTGGCGATTTCATCTACGATCACGCCGAGGGCGACAAGATCGACTGGAAGGCCGGCAAGGACCTCACCGTCCGCGTCGAGAGCAAGAAGCAGAGGAACAAGAGTGAGTCGTCTGCTATTTTTTGAGATGTGCCGGAGCCTAATATTCTACAGACACAAAGCAGACCCGCGTTGTCAAGAAGACCGTCCCCACAGAGTCATTCTTCAACTTCTTCGACCCCCCGAGCCCTCCCCAGGACGACGACGACGCTTCCTCCGACATCGAGGAGCGTCTCGAGCTCGACTACCAGCTCGGTGAGGACATCAAGGAGAAGCTCATCCCCCGCGCCATCGATTGGTTCACCGGCGAGGCTCTTCAATACGAGAACATTGAGGACTTCGACGAGGGCGAGTTCGAGGATGAGGACGATGAGGATGAGGATGAGCTCAGCGACGACCGTGATGAGGACGAGGAGTCAGATGACGAGGTAAGCAAGATGTAGCTTGCTGTATGGTTGCAACACACTAACAGATATCTAGAACGACGGCACAAAACCCAAGCAGGAGGCTGCCGAGTGCAAGCAGAGCTAAATGTCTTGTTCGACCAATCTTCTTCGATGATATCTCAGGGCATTGGGCTTGTTTCAATCTAGATGGCACTTCTGGCTGTGACAGGCTCGCAACCTGACTCTTTCTCATTACCCTTGCACAGCACTACATGTTTTCCCGCACGGCGTATCATTGCATCAAAAGAGCTGGACGCCGATGGGGGTGGTCGATCTAGCTATACATGAACTATACCGGGTCTTCCTCCCTCGATCCACTCCACTCAACCCTAATAGTTCCTGCATACAGATCTCCTTTAGGTACGCCGTGTCCGGCAGCAACAGGATTCAGATGTTTGGTTTAGGGTATCTGGATTTCTGTTTCATGGACTGGTCGTGTCACGCATACGAGGGAGCGATGAGCAGTGGATGATTTCACGACTACAGCGATGGATAGTAAAAGTTTGGTATATAGAGCGAAACGAATGAGAAATGAATAGCGAGTTTACACACGATTTGAGGTGCACACACCCAGAAGCATAGACGTGAATGACTGAGCATCTGGGCAAGTGTTTTTCGATGCGTTGGCAAAAAGAACTAATACAGCCTCTGCATGATGCGCAGAAATCGACGGAGGTTTCGTGTACACCAGTTCTAAACCGGGATAACCATACGCACATTTCTTTCGATAAGCTTGCTTTGAGTGAAGGTGACATCCTTGACAGGCTAGTGCGGGGTAGCATGCTTGGTGGGGGTCCGATCTGGACGGGCAGAACTTCGGCATAGACAAATTTCGAGAACTCGCGACAAACAGCAAAACACAATACCAAACCGACCACAACAAAGCCTCTTCTCCCTTTCATAGATATAAAACAGGCTTGAGAAGTCTTCGCGATCGCAAATTCCACGTCGCATCCTTCAACCCCGAATTTCGCACATCATGGCGCGCAAGAACCCCAACATCATCATCACAGGCACACCCGGTGTAGGCAAGACGACACACACAGAGCAGCTGGCAAGGGCAACGGGATTGAAGCACGTTTCTGTCAATCAGATCGTCAAAGACGAGGGGTTCCACGAGGGCAAAGATGAAGAGACGGGGAGTTGGATAGTCGACGAGGACAAGGTACGTCGTTCCTGCAAACCTGTAATTCCAGAAAAACAGCACGGTTGCGAGAAACACGACGGTCGAGAAGTCCGCTGACAAACGTGTGTGTATAGCTCCTGGATTACCTCGAAGAACGCAATATCTCGGAAGAAGGCGGTAACATCCTCGACTGGCACGCCTGCGACCTTTTCCCTGAGCGCTGGATCGATCTTGTTGTCGTTCTGCGCTGCGACTCTACCGTCCTTTACGATCGCCTCACCGCGAGAGGGTATAAGGATAAGAAGCTGGATGAGAACATGGATAGCGAGATCATGCAGGTTCTGCTTGATGAGGCGAGGGAGGCGTATAAGGAGGAGATTGTCGTAGAGCTGCGGAGCGACAGTGCGGATGATGTGGATGGGAATTTGGAGAGGATTGAGCAGTGGATTGAGAACTGGAAGAAGGATCGTCAGGACGAGGAGTAAGGAATAGGAAACTGAAGAGTGAGAAAGAATGCGGCTTGGAGCTGCTTTTATGGTACGTTTACTTCGGTGTTGTTCCCCTCTACGCATCGGTCCTGGCGGCCAACCACTCCTTCAGCTTGTCTAGCGCCTTGCCACGATGGCTGATCTTGTTCTTCTCTGCCTTGTCCATCTCCGCGTACGTCGTGCCTTCATATTCGAAGCACGAGTCCCAGCCTGTCCTGTCATTAGCACTTCTCTCCAACGCACTACGCTCTTCTCAAAGACAAAACCACTTACCAAAAACAGTAGGCCCCCGACTCGGCACCAGCTTGCCGTCCGTCCGTCCCTGGAACGTAATGGGCTCGTGGCCAGGTCCCTCGCAGTAGCCGAACGTGCACACCGCCTGTGCAGACTTGTCGTCGAAGCCTGCGAGCATCTTGTGCAGCTCGAGAGGTCCGAGGGAGAGCATGAACCATTTGCTAGGGGTACATTAGTATGAGACAAAGCGATAGTATCGTGATGATGGGAAACGGTACATGTAGGGTCCTGGAAGGTCGTTCATGGCTTTGAAGCAGAGACATGTGTCTTCGACTAGAACAGGTCCACCGACCTAAGTTTGATGTTAGTAAAATGTGACTTGAATGAGTTGGATTAAACGTCAATAACTCACTGCTTCTGCTGCTCGTCGTGCCTTGTCTAGTGTGACTTCCTCAACTGTGCCCTGGATTTCGACGAGGTCGACATTCTGGTTTCGCAGCTCAATGACACCTTCCAGGATGGCTTGGACTTCGGCGAGCTTGTTTTTGTTTCCGGTGATGAAGTTGAGGTGCTTGGGCACCGTTGTTGTGGATGACATCTTGATGGCTGGTAGTTCGGTCTGGAATTAGACAGCTTGAGGCTCTTGGCTAGTCGACTGTGACGTCTGCAAGACGGAAGCGTGAGGCTCTTGGACGGTTTGTTGTGGCGTCTGATAGCCCTGCTGAGGAAGTCTGAAATGGGAGCACGTGGTCAAATAGTCTAGTGAAGTCAGGCTGGGGAGTAGGGCGACTGAGATCTGGTAGGATCATGTAACGGGATGCAAGATTTCGGGGCTCTGTTCCGCAGCTTTGATAGTGTTGATGCTGTAAGCAACAAGGAATGACTGTCGCAGCGGAATTAGTTGTGAAGAAGGGCTAAAGGGCGCATCTGATCGTCTCGCAAGGACGCTTACAGAGCTGACATAGGGCGGAGGTGACAACTCACTGGGCAGCTGAACTCTTAGCTTCTGAACGGATGCAAGAGGTTCTAACGTTGTCTCCAACACCAGTTGAAAGCTGCAGGACAAAAGTAGTGAAGGCGGGGTCTATCTTTGGGCATTGAAGCGAGGGCGCTATGGCCCGGAGAGGAAAAGAAAACACCTAGCGCTGCATCGAATGTTACCGTGTCTTCCATCTTCAAAGAATAGCGTCTCATTTCACAGCCCTATCAATCCTATTTGCCCCTGTGTGCGGTACGCCAGACAGGTTTTGGATGCGGCTCGGAGCACGCGCTGGTCAACCGTTAGAGCCTCACATCATCACGCGCACCTGATCCGGGATTTGGTCCGTCAGCTTCACAGACGCTCACCTGGCATCTCAGAGGACTCGGTGTTGACGACATCGACGCAACGGGAACATGGCATCGCTCAAGGGTCTATTTACGGCTGTGTATGCCTCGAATGGCATCATAAGAACGCTCTTCCTGCCAGTATGGTACATCCTGTTACTCAGTCCGTTCATAGCAGCGCTGGCCTACTACTACGGACTCGGACAAACACTGCAAAACTTTGTAGGCGAAGACTTTTCGTGGTTCGACATCCTACCGCAGTTTGCAATCTCAGCTGTGTTTCTGCTACTCCCAACACGATTACTCTCTGGCTCAGGAGGTGTAAGCAAGAGTAAGGATGGCGGGAAGAGCAGGGTACAATCGCTGCCATATTGGATCCCCGGCATTCGGCATCTTGGGAGTATCGTCTCGGGTGGAGAAGAGTGGTTGAGGGAAATCAGGAACTCGTCGATCCACAGCATCATATCATACAAGGCAGCTGGTGCAAAGCACAACGTTTTGCTTTCAGACTCCTCTCTGAGCCAAATCTACAAGAACTGGAATGACCAACACGAGCACGAAGCATCCAGATGGGCCGTACTTCGCAACGCATTCAATATGCCCAAGGATTTTGAGGACGAATACTTTAAGGCCCAGCCCAAGATCCAGGATGTCATTGACGCTGAGATGTTCAAGTCCAAATCAATGGAAGTTTTGATCTCTGCCTCCTGCAAGATTCTCTCAGACACTTTACCAGATCTGGTTACGTTCAACACATCTATTGTGGACCAGATGCAGTGGGAACGAGTGGCTACCATCGAGCTGACGGACGAGACCTCAGAAGCGGAGTGCGACTTCTTCACCCTGATCAACGACTTTTGCTGCAATGCCATAATTGGCCCTATCGCTGGCACACAGTTTCCCGAATCATATCAGCTGCTGGCTTCTGATCTGGCGGACCTCAACAGGCACTACTACGCACTATCTCTTGGGTTGCCACGATTGTCGCCAATCCAAGGCCTGCCAACAGCGGCATTGGCTAAGAGGAGGCTTCTTCAGAATTTCACCAAACTGTTCCAAGAGCTCACAGTGCCGAAAGTTAGACGAGTGCCAGATGACGACGAAAGCGTGAGCGGAGAGGAGACAGACGCCGACACATCGACTCCACTTGCAACACTGAATGAGCTGTTCACGAAGCAAGATGTGCCCATCCCAGCGCGAGCATCTATTGCCCTCGACCTGATACACAGCATCGTCGCAGAAGTTGTTCCACTTGTCTTTTGGACTCTTCTTCACGTCTACTCCTCTTCCACTTGGCCACTAGTCCAGGGCGACCAGGAAACACCGTTCGCAAAGATCAAAGAGGAGACAAAATCATGGGCTCAAGCTATCCAGCCTCCATCGATCCATCCCTTGTTCCCTGCCCCACCAGAGATCTCATTCGTCTCGACCGTTCAGGCGGTCACTCCAACTTCCTTCCCCTACCTGCGCTCCTGCATCAACGAAGCTCGACGCCTCTACAGCTCCTCAGCCACCATATACACAGTCACCAAGCCTACGACTCTAGAAGAGAAGAGCCTGCGTCCTGGCGTGCAGGATCAATGGGAGCTAGACGCCGGCTCCTATCTCGACATTGGCCTGTCTAGGAGTCTCATCAACACCTCGCCCGCGAATTATCCCTCGCCTGAAACGTTCAAGCCAGACCGCTTCGTCAAGACCACAGCACCCTCGTCAATCATCTCCCCAGTCGACACGTCAGAGCCGTACAAGACCGCGCTGCTAGTCTCCATCCTAGCCGGCATCGTCCAGCTATGGGAGATCAGTCCCGCGCCGAAGAAGACTTTCATGGAGAAGATGATTGAGATCCGTGACGAAGTGCACGCGGGTGCTGCGTCTCTTGATGCCGACGGGAAAGTCAACAAGAGCAACGGCCGGGCAGTGCAGGAGGGGAAAGAGAAGAAGTCGGGTGTCTGGGTCCTGCCTAAGGGGCTAGATGCAGCGAGTATCAAGGTTCCGAAGAACGACGTGAGGGTCAGGATTAGAAGGAGGGAGAACCTTCCACCGCCGAAGTCGCCGAGGAAGAGATAGACCGCGTTACGCGTCTGACGCTTCCAAGCGGCGACTGGTATATCTGCGCTGCCGCAAAAGTCAGTGTTGAGCTCCTTTCTGGACGTGCAGTGGTTGTAGGGAGGTCATTTCAGACACGCTTTCACTCTATCATCAAATTCATTCAAGTGAAGTGCAAACATTGTGCATTGATGTCGAAGTCCGACCTAGCGGAGAAAGTAAAGTATCGAAAAAGAAGCGAATTAACTGAGCATGTCGAAGTGAAACATCCAAATCATCGGCCTATCATCAAGAAGAAACCATCATAAAACCCCGCGCCTAATATGCGTCCCGTTTCTCTTCCATCTAAGCGAAGTTGCTTGCAGCAGTCTTGGTGCTCTGGGCAGCAATGCTGACGTCCTTAACAATGATCGACTCGCCACTGGTGCTGGTGACCTTGACGTCAACCGACTGGGTTCCGTAACCGGCAGACTGCTCGAAGTAGTTGTACTCCTGCCTCTCGGTCTGCTGCCATGTCTTGCCACCGTCGGTGGAGACCTCGAGGCTCTTGACGCCAACGTTGGCGTTCTGGACCTGCATGCTGAACCAGTAGGGGCTGGTGCCCTCCTTGTTCTTCAGAACGATGGGAGTGGTGATGCCGCAAGGAACAACGTCCCAGCTGATGGGAATCACGCCGGCGCTGGGGTTGGAAAGCTTGCTGAAGGCATTGGGGTAGAGGTCGAGGTGGTTGGTTCCACAGCCGGGGCACTCGTCTACGATCATGGCGGTGATCTTGTTACCGGAGGGACCGGTGACGGACACACAGGTTCCGCAGTTACTGGCATCGGCCCAGTTAGAATCGGAGAGGGCGGTACCGAAGAGCGATGAGGGGATGGTGTATCCAGTGAAGCTGGAAATTATTGTTAGATATCGTTGTCGAAGCATTGCGTTAAATGAAGATCTTACCTGCACTTGCCACCAGAAGTGTTACCACCATAGAATGTAGCCTCGCCAGACTTGGAGCCGGCAGCGGATGTGGCCTGAGCATCAACGGCCTTGGAGGTTGACGAGGCAGCAACTGAAGTCTCGGACGCAGCTGGGGCCTCGTACGCAGAGGAGGACTCGGTTACGACAGAAGACTCGGAAGTAGGGATAGGAGCCTCGCTGGTCTCGCTGGGCTGACCGTAACTCTGTCCGGGAGAGTAGGTAGGCGCTGGTGCTTCAGTGACGGCTGAAGGTGTGTAGTCGAGCGAGACGCTAGAGACGATGGGCTGAGGGCGACCAGTGTGGTTACTGTAGGTTCCGTTGGGGTAGTTTCCCCAGCGCAATCCGGTCGTGGATGCCTCAACGGAAGATGAAGGACGGACAGTGATGGTGGTGGTAATGTCGATAGTGCTGGTGATGGTAATGTCGATGGTGCTGGTTATGTCACTAGCACTGGGCTGGCTAGGCTGGACAGTTACGTAGGTCTTTTCGGTCTCTGTCTTGGTGACAGTCCGCCTGGTGCAGCCCTCCTGGGCGAGAGCAAAGCCCACAAGGGGGATGATGGAGAAGATAGTAGACCTCATGTTTGTTTAAGCTTATCTTATGTTGACTGGTTAGGGTAGGTAGGACGTCTCGGTAATTCCGTGATAGTAATGATTGCAATGGTATCGTCTCAAACGAATGGCAGCAGCAACTAGGCTTGCGAAAATGAGTGACTGTGGTAGGTGTACGGAGAGACCGGAAGCTCGTGAGGTCTTCATTGAGCGGGCAGCCTCAATACATAAAGCCCCTCGCGACCCTTGTACAGCACCCCGTCTACCCGGCCATATGCAGTAGAACCAACATTGCCGTGGAAATTTGCTCGGAACGAAATGAGCTCACTGTCACCATTTCGAACGGCGGGAGCGGCACGGCTGCAGACAGGCAGGATGCTACCCAGCCACGGCTGCTTTCCAAGACCCCAGGTCTAGGCTCACGCTGTGGACATGCGCGAAAAGCTTGGTGAGATGAGTTCCACAGGATTTTCTGATGAGCGCACAGGGTTGACAATACGCTAAGTGGAGATCAAACGTTGGCGAAATGACGAGGCGGGAACTCATTTGATCCTTCCACTTTACGTGTGAACACCAAAACGTGCCCCAGAAACACCAAACATTGACACAACGCAGTGGCTGAAACTGCGAATCGTGTAGCAACACTCAGAAAGCTTGTTGCTGCGTGCGCGACGCGCTGCTCCCAAGATGGTCAACGATGTCTCGGAATCGAGGTTTCAAAATTGCAAGTTGGTAGCACCACCGGGTTTAAGGTACAGCGAAATACCGCCGCACCTCGACCTTCCGCAATCGGGGGTGAACAGGTTTGTCGATAAATTCGACATTTCTTCTGATGAGTCTCTCGGGTGGAAAGGAGGAGCCTGCGCTCGGAACAAGACCGAGACTGCCGAGCGCAGAGTGTTCACTGGCCATTTGATAGTAAGATGTAGTAATCTGGGGTGAGATGTAGTCCAATGTTTGAAGATTATTGCGCTCACAGGCATGAGCTTGTTCTGCGCAACGTGCCTGAGTTCCCCGGGCCGCACACGACTGTTGACGTTTCGAAACCCAACAGGATAACAGGTTTGGAGGCTAGACAGGTCGACGACTCTCGTTGTAATGTCGTTCTTGCCGCAGACTGACATCGAGGTTGCGGTTTCGTGAAAGACGGTCAACGGTATGAAAGCAAACAGCGAAAAGCAGTTTGGCATAGCGTGCTCATCCCACTAGCAAACTGAGTACCACAGGCGCTATCTCCTGTCGGCGTGCTCGCGTGCTCGCAAGGCAACGAGCGGGCAACCTGGTCTGAGATAACTTCATTTACCACCTCTTCGCCATCAGGGGCCATCTTCTCCGCGTTTTGAGATTTTCAGTGGATGGCAGATAGGATACTGTTAAATGAGCGAATAATCAACGACATGAGGCCCTATTATCCGCTCTTCGGGAACTCACTGACGAGGCCCGAGCACGCTGGGGCTCCGTCGTGCTTGTTGAGTAGGATTTGCGCAATGACGTCGAAGTTGAACAGGGAGAGTGCAATGATTATTACGTTTGGTCGAACCTTCTTGTCCGTTCAATTGTAAGGTGCTGCGTCTGATTCTCATTCCACGACGATGGAGAAGTTGTTCATCGCTGGTCCGTCTCTTATTTTCTTCTTTTCGAAAGTAGTGTGATCCTTGGTTGCGGTCCACCGAAGCAGATAGTAACACAGCTTCGGTGTCAATCTCTTCTTTGTAAGGACAAAGCCGAGGCTGTCCATGATTTGCAACAGTCGCGACTCGTCAATGTACCTAGAGTTGTCGATACATGGCAGAGGTAAGACAAAAAACAGCACTGGTAGGCTCTCACTGTGCTCTGCCGCTTGTGCTGTTCTTAAGAACTCGGTGATACGCTTAAGCATCTCTCCGCGGCCAGGTGCATCTGGCACGTAGTTGAGGACCAGCGACAAGGAAAATATATCGAAACGCTCATGTTCAGATGCAGGTAGTGGCCGCTCCATGAAGTCCTGTTTCTGAATACCAGGGCCCTGGCTGTTCAAGTCGATTCTTGTCATTTCGATGAGGTTGGGAAACTTCGATATTTCATTTGCTGCCGAGAGAGCCCCTACTTCGAGACATCTCAGAGGCGCCTTCTCCGCCGCAGTACGTCCTCGAGCTTTGCGATCGACGACACCAAGTTCGACCAGCCACTCCACAAGCAACTTGCTCGAATCACCACCACGATCCTTAGCTTGACCCTGCTTGCTGGCTGCTTGATACTTCGTAATGCCTCCGTTGTTTTCGATAGCCCTGGCAAGCTTTTCGGCTGTGCTGGTGTCTCCTCTTTTAACAGCTGCTGCATGCTCTTTCTGCAGTCGATGATGGGTGCGAATAATGGTTCTTGATTGTTGCGCGCTCATGCGTTCCTTTGGTTTGTTCACAGGCGGTCGTCCGCTCGAAAGAGCTTTCTGTCGTTTCTTGACAGCCATGATGTGGTCGAGTTCGAGTTCGAGTTCGACGGTCACATGTCTCGATGGCGATGGCGATGGGCTGGCTTTGAAAAGACAGCTCGGCGCACGGAGCATTATACGCCACCGGCCTCGCTTACCGCACAACACCCGTCGATATTGAAAGTTTCACTGGACTTTTCCTTTGCGCTTCCGTCACTAACCACAGCAACACATCGTCGAAATGGCTCCCAAGGCAGCATCCAAGAGTACGTTCCGCCTCAGTCGCCAGCGATCGGTCGAGACACGAGCACGCGCATTGCGATGAAATTGCACCACGGCAGCAGCAGGGAAACTGATACCGCACTGCAATGCAGCGAATGCGCCTCGATCAGTCCTGCGATGAACCTCTTCCATTTCAAAAACATAGCTAACGCGCCACAGCCGCCACCAAGACCGGCAAGCAGGCTAACGCCGCTGCTAAGGCTGCCCTTCGTGGTGTAAGCAACCCTTGAACTTCTTAAGTCGTGCCAGAATTCATCTCTGGCGGGCTGTTCTTCTCGTGTGTCGGACACAATTAACGAGATGACAGTCGTACGCGAACAAGAAGCGCTCGATCAGGAAGAGCACCAGCTTCCACCTGCCCAAGACTCTCCAGCTGTCTCGTACTCCCAAGTACCCCCGCAAGTCGATTCCCCATGCCCCTCGCATGGATGCATCGACCATCCTGATCCACCCCCTTAACACCGAGTCTGCCATGAAGAAGGTAATTGAATTGAATCTGAAGCGCTACGAAACAGTTGCTAACAGAACCCAGATCGAGGAGAACAACACCCTCGTCTTCATCGTCGACGTCAAGGCCAACAAGCGCCAGATCGCCGCTGCCCTCAAGAAGCAGTACGACGTCTCTTGCGTCAAGATCAACACCCTCATCCGCCCCGACGGCTCCAAGAAGGCCTTCGCCCGCCTGACCGCTGATGTCGACGCTCTCGACATTGCGGCCACCAAGCTCAACCTCGTTTAAGCGATTTATGAAGCATGGGCATGGATGGATCACGGGATACCCGGCAATGGAAAAAGCGATGTGTTATGCCTGGCGTTCACGGGCACGTAGTCACGGCGACTCAAATGAATCAATTCAGCATGACGCCACTACAAGTGTGCGCGCGACCTTCAAATGTGTTACTGCAATGCGATACCCCTTCACAGTTCAGTGTTTTGTTTTATCTTGGCCCTGTGAAGTTCTCCCAAATCCCGATATTTGACCAACTGCCTGTATGAAATGTTGATCATTGGGTGGGCCAGCCCTGTTCTCGGTTTTGTTCTGAGCAAACTCATTCATGGCACGGATTTCGGAATGTACACCAATTTCTGCAACTCAGCACTGTACAGAGGGAATGCATGCTTCGACTTAGCCTTTGAACTGCTTGAGCCATTTCTAATCAGTTGCTTCAACATTCAATCACGACAAGACCGTGAAACTCGCTCGGTGATGCTGATATCGACCAAAGCACAGACCACCAAAATGTACAATGCACTCCATCATCACCAAGAAACTTTGCGCCATCACCACACATCACCACACCGCACCTCGCCCCGCACTCCACGCCCTACCCGCTGACCTTCTTCTACAATCCAACCCAAGCGAACGCGACACTCAATACACACTCGAAATGGACGGACTCGGCGGCGGACTCGCAAACGTAGACGTCACGCGGCTCAGCGACGCAGACAAGCAGCAACTACAACAATTCGCCATCAACGAGGGCCAAAAGGCGCGCATCCAATCCTGTACGTCACCACCCATCTTTTGCAATCCCTATTTCTTACACCCACTCATTCCCCATTCCCTTCCTTCCTTCCACCCACCGTCAAGCATCAGCACAGCAAACAACCAACATAGCGCTCCCTACTAACACCAACAACCCAGCTATCCACAGCTTAACCGACACCTGTTTCCGCAAGTGCATCCCCGCCGGCACAGTCAAGAACGGCAAGCTGGACAAGTACGAGGAGCCGTGCATGAGGCAGTGCGTGGACCGGTTTCTGGACGCGAATATCGTCGTGTTGAGGGAGTTGGAGCGGTTGAGGCAGTAGGTGGATGGTGCTGCGTGCTGTGTGTGACTTGGTTGTGTGGGAGGGTTTTATGGACTGGCAAGGCAGTAGAAGGAGTTGGAGCGAGTGCAGGGGAGTGCTGTATGATTAGGTTGCGGAATGGAGGTGATGTACAATATGGTGTGTTGGTGGCTGAGGCGTAGAAGTGCATAGCGCGTTGCACGTCATGTACAAACACAAACAGAAGGTATTCGAATACGGGTACAAGTTCTTGCTGCTTGCTCATATTACGCCCGTTCATCTGATTCTATCCACTCGCTCTTTGTTGACAAGGATTTTGTCATCAGCAGATGCAGAATTTGCCACAAATCTGCAGACAATACCTCTTTCCTGTGCCTCAAGCTCCTCCGCCCAATTGAGAAAATGCAGCCTTCCTCTCTCTGGTCGATCATCCATCGCCCATCTGAGAGATTTCAGCCCTCCTCAGGGCGACTCAAGAGCGTCTTCGTGGCGGACAACTCACTTCGTCCTGTCCGGGATCGGCGCCTTGGTCTCGTCCTTGCTGGGCTTCCACTCCTTGACGAACGGCAGGAACTCGGGCTGGCCGGGGATGTACTTCCTCAGCACTTCAGGCACGTTGAAGCCTTCGGGAGTCTGGTAGTTCTCGAGGATGCAGCAGAGTGTGCGTTCGGTTGCGCAGACTATCTCGTCGTTAGCAGGCAAAATTCGAACCCGGGGTCACAGAGAAGACGTACGTGTGCCGTTCAGGGCATGGACATATTCTTTGCGGGTGGCAGTCTGCTTCTTCACGCCGAATCGGATCTCAAGCTCACGCGTCTGGTAGTCTGTGCAGTTGGAGATGGATACGAGCTCCTTGTACTCGCCGCCGCCGGTGACGGGGAACCAGGCCTCGAGGTCGCGCTTCATCGAAGCGGCGTTGTCTGTGCAAAATCAGTGCCGTCCCTTGTCTGTTGTAGATGTGACTTACTCAGCGCTCCACTGACGATGTTGATGACCTGGTATGGCAGACCGAGGCTCTGGTAGAACTCCTCAGACGTGGCGAGCATGCTCTCAAACGCCTCCCATGACTTCTCAGGGTGCGTGATGATGAACTGCTCTACCTTCTCGAACTGGTGTATCCTGAAAATACCCCAGGCGTCCTTTCCGTGGGAACCAGCCTCCTTTCTGAAGTTTGTAGAGTAACCAGCGTACTTGATGGGCAGATCGGCGGTACCGAGCCACTCCTCCGAGTGCAGAGCACTGATGGGCTGTTCTGAGGTGGCGATGAGGTACTTGTCTGTCTCGGGCTTGTCCTTGCTCTCGGTGACCTTGTACAGCTCCTCGTCGAAGTCGGAGAGTTGCGCCGTCTTGGCCATCTGGTCGCGGAGCATGAAGAAGGGCGGCTGGTTGGGCGTGTAGCCCTTGTTGAAGAGGAACTCGAGACCGTAGTTGATGAGCGCAAGGTTGAGGAACAGACCGTAGCCCGTCAGGCAGTAACCCCTGTGTCCAACAATCTTCACACCGCGCTCCGGGTCGTAGCCGTTCAGTCTTGTGAGGACGCCGTGGTGTGGGATTCCGTCGTTCTTGAACTCTGCCTTCCTGTTCTCAGGGGCCCATGTCTTGACCACGGCGTTGTCGTCCTCGGTGCCAGACACGGGGACGTCCTTGTGCACGTAGTTGCCGACCGACTTGGCCTTGATGTTGAGCTTGACGAGCTTCTGGCCGGCCTCGTCTTCTTTGGCTGCCTTCTGCTTCTTCAGCTCAGCCATCTCGGCGAGGAGCTCGTCTGCGCTCTCCTTGGCCTTCTTCTTCTGCCCCACCTGCTTCTGCAGTCCGTTTATCTGCGAGCCGATCTGTGTTGCGGCATACTGCGTCTTTCGGTGGTCCTCGAAGAGCTCAATGACCTCGTCGACAATCTCGACGGGCGCATGGCGTTTGCGCTGCGACTCGCGGATCTTCTCTGGGTCGCCGCCGCGTTCTGCGATAAAGTCGTTGCTGTTTACCCCGCCATGTTAGCATGTTTACGACGGTTTGGCGTGGACTGACTGATATTGCAGGCCGGGCTCTGTAGACGCAGGGGAGGCTTACACGTCAAGCATCTTGTCTCACGGGTGCAGGTGTGTGCTGTGTGTCAATTGCTCGTGTGCAAGACGTCGCAGCCCGAGGACACACAAATGTGGTGGTGCGGTGCGCTTGAGTCAGGGACCGGGATGATCTGTGCGATGGCGGGGCAGTGTGGCCGGCTGCACTTTGTACATAATCCGAGCATGCAAGGCTCCATGGCTTCGAGACTTGGAGACTTCCCAGAAAAGCAACTTTGCAGCTGTCACACGTGAAAGCATCGATCACGGCGTCTTCACCGTCAAAGCTTCAGAGCTTCCTAATCAAGTGGTGGTCGATGCATTCGTGCACGGTGATCGAGGGGCTCAACGGCGAGTGGAGCTGCCGAAGCGCGGGCTTGACTTCTGGTGGCACAGAGTCGGCGGAAAGCGTGCAACACAAAGTTCGCGTGAACGTCATAATCATTGCGGTCTATACAAGTCATCTCTGCGGCATCATAGAGCATCAACAAAGAAAGCTGAATACCAAACAGAACCCATTGCGTCCCGCTCAAACACCATTGCGCCGTTGTGCCTCTGCGAAGAGAGGCCGCCAGAAGCATTCATACCCGCTCAATCCATCACCCGTCTATACTCTCTGGGCCGCTCGACAGTGCCATGGAAGCTCTCTGGTACACTCCATCATGAGCTTGTGCAGTCTCCTGGCATACGTTTCTCCCAACACTTCTTCACACCTAGAGAAAGCACCGTCAGTCATGCTTTCTACATGACCTGACACCCACTCTTGCCCCCAGTGGGCTCACCAGGATTCTGGCTAGTCTCCACCTGCTCGATCAAGAGCTGGAACGCCTTCTCGACGTTCTCATTGTACCGCGCACTTGCTTCCGTCCAGCCGCACTTGAACTCTTGGGCGAGCGCTTTGCCGTCTTCGGGGGTGACCTGGCGCTGCTCAGGACGCAAATCGGACTTGTTGCCAACGATGACGATGGGAACCCATTCGACAGCCTATACAGACGGTGTTGTCAGCCCGCAAGCTCTTGCAACTAGATGCTTGTGATTGGGAGAGGCACTTACAAGGTGGTTCAGAATCTTGTCGCGGATGATGCGCGCCATCTCGAAGCTCTGCTTGCTTGCAACAGAGTAGACGATCATGTAGCCATGAATACCGATGAAATGCTTCGAGTTGAGAATGCTGTACTCATCCTGGCAAGAGCAATGGTGTTAGCCATGCTGCTCTACCAAGCTGAAAGGATACAAATTCGAGTGCGTTGCGAGGCACTGCGAGGCACTGCGTGCAAGAGGAGCATAGCTCTGAGCTGAGGTGGGGCGTGGAGCTTGCAGCGCGAGCGGGGAGAAAAGAAACCTCACGTACCTGGCCAGCTGTGTCGATGATCTCCGTAGCAAAGTCCTGGTTCTTCCACTTGATCATCTTGCTGAACGTGTTCTCAATAGTGGGATAGTAGCTGTCAACAAAGTGGCCGTCGACGAATTGCACCGTCATACTCGACTTGCCTGCACCGTTCTCGTCAGTTACCTCCATGCCGTCGAGTTACAGAGCGTGCATGTTGTAGCTCACAACTGCGCATGCTTACCGACAGCCCTACTGCCGACAATGGCCATCTTCCTCTGTTTCGGTGGGGCAGGCATCTTGCTTGTGGATTTCCGTGTAGAGGGTGTTCGCGAAGTTGCTGAGCGGCTCGCCAGTGTAGAGTTTACAATCTCACTCCACTGCTGAGACGGCTATGCCCAAGCGCGTTGCTCTTGTCGATCCTGGAAGCTAAGGATGACGTCCGCGGGCGAGGAAGGTAGCACCGAGTAAGCAAGGGTCTACCAGCGGCGCCGTGACCGCGAATCAACAAGATCTGCAAGTAGACGAAAGGTACAGGAGCAACGCGAAGTTTGTTTTGCGAGAACGCGAGTTCACAATCCAAAAAGTTCCTCAGCCGCGACCTTAGATATGCCGTCATGCTTTCCGCGGTCCACATGCCAGAATCCACAAAGCCCAACCAGACCCTTTGCACACGCGGGCGGCGTCCATTTTACCCATATTGCCCAATCCCAAGCTTTCATTTACGTGATGTCGAATCGCCCGAGCCTAGCGTCGCCTGCAAGGGTGTCTGCACGACAGCCAGACAGCACCAGGGCCGAGTCTCTCGACCACACGTTCTCTGCGTCTTCTAGAAGCTAATGCCTGCACCCGACTCCCCGCGCCCGACTTTCCCTAACCTGCCCGAACCTGCCTGCGCGACGCAAGCTGAGCGCTGTCACATGTGCAACGAGAAGTTTCAGAGGAACGTAGTGATAGCATTGCAAAGACACATTGCGCGGTGTGCGCATGTCAAGCATGACTGGTCGCTATTCCGTCGGGAACGCTGCGGTAAGCTGGAGACACAAATGGACGTGCAGGGTCGACGTCTAGCTTTGTTGAGGGGCTCGGTCAGACGCCCACGCGTCCGTGGAACAGACGTCTGGATGCATGGCTGTAAGCATGACTACCAATCAATCTATCATCCGCATGGCTCCCGCCTTTTGGGACCGATCGTAGCAGCCCTGCATTTGTTCACGGAGAGGCTCCGAGTCGACTAATCTGTATATATTCATGTCTTCTTTTACTCCTTCCACACAGCTGCGGTAGATGCCACGCCGCGAACCGGTATTGGGCTACGTGCCTAGTCCGCAACCTGATCATACTCCGCTTTGTATACTAGGCAATACATAACATCAAACGCATTTTCGGCAATCGCTGCAAATCCATGAACCCTGGGTATCGTGCTGTAACCATAAACCTTCCGACCAACCCACGTAGAGCAGTCTGGGTATCCAGAAACGCAAAGGAGATTCGTAATTCATATTGACGACAGCCATCTTGTAGTAGTTGAACAACACCCACATTGACGTCTAATCTTTGGCGTCTTCCAACTTCCTGACAACATGCATGATTCGTATGTAGTAGTTGTTCAGAGCCGCCTGTCCCTCAGGCCCGTCAAATCGACTGGCCGTCCTTTTATCGACATGCTCGTGAATGCGCGCAAATTCCTTCATCTGGTCGACCAATGGTTGGAGCTGCTGTCCAGGTAGTGATGCTCGAACCTTTGATCGGACCGTGTTATTGAGGCACAGGTTGCCCAGAAGCACGGTAAGGAAGCCAATCTGAACGCTGAATTCAGACTCTTCTACCGAGTCGGCCTGTCTGGAGTTAGTATGACTGTTCAGGGCGCGAGGGGGAAAACCACATACCTCAGCTGCTCGTTCAGAACCCACAACGAAAGTCTTTACCAGCACCTCGACCGACTTCCTCTCGTCAATGGCGTTATGTCGTGCCTGGTCGCTGAGCTCAGCGAGATTGATCATCGCACCCAAACCGAGAGTCAAAGCGGCTAATATCTGGGTGCGGCCCTCTGCCTCGAGCTCCCCACTGTGGAGTAAATCGAAACGACCAACAATGAAGTGGAGGAGAGGCTGTATGAAGGCCTGAATGCAAAACGGCTGACAGGCCTTCGGCTTGTTGTTGGTGAGATTCATGCACAGCTTCATTGCCTCCACAGTTTTCGATAGGTCATTATCCTCAAAGAAAACTGGCAAAGCTTCCGCCAGATGTTGCAATATCTTAGTAGGCCACGTGGAATAGTCTTGCTCTACTATCGACACCGTCTCCAATATCGAAAGTGCGCAGTCAACGGTGAAGAAGTCCTGAGAGGAAGCTTTCAGGGCTTTGATACGACTAGAAGATGTTGCAAAGATGTTGACGATCTTTGACACCTCGGCCGGGGACAACAAACCCTCTGTGCTGCCGGACTCTCGCAGACTTCGAATGAGGAGATCGATTGTCTTGAGTGCCAAGATCTGGGGCGATGCTTTCTCTGGTATGTTTGACGACCACACCTTAGCTGTTAGCACCAGTACACGAAAATCTACCAAAGACTCCTGGGCAATCTTTGACATGTTGGACTTTCGGTCGCGTGCGATTCTTGAAATGTCGACGTCATTGTCCACCACTTTAATCAAAGTGGTCATAACGCCGGATCGGTAGATCTGATCAACCACGGCGAAAGCAGGCTTCGTCTGCAGGATGAACAGGACGGAAGCAGTTGTAATGAAATCGAAAATGACATCACTTCCAGAAGTCATGTTTTGCAGGAGCTTGTGCGTGAATCCGGAGTCGAGAAGCTGACTGACAAAGCCTGCGTCAGCCATCTTAGTGCATAGATCCATCAATGCAATGCGGCGTGCGCTCTTGTTCGATTCGTCTGAGATTTCGCGGATGGACTCTTCCATATCCCACGAGAACATAGTATTCTGTCCGTACTTCTTGAGCTCACGATACGTTCGTACTTGGCTCGTGGGTCCATCTTCATCGTCAGTGGAGACGGTCTGTGAGTCGAGCTTCCAATTGTCGTCAAGGTCCATAGAAATCAAGAACTCATCTTCTGGATTTGCTTCTTGGAGGTAGGAGCGCTGGGCTGCATATGTAAGTCTTGGGCGAGTGACCGCCCCAGATGATATCTGCGATGTTTGAGAATCTGCTTGTGCAGTTTGATCCACACCCAAATCATCAATGCTGCGCTCGATTACTGCAGGCTTTACTCTAGGTGTAGTATCTGCGGCGGTGGTGGTCTCGGTTTCTTCGTCGCTCTCACTTTCGTCCTCTTCAGAACTCGTTTCTTCGTCTCTGAGCGTGTCTATCAGTCGAGTTTTCCGTGATTGGCTGCTGCAAGTGAGATCAGATTTTGATCTAGCTAGAGCTCCAAGCAACGATCTTGGCTTTTTGTCTGTCAGCTGAAGAGATGCGAGCGCAGACGCGGGCGTTTTCGGTGCTGCTGAGCCACCAAGCAGAGTGCTAAAGAGGTCTTTCTGACGTGGTGTAACTGAGCCAGGCGTAGATGTTGTGGTCCGGCGAAGAGGTGTTGGGCGTATGGGCGTTGTCATTGGATCAGGGATATCATACATGGTGTCGTCAGATGCAAGTGCTTCAGCCGCCACATCGCCAAGAGGTGTCTTGGAAGCTTGTGCGACGGGTACCATGCTATGGAGCATAGCTGGTGAAGATTGGCCCTTGGATACTGTTGGATGGCTGACGACCGGCACTGTCCGTGTTCTCGTCCTTCTTGGCTTGCTGATTGAGGCTCCTGCGGTCGCTGCCTGTGGTACTGAGCTAGAAACTAATGGTTTTGTAGAACCGTGACCTGGCGATGTGCCCTTTTCCCTTTTGGCCATTTTGCGGTCTCGCTGCGCTATGACCAACTCCTGAGTGCGCGCGACAACTGACTTGGGCGCAGTGATGGAGGATGTCGAGCCCTTTCGCTTCCGACTTTGCAGGGTTCCAAGCTCGTGCGACTTGACAAGCATGCTCTGAGGAGGATTGAGCGAGGATACCCTCGTAGTCGCGAACTCTTTAGATGTGTCCTTCAGTGTTTGACGAGCTATCTGCCTGGGTGGTTTAGGAATCGGCAAGGATGCTTCCTCTTCGTCTAGTGGCACATCAAAGACATCCAGACTCGCAGGCTGCCTAGTAGACGATTTCGTTGCTTTCCTGTTGGGTAACGTAGATGTCGTTCTTGCTACAGATCGTACTTTGACTGCAGAATTTGCGGGCGAGTCGGGCGTTGTGGCGCGTGACACATCTTTGGAAGATGTATTCGATCGTTGTAGCCGTCGTCCGCTTGTTGCAGCCCGCTTTTGGCCTTCTGGGGATTGCAAGGCCTTCGTTTGCGATGTCTTACTCGTAGGCAGCGGTTTGGAAGGCAGAGCATCTACTCGGGCCGGTCGCTGCAGTGCGACTTGCCCTTGCGATGATTTTTTCGTCTCTGCCGGTTTCAATCCCACAGGTTGTTTGGGAAGCCGAGCAACTGTCGCAACCTGGCGACGAGGCGCGGAGTCATCTTTCCTCGCTACCTTTGGCCCTGATCCCGTTTCTATCTTGCTGCGCTGCAGCGACGCCGGCCTGTTCGTAGGCTTTATCAATTGCGACTCTAATTCGTCTTCGGAGGGCACGTCGAACACGTCGGGGCTAGTTGTTGTTGCGCGTGCATTGGCAGAAGCTCTCGCAGTCTCCGATAACCCTCCATTCTGTTTTGCCGGTTCGTTCGAAGTATTTGTATGCTTGCGCGGTCGTTCAGGCGAAGGCGCATCTTCTGCAGTAATGCTTGGTCGTGACGGCGGAAGACGCGACGATTTGCCGTACGTGATGACTTTCTTGCGTCTCTCTCCAGTGGTGAAGGTGGATGACATGAACGATGCCATTGCGGACGCGTTTGTTCGGGTTGTTGTGCAGTAAGTGCTGTCTTAGCTGGGAGCGCGCATTGTGGTGACAGGAAGGTGGACGTGAGGCAGCGACCAGGCTGAGACCTCAATTAGGCTTGCATTGGGTTAAGCGTGGCCAATAGTCTTGCGATTATTGTTGTTGACAGTGAACAGCTTTCTGATGAGAGCGCGCATCCAAGCCTCGTCTCCCGCGATCAACAATGACGAGGGCGGCAAGTGCCCTCATGGTGAGGGAGGAAGGCGCAAAGCAGGGTCCCCGGCAGGTACGCTAGCCAAGATTGGCGGGCGGTGAATGGTGGGGACATGCTCGTCCTCCCCATCCACTACAGGCACTCAGCCTCTAAAGATGTTTGGCGGAGGTCCCCGAAGATGGTCACGAGCCTAGACTTTGAGCTCCTTCTTGGTTCAGCTTCTCCTCTTTCTCTGTTATCTCGACACTGTATCTATTAGTCCCAGCCAGCTCTACAATTACCACATCTTTTGAGACCAATTGACTGCCCCACTTACGGGATTTCTCCTCAATCATCTGGCCGCCGCGGCTGAATCTGTCTTCAAGTTCACCACCGAGTCCAGCCTCCCTGACCTCTATCTCCTTGCCTCCAGCCAGTCATTGCATCCCTTGCGAGTCAATTGTAGGCATCGTATATGGGAAACTCAAACGTGGCTAACTTGAGCAGCGCACTGCCTTTCCTACACCCCGCCATCACCAATTGCAACCATGGCCAGCGGTTTTGAGACACCACCTTCGCAATGCGTAGGCCCTGAGTACCGCCCGGCTACTCAGAAGCCAACGGCCACAGTTTCCAAACCTCTGGACCAAGTGCCGAACATCCATATCCTGCCTCAGACTCCCCAGCTGATAGCGCTGCTAACGTAAGGCCCCTTACACATATCAGCAACATGACACTCAACTATCAACAGCATGATTCGTGACAAGAACACGGGCCGTACCGACTTCATTTTTTACTCCAACCGGATCATACGTCTCCTCGTTGAGGAAGGTCTTAACCACCTTCCCGTTGTAAGTCACGAGATCACTACGCCAGTGGGACGGACGTATGCTGGTGTCAAGTTCGAAGGCAAGATCTGCGGTGTTTCCATCATGCGGGCTGGAGAGTCCATGGAGCAGGGTTTGAGGGATTGCTGCAGGTCGGTCAGAATTGGCAAGATCTTGATCCAGAGAGACGAAGAGACGAGCCAGCCGAAGCTGTTCTACGACAAGCTGCCCGAGGATATTGCTGATCGGTGGGTTCTGTTGCTGGATCCCATGCTGGCGACCGGTGGCTCTGCTCTCATGGCCGTTGAAGTGCTCAAGTCGCGCGGTGTGCCCGAGGAGCACATTCTTTTCCTTAACCTCATTGCCAGCCCTGAAGGCGCGAAGAGGTTTGCCGAGCAGGTACCCAAGGTCCGAGTAGTGACGGCATTTGTTGACCAGGGTCTGGATGAGAAGAAGTGAGTGCCACTGCTGTCTGCGTTGGATACTGCTAACCGCCACGCTAGCTACATCGTCCCAGGTCTTGGTGATTTTGGAGACCGGTTCTACACTTTGTAGAGCTCCCATGCTTGCAAAGAGCACGCACGATAGTCGGTGGTTCGACCGAGTGTTCGCGCCATCATAGCATATAGAGTGCTTGGATTCAGCAATGCGAACAGATAAGAAAGAATTGGAAATAGTCTGTTTGGCTATACGCTGCCAGCCATTCGCGAGCAAAGCTTTTATCAGGTGGCCCAAACCGACCTTTGAACTCAAGACCCAAGTACCCCATCTCCGTGGTATACCATAACGCCGTAAATGCCAATCATGCCCACATCATATCATGCGACCTTTTGAACACCTCTCCTGTTGTACAGTGCCAGTCAAATCCATCCTAAGCATCATAGTCGCCCTCTGCATCCACGTCGTCGTGCTCGATGAAGCCGTCGTCGTCGTCTGCAGGCTTGGGGAGGGCACCAGTACGGTTCGTCGAGCGCTCGGTGGCACGCCCGGCAGCAGCCTCCTTTGCAACAGCGTCACAGGCGTCGATCCAGTCGGCGTAGACATCGACGGGCGCAGACAGGTCTACCAACAGTCAGTCAGCACTGGCCCCTTCCAAGATACGCGTTCACGCTCCACATACAGTTGATGTTGGTCTGGAAAGTCTGCCCGCAGACCTTGCACTGCAGGTTGCCGACACCGGACTTCTTCTCAATGGACACGGAGACGGACTTTTCGTGGTTGCAGAATAGACATTGGAATGTCGTTGGCAGCTTCTCCTTCTGGAGTAGGCGTCAGCGATTGTCGGCCATGTGCGATAGGGACTGACATACCCTCTTGGGGCCCTGCGGCTTGCTTGACGATTTGCGCTTGCCCTGTTCGTATTATTAGCGGGCGCATGCGATGCGGTGCGAGTTGCGCGCGGCACGCACCATTTTGGAGATGTGTGCGGGAGGTAAGCGGGCTTCGTGACTGGGAGTGCGCACGCGACAGCAGCTCTCAGGGCTTGGCGTTGTTTTCGCGGGTCGAGGGTGGTTGCGTTGGCCTTGTGCTGTGGGTGAGCGTCTCGACAATGACGCGCCAAGTCGAAGTCGCGACGAATTTCCAGGCCGGAGAGCCCCGATCCACCGCTCGGGCCCCCCTCGCAGCTGCCACTTGCGGTTCGGGATAGGGTTATCAGCCCCACACCTGATTGGCGATAGCTAGCTGCGGACGATAGTCAGCTGTCTTGAGCTTCGTTGTTGTCCACGTCTCCGGACGCTTTCTCTCTCTTTCTCTCTTCTCCTCGAGTCTACTTAAACGTTTCACTACGTTCGAGCAGGCTTCAGACAATACAGACCTCTTTCACCCTTCCAGCTCGCTTTCTGACCTCAGCATCATCCGCCCTTCCCCGCATTCGTACTACGCCGGAAGCTGCCGAAGCCCTATCCCCAGCTTCGTCAACGTCAACACAACAAACATCTAGCTTTCCTGAGTTGTGAAACTTGTCTTATTCTCGTTGTTCGCTCTTGTACGGAAGCAGTCTCTACCCTAGCTTTCCACCATGTCGACCGAAGGCAGTGCAGACAATGCTGTGCTCAAGGAGATCTTGGAGGGGCTGAAGGCAATGCGTCTGGAGAACTCTCAACTAGCATCTGCAATCGATAAGATCAATGGCCGCGTGAACGTTCTGGCTGGTGTCAAGCAGGTGAAGGATGAGGCAGCTACCGATGCTGTCAACGGCTCCTTGAGCACGGAGAAAGCCAAGGAGGCCGACTCAGCCCAAACCGTAGAAGCTGTTAGCCAGCAGTATGAGCCAACATCTCCCAATGCTGAAGCACCGCCTCGTCGAGCAAGTGTCTCCAAGACATCAAAGATCATCTTGACTTCCTACCCTGGTCAATCTGGTGTTGACCCTTTGCCCATGGAATGGGGTGCCAAAGACCCTGCTGTTCGTGGGCCTGTCGTCGTCTCACGACATAACAACACCATTCGTCGTCGTAACGGTACGTCAATTCTATGCGTTTGGCTTTCACGATACGTTGTGCTAACCATCAACAGCCATTGGCGCGCACGGTGGCTCGTATTCCATCTACAATGCGCTTGCTGTAGCCAGCAAGAACCTCGACATCACCCACAAGCCAGACTTCACAAACACAGAGCCTGCTGCCAACATTGGGCCCTTCCCACAATGGAACGACAAGAAGAAGATTGTTGCAATGGACCCGTACGGCCATCTTGCACCATGGTTGTACAAGGAGACCATGGACAAGGAGGATGTCGAGATCAGGCCCACTATTGCCATCACCCGAGCGCACATGAAACTGCCTGAGATGGAAGAAAGTGTGAGGTTGGGCCGCATTGTACCAGATGGCAAGATCTGCATCAATGAGACGGGCGAAGTCGCAGTGACCAAGGTGGCCGTTGAGCCTGTGTGGTACCTACCTGGTGTTGCTGAGCGTTTTAACATAGGTATGTCCCCAAACCCGGCGTTTGTTAGAGCTTGACAAACTAATCGTGTCGCCAGACGAGGGGACACTGAGGCGAACACTGTTTGAAGAAACGGGTGGCTCATACCCGGAATTGATCACTCGCCACGACATCAAGCTATTCCTACCTCCCATCGGTGGTCTGACCGTCTACATCTTTGGCGACCCAGCAAAGATGTCGGATCCCAACGGCCGTCTTGCACTCCGTGTCCACGACGAATGCAACGGAAGTGACGTTTTCGGATCCGATATCTGCACATGCCGCCCCTACCTCACCTTTGGAATTGAGGAGGCAGTGAAGGAGGCTCAGCAAGGCGGTAGTGGTGTTGTCATCTACTTCCGTAAGGAAGGCCGTGCGCTTGGCGAAGTGACCAAATACCTTGTTTACAACGCAAGGAAACGTGGAGAGGACAGGGCGAGTGAATACTTCAAGCGCACAGAAAACATTGCGGGAGTCAAAGACATGCGGTTCCAAGCACTCATGCCTGATGTAAGTCTCCATTCTCATACGTTCACACAAAAGGGCGTGCTTTCGCAATTGAAGATCGCTAACAAGGAGGCAGATTCTCCACTGGCTTGGTATAACGAAGATCGACAGGATGCTGTCGATGTCGAAGTATGTCCATCATCTATTTCGCCCATAAGATAAGAACTAATACCAGCACAGCATGAAGCACGACGCCATTGTCGACCAAGGCATTCCAATCCACGAGCGCGTTCCTATCCCTGACGAGATGATCCCAGCCGATAGCCGTGTCGAGATTGATGCCAAGATCCAGGCTGGTTACTTCACCACAGGTACTGTCATGTCCATGGAAGAACTAGCGAATGTGAAGGGTCGTGGCTGGGAGGACATTGACGTACGTACACTTCTCTACTCTCTTTGTGTACAAGCTAACTAGAAGCGTAGCACTGAGCAAACCCCACCGTTTTATAAGCGGGATGCAAGTCGGGGCAGATGCATCATTTGATCGTTCTGCACAACAGCCAGAGATCTGATCCCACACGCTGCAGAGGACGCGTACGCAGTATGATCCTGCGAAACAATGCCTACATAAGGACCAATCCTGCCAGGAGCCTGACTGTATTTAACAACCAATCAAATTTTGCGCACAATTAATTCCACTGTCTTTTCTTTCGCGTGCTCTTCCCGTGTCCAGCCCAGCACCTGGCGACTCACAAGCCGCTGACGAGATGTCCGATATGGCAATCAGTATAGGCGGCCCGAAGCCGTCCGCGTCCGAACCGAACCACAATGCAAGAGCATTTCACGGGCCGATGGCTTCGCACCAATGTGACTCAGACATCTTATCTCGCACATGCTTGAGCAAGTATATGCAAGCTGAAATGCTTCTGCTCGGCTTCAAAGTTCAACAGCATGACAAAGAAGCATAGTACCTGACACACACACACATACACATCATGTACAACAACACATAGCACGAACACGCGAGCGCATGTACAGTACCTACATACAGCAATCTGCATACAGTGCAGCAGCATCCCCAGCACATCCTCGCGCCTTACCCGCGACACCCACACCAGCGCGTGCAGGCAAGTGCATGTGCATGTGCCGACGCCACCTGACAGGCATCGCAGGCGTGCCAGCACAGCAGCCAAATGCCGTGGAAACAGAGACGGCGTACATGGAGGGGTAAGTATTCCCGATGTCGGCAACAGCTCGCGGGCGGCCTTCAAGTCGGAGCGGGCCGCGCTTTTGCACCGTCCGCAGAACTGGCTGGCTGGCTGACAGATATGTTGGGTTGGGCTCCGACGGTGCGTGTCTATGTGTGTATGTGTGTAGTAAACCCACTAGGCTCAGAGTGTAGGTACGTACACCGCCATATCCGAGGGCTCAAGGAGCGGTAAGCAAGTAAAATACGCGTGCCCCACATGGTGTGTACGAATCGCATTCAAAAGTCACAGTCACGGAAAACCCAGACGAAGAAATTCTGCTTCGAGACTCTTTGCCGCTGAGTAGTAGCTGTGTACCCTTGGGCAGTGGGTGGAACTCCAGCGTCGCACAGTTGTGGGTGCAGCTTGTGCGTGCTCCGGTAACTCTGGAGTCGGAAACAGCGGGTACTTTGATACTTTGGTGCATTCAATACGGCTCTAGAGTGGAATTTAGACGAGCAGAAGGAAGAATAGAAGATGCAGGACATTGTGTTGTTCGGAATTCGGGTGCGATCGGCGCGAGATCTGCTCGAGGAGCGTGTCTGGAACGCTGGATTTGCGGAGAATATGCATGTGTGTGGTGTTGGGATATCTTGGAATTCCTGATGGTGTGATGATGAGGGGTAGAATTCAAGCGTTTGCTGGGATACGAGAGACGCTCTGGAAGGTTCTCAGCACCCGGAAAATCGCAGCGGTATTCTTGCGAGAATTCATGGGTGGTCGTCTTCATTTTGACTTCAATATCGTCCTGGCTGTGGTTGTGGGTGTTGATCTGTTTAACGGCCGCGGCTATGACGGCGGACGGGACAGGTTATCCTTACAGGTACCCGCTCCCCGGGCCAGGTACCTGTAGCACACGCACTTTGTGGTGGCTAAAATCGCAGGACTGTAACGGACTGGGCAGCATGGCATATTGAAACCCTGCACTTGCATCCCCATCCGGATTGACTGCAGAGGTAGCTCTGTGTAGCGCGTGTATAAAACCTGGCCGATCAAGTGCAGCTATTAGATGATGATCCCACAGTTACAGTGCTCGCCTGACTAGGTGGGATGTGATGTTTGAATTTTGGTTGGTCGTTACTGTGGGAGACAGGCGCTTGGTGGGGAAGCGGGAGGCTGGAACCTTCACGCGAGTGGGGTTGAACGATAGAAGAGATGAGCGAAGGGTTATTTGTTCTTGTCGGTGAAGAATTCTGAACATGAAACTCTGATGTAGCTGATAGTTGCCGTGCTAGTGCTCCTGGTGAAGGTTGCAGAGCGGAGTCGCGGAAGAGCATCCCACTCGGCGTAAAAAACACCATTCAGCTGAGTTGCGTCGGGCTGACGTGAAAGTGGAGTCAAGACGGTGTTCCAGATCAGGACCCATTATACAACAATTGCTTGAAGTGGATGTGTCTCATCGTGTTCGCCCATCCAAAAAAGGTGTACAGCGTGGAGGGGAACGTGGACGGACGTGGCCGTTCTTCGACTGTCGCAACGTGCAGCAGCAGGCCACTACCGGGTGTCAGTGTCAGATATGTCATCGATAAAAGATACGTGCGTGCAGCACAGTGGAAGACACGCGAGAGGTGCGCACACGATGTCGTAAAGAGTTGCCGGACCGTCTCGCGTTTCTTGTGCTCCAACCGGATCGAAGTAAATCTCCCGAAAGTCCAAGGGGTGCCCTTGTCGCAGCGCGTTCTCGACTCCAACGTCCAGCTCCGTGATGTGCAATGCATAGCCGGTCAGAATGGAGACATCAGCCGGCGCAATGTCGTCACAGGGCTGTGAAGGAAGAGAATGAGGCTGTTGCAGGCAGTACCCGTCAGGTTGTCACCTGTGAACGAGGCCAGACTCGTCACTCGCACAGAGAGCGTCTCCAGAGCCATCGATAGCAGAACGGGCAACAAAGCACCGGGGATGAACCTCTCCAGGGCTTCCCGCTTCCAAGGCACGACAAGGGACGCCCGCCAACTCTCAGGTCCTGAAGACGTGGCTTGTCTTGTCATCACCACGCAGCCATGACGGTGAGGTCCATGCGATCCGGCATCCTTCCGCCGATTCGATGCCTTGGAGCGTGACGGTGCCGCGCTTCAGCACCCGCCCTTCCGACAAACCTTGGAATGGAACGCGCAACGGCTGCCGGCCACACCACCGTACTATGTAAGCGCATTCGCTGGGAGAGCAGCCTCTGCAGTGCCACTGGCCGCTTGATAACGGAGCGGTGGCTGTCTCGAATCTGAGGTGGCCAGCTCACACCTGCAGCGAACGCACAGTCTAGCGAAATGGAGCTGAGGTCTTGTGCGCGTTGAGGACGAGTCAGGCACGAGTGAACGGGATGACAGCGCACAGCTCCCTGTAACTTCTATTCTAAACGGCCCACGTTTTCTGGCGGCGTGCGCTTTGCATGCAGGCCGGGCCAGAAGTCTTGGAGAGGTGGAGTGGGGCTAGTGATGCAGTTGGCGTGGCAGGGGGTGCCTGGATCATGCATGAAGCGTGAGTGTCGGTAGTATGGGGTGAATGGCGTCTGGGCGGTCTCCGAGACTCATTATTACCAGCTACCCGCCTCCAAGTGGCACAAGCAACTTCGTCATCGCAACTCACCTACTTCAACCCTCAATCGTCCGACATCGAAAACCGTATACGCAACACAAACACATCCACCATGTCTGCCTACGGCACCTACTACTACTCGCTTCCAACCGAAGCACCCAAGCGCTCCAGATCAGGCAGTCGCCGCCCAGCTCTGTCACCTTCGACTGTCTCTTCGCCGTGTATCACGACCCATGCTCCCATCATCTCTCGACGGGACTCTGCTGGATCAGCAACCTCGTCAGGCAGCCCAACCAAAGCATCCGTCTTGCTCGCAAAGGTAGCCTCCTCGCCCACAACACCACGAGCCGAGATGTCGTCACCAATGTCCTCTCCCGAGTCGAGGATGCACTCGAGCCACTCCATGGAACGACCTGTCATGTGGAGGAGCGAAAGTGATCGTTACGTCACCCAGTACAGACAGCAGGGTAAGCATGCTTCGCTGACAGTGAACCTGAACAATGCAACTAACATGGCTTAGACGGTTACATCAGCTTCCCAGATTATGAGAAGTTCTGCCAGAGTCAACAGTACGACCAGCATCACGCTGCTGTCAGGACTTGATTGGCGTGCATGATCTTTGTGTACAGAAAGAGCTTGGAGTTTCAACACAGCACTTACTGGCCATTCACTTACCCAACATTCAACAAACCAACATTCATCACTGCATTCATCACTGCATTCATCACATCACCTGGTGTGCGGAGGTACCAAAGCACGCAACGTGCACGGGTCTTTACGCGAAGAGCGTTTAGTCCACCCAACTGGCGACTAGAAAGAAGCAGTCGACAGGCCACGGCATATCGCATGCCATTGTGGTAGAGGAGGCCAGACCGAAGAAGCAAGGCTGGCGTGGGGGCGAAGTTCGTACTGTAAGCACAGCCACCAGCGCTGCGGTCGAGGTGGCGATAGAGTAGAAGAGACCTAGGGAGATCTAGCGTGGCGTCATCGGCCGAAGAGGAGGCTTAGGTAAAAGCAGTGGAAAGCACGGGCATTCTCGTGGTATCGATGGAGCCCATTCACTAGGTAGTATTGCACGGAGTGCGCGCGGTGGCAGAAGAGATTGCGACGGTGGCGACGATGCAAGAAACCAAAATCAAACAGCGTTCGCAAGCCTAAAATCAGCATGCTCACTTGTAGAGTCTAAGATGTTGTCGTGAAGTGAAAAGCGTGCAGTGACCCAGAGGTGTTGTCTCATGTTTGGGACGCTTATAGGTGCGCAGGTCTGTTGGAAGTTTCAGCACGTCACAAATGGCACGCACCGCACCGCACCAATAAGTTGTTCTCGCCCAATGCATGGGAGTATGAACCTGGTCGTACGAACACACCTGTCTTGATATCAGAATCGATGAGGTGGGAAGTGAGTGGGCGCAGCCGGCCTTCGCTGCATTGGCCGTCACGAGCCAGCTGAATTGTGAAGGACAATGGAGGATACCCTCAGGCTTGCACTCGTCAGATTCGAGTATCAGGATACAACGGTGCACTGAGCCATAGCAATGGCAATGCATGATGGTTGGACAATTTGGTGTTGTGCTGCAGGTAGAGCCTGGCTTTTATGTTCTGGCAAATCCTCCAATACCACTCATGGAGGCGCCTTACGCGCATTGCGTGCGCCGCAACATCTTCAAAATTCTATACACTCTTTCAATACTTTATCAAGCCACAGGCAGTCTGCAGATCAGTATTGACATCACCTGCATTTCCGACAAGTACTGTCTGGTGGTGCATCATCGACCACTAACCCACACAAGGACTAGCGCGATTTACTAAGCGAGCACACAGCTAAGCGACCAAGAAGTGAACGAAAAACCATCTGGCTTCGACCACGACTACTAACCACAGAGCCTCGACGCCCACACAACTCTCGTCGCAATCATGGCTGTCGGCAAGAACAAGCGTCTCTCAAAGGGCAAGAAGGGTCTTAAGAAGAAGACCGACACCTTCGCGAAGAAGGACTGGTACAACGTCAAGGCGCCCGGAACTTTCGCGATCAGGGAGTAAGAGACCCGCCACGGCAGCAATCGACCTACGCAGCATACTGATCACCTGCAGTGTCGGCAAGACCCTCGTCAACCGCACCACCGGTCTGAAGAACGCCAACGACGCCCTCAAGGGAAGGATATTCGAGGTTTCGCTCGCCGATCTCCAGAAGGATGAGGACCACGCTTTCCGCAAGGTCAAGCTCCGCGTCGACGAGGTCCAGGGCAAGAACTGCCTGACCAACTTCCACGGCCTCGACTTCACCTCCGACAAGCTCCGCTCGCTCGTCCGCAAGTGGCAGTCTCTCATCGAGGCCAACGTCGTCGTCAAGACCACCGACGACTACCTCCTCCGCCTCTTCGCCATCGGCTTCACCAAGCGCAGGCCGAACCAGATCAAGAAGACCACCTACGCCGCTTCGTCGCAGATCAGGGCGATCCGCAAGAAGATGACTGAGATCATGCAGAGGGAGGCCAGCGCCTGCACTCTCGCTCAGCTCACCCAGAAGCTGATCCCCGAGGTCATTGGCCGCGAGATCGAGAAGTCCACCCAGGGCATCTACCCCCTCCAGAACGTGCGTCCACCCTACTCCATACCTGCACAATGACAACCGTTGCTAACCCTCCACCAGGTCCACGTCCGCAAGGTCAAGCTCCTGAAGGCGCCCAAGTTCGACCTCGGTGCCCTCCTCGGTCTGCACGGCGAGTCGAGCGCCAACGACTCTGGCGAGAAGGTTGAGCGCGAGTTCAAGGAGACCGTCCTTGAGAATGTTTAAATGATCATGGTTGATTAGGCTGGGGTTTTCTGGGTCCTTTCAACTTTCTGCGGCATGATCTGGGCATCCAAGAGGCGCTATGTTTACAATATGAAAGGTTAAACATACCCTTGATGCGTTCCAGTCGCAGTGATGGCGTGCATGGGTACTGATATTCCGCACTTGGTGTTTGCGGCAAAAGTATCACGGAAATGACAATGACAATTCACACTCATGGCTCCCATGCATTGTGTCGCTGACTGTCGCCAGTCCATGTATCTACAGCATTACTACCTACAATCTTCGATACCCATACAACCTTCTACGGCCTTTCGCTTCCATTCGTGCTGTCCGTTTCATCTCAGCGAGTCGATTTCATCCCATCCAGACTGTCGTATGCTAGTTTACATCCAGAGCCACGTCTTACCTCGCCGCCCTCCAGGCCACTAACCGTTCAACCTCACAATGCTTTTTCTATCACACAAAGCTGTCGTATGTTCTGCGAGGACAACCGCACTGACAGACGCAGACGCACATTTCGACTACGAGCCAAGTTCTGCAAGCCCTCCCTCCAATCCAAACCACAAGCACATCACGAACGAACTCTTCAAATAGGCTGCTTCTCACCTGAAGTACATTGCCAGGAATAGCCTACGCCATTCAGCGTCCAGTTTGTCGTGGTCTATCGTACTCACACATCCATAGACATCACCTCACCAAAGACCACAAACATACCCTCCAGCACTTCAATTCCACACCACAATTTCCACCCATTCCCCATCAGCCAATCGCCTCCAACCCGACAATCCCCAGTCGCCTGTCCAAAGTCAACGAAACGATCACACATCCCCAGCACTTCCTTATCAACACTCCCACCACACTAACCACACCTCACCTCCCATCGCGATCCGTCTCCCCCCCGACACCCTCGCACCCCACCTACATTCAACACCCAGCACGACTCAACCCGCCAACGCGGTGTACCGGGGAACAGGGAACACTATTGCCTCGCACCCCAATTATTCCAGCGGTGTGCATGACAGTCACATCACATTACGCACAGACGAAGACACCGATACCGAGGGATGGGCTAGCGGCGCGGGGATGCGGAAACTGGTGCTGGGGGAGGAGGGTGCGTGCTTCACCGCTACTTTGAGGTGGTGGTGCTGTAGGGCTGAAGGATGGGAGGGGATGACAAGATTAGTCATGTTCGCGTTCGTGTTCGGGGTATTGTACGGTGCGGTGCTGTGGTGGAGGTGGAGGTGGAGGTGTCGGGGGCTTTTGGGTGGTGCTGATTGGGTCGGGAGGTGGTTGCTTGGGGAGTGTGGAAGGGATTGGGATGTTCGATCGCGATCATCGAGGAAGTATTGTATAATGAACTATAGGTCGGGAGATGTGACCGAGTAAGATACTGTTTTCAATAGTCTCAACTATGCTTCTGCTATCAACGTTTCTTTCCAGTCTCTTCATCATCTGCGAAATGCCGAAGCTCCTCCTCCCTCATGTCCCCAGCCAGCACTCTGTCTAAGTTGGCTTGGTGCTGATCTCTCTCGTCCCTTTCCTTGTTCAACCACGTATGGCCACTCACACCTCGCCTCTGCCTTGTGGTCTCCGTCCTCTGCAGTCTGAACTCTAATGTCTTTTGCACCCATTGCTTGAGCTCACCGCGCCGGAGTGTCCGGTGCACGATTAGGCTATACCCTTCTTCGTGAAATTCCTCGTCTGCGTTGGCTAGGACTTGCGGGTCAACATAGGCTTTGTCTATGCGTGTCCAGCGGGTGCCCAGACCTAATGGAAGCATTGATTGCTCATCTACGTATAGATTTTCGAGGTCAGCAGCGTCCACGATATCGATGGGCGGGTTCTGAGTTTCCGCGCTGGTGGCCCTCACAATGGGACTTGGTGGTGTATCCCGGAATTCAGTTGCATCTCGAATATCCTCTAGCTTTGATGGAACATATTGCCGTGGTAAAGGTGTGTTCCAAGTCTCACCATCGGGCGCAAGGTGCAACTTGCCCTGCTCAGCAAGCTGGTCTAACGCTAACTCAATTTCGTCAACGTCCTGGTCGAGCGCATTGGCTAGCTCTCGAGACTTGCAGCCTTTCTCCAACGGAGATCTAGTGTTGAAATTCGTGAAGTATGACATGATTTGTTGCTCCAGCAAGTCCATCTGAAACAGCAAGTCTGTCTTTTCTGTCTTGCTGACAGTAGGAGCCGTCGAGGGTGGTGCTATCTGGCGAATTGGGACCTCTGACAGGCGCTCCCGAAGGGCTGGAAGCTCCGTCGGAGCCTGTGATATCACCCACGTGGACAGGTCTATGGTATTGTGGATGTAGTCCTGTTTCGAGAGGCTTTCAGTGGCAATCGAGATCTCTGATGGCCGTCTGTTGAGTGCTGAAGCGATTCCCTTAGTACTTTGACCAATGTAAGAACCTGGTCGCGATTTGAGATCTTCGATCAAGTAGCGGAGGACCTGATGCTCAAGCGCAGTCAAAGTCTTATTAGAAGACGCGGTACCTGCCTGGACCTGCGGTGTTGGTTCGCTATGGCCTTGGAGGATCGTGTCGTTCCCAAGCTGATCAACTATAGCCGACTGCCGCTCATATGGTTCTATGTTGAAACGAGACGCAGCTGCGCTCAGCCTCTGCATTTTGGCTTGCAGGACGCTTGGACTTTGATTTCGCTCATCCTCTGGCCGTTCGTCAAAGGAAGCGATTTCAAGATGTTCTCGCATTGGAAAATCAGGATTCGCTCGGCGCAACATCGCAAGCAGCCTGTTGGAGGCTTCACTGTTTTGGCTAACGAATCTGATCTCACCATTCTTAGAAGAAGGCGACTGCGAGGTGAACTGCGTAACAACGGCACAACGGATGATTAGTCCTGGTTCGGATACGTGTCTCGCAATCTCGACGTCGACATCGAGCTCAAGAGTCAACAAAGGTTTTTGTGTGGTTATGGGCGCGTGAGCTTCGTAAACGTCTATCCTTCGCGGTCGAACCAGAATGACGCTCTCGCCAGGTGAAAGAGGGCTCCACAGATTTTCAGAGACTGACCAAACTTCGACATGTGCTTGAGCCTTTTCGGCGCTGTACAAGGTGAGATCTGACGCATTGCCTCTCTCAGTCTGACCTTGAACAACGGTCGAATATGCGCGGTTTGGACTGACAAATGGATGCTCTCGACCTTCTTCCCTCGAGCTTGCCTCCACTAAGTTTAGGAGTGTCAAGGAGCGTGGGAACATGTCTTCCGGAACCTCAAGTCTGATGCTTTGTCTGATCTGTACAGGTCTTGTGTATACAAGCTGATCTGGGCCCAGAGTCATGTACCATAGCAATGCCTGAGCCAAAGGGTATCCATGTTCGCAAAGGGTTTCTCTGTCCAGGTAGAGTTGCCTCATGTTCTTGCAGACACTGCAGTCTTGGGCGTGCGACTCAAAACCTATGAGTGCATGCTCTTCGTAGGTGTTGATGGCACGTGAAGTATGAGAAATGGGCCGCTTTCCAGAGCGTGAACTTCCTAGATTGCGTACTGCGTCACCAATAGAGCTGAACAGTGTACGTTTAGGGGCTGAGATCACCTCAGGCTTGGCCCGTGCGCCGGTTGGGATGGGATGCGATGCTGGTAGAGCTCTGATGACGTTCTGGTTTATCGGTGGGAAGTACACGGGTAGGAGAGACTTGTACACAAACTCGTCGTTCGATGAGTATGTGACGAAGATAATCTTTTCCAGGGGGTTTGTTGGCTCAGCGGTCTCAAGAAAGCGGTGAACCTCTTCCATGGCTAGTGATGTACAATCGCGTCTTGGATAATTCAGCATTCCAGTGCCGACGGCTGGAATTGCGATCGAGGTTGCTCCTAGAGATTGGGCGGTGTACAAAATCTCGCGATAGATCTGCCGCAAGACACTTTTGGTGTTTTTCCCGTACTGCTCTGGAGGTACCACGTGTAGGATGTACTTCGCTGGGAGCAGATAGCCTGGTGTGGTCTTGACATCACCTTCCTTGCATACACCGAACTTGTCGCACTCTTCCCGAAGCTCGAGGCCGCCTTTGTTGAAGACCTTGCGATCCAATGTACCCATGCCAGCGAACGACACATCGGTAGAACAGACAAGGACGGTGACCTCCAATTTCGTGATGTCCTCTCGAACTAAGCAAACTGTATCGTTGAATACAACAGATGGCTGCGCCATGGTTGGTTTTTCTTCAAGCTGGCTCGATGAATACAGCTGTGATATCGACGGAATCTGATGCAGTCGTACGATGTGCCGCGTTTGAGCGGTGTTTTCGCGCTGGAACTCTCTCGTGTAGAGAACTTCGTCGAAATGATCGCGGACCCCTTCGGCATCCTGGCCTCTTTGCTTTGCTTTGAAGCTGTCGAGCCTCAGGCGCATAGGCGTCATCTCATCCAGCTCCACGCCATCGCGGGTGAGAATATCGTCCAAACATTGGGCAAAGTCCTGACAGTCTCTTAGGAATTGCTCGACGTCACTATGGTGGACCATTTTCATATGATTGTTGTAATCATCCCACAGGCCTTTGTGACTGCGACCTCCGGAAAACGGCATGTTTTTGGCAGATTCTGTGAGCTCTGTGATGCCACCACAAACATTCTGCATGACAAAGCAAAGCAGGTTCAGGTCATCTGAACTCCACTTGAGAGCACTGGAGCCTAGAAGAAACCCTCTGATGGAAGCTAGAGCGGAGTCTACGCCTTGGAGCTCCTCCAGTACTCCCATGGGGAAGTCTGATATGAACAGGCTCAGCTCTGCGGAAAGTTCCTCTATGACTTTCTGCACTTGGAGCCTTGTCTCCAGAACTTGAGCGGCAAGTGCCGCACGGGTTGCAGACCATTCTGGTGGTCCAGCAGCTTCCAGGTCCCCGTGTGTAGGCGGGAAGAAAACCGGGAATAGATCCATATAGGCCTTTTCATCCCAAGCGCTGTTGACAACAAACACAATCTTCTCAAAGGGACGTCTGACTTGAGAGTCAAGAAACTCTCGAACCTCCTGAAGAGCTACACGAGCAGCTACTCGTGGTGGAAACCCGCAGCCGCCAGCACCAAGACACGGGAAGGCAATAGATTTGATCCCTTGAACAAGTGCGATCTTAAGGGCGCTACGGTAGCATTCTGTGAGGATGTTGAACTGGCCCATGCCTTTGTTCGTCGAGTACCGAGGTCGAGACGCATGGATGACATAGTCGCATGGCAGATTATGGCCGCTGGTCAGCGCTGCCTGCCCTGATTTTAGTTTGCCCTTCAACCTGGCTTCTTCCGTAAACTTTGGTCCTCCAGCTTTGTGAACAGAGTAGTTGAGCGTCGTTGCATTTTTGCTGACCTTCATAGAATTGTTGGCACTATTAACAATAGCGTCTACCTTTAGTCTTGTAAGGTCGTAGTAACAGAAGGATATGACCCGATTGTATGAGTCATCTGGAGGAAAGCTCTGGTCGCGCTGCAACAGCTTTCGAGTCCTGTATAACTCACGGAGTGCTGGAACGTCAGAGACAGATAAGATGTCTGCTTTGCCTTGGACAGCCGCATCACTGTCGTAATCTATCGAAACCGAAGAAACGCTTTTGCTATCAGCATCTTGCGTGTTGAAGGTTGCCTGGCGGGCTGGAGGGGTTTGTGTAATAGTCTCCGTGTTCGGCACGCTAAACTTGAGCTTGTTGCGATTGCTCTCGGTGCCTTGTTGGATTTTGACCTGCGGCCAAAGCGACTTGTCAAAGAGATCCAGAGCTTGGGCTGTCTGGGTTCCATTGCTGAAGATTGCATGTCCTCTCCACGAACCATAGCGTCGGAAAAACCGCACAGTTTGAGCGCCTGGCAGGGACAACAAGTATGCTCGGAAGCTCTCTATACGTTCCAGGTGCCCCTGAATATCGGCTGGCGTAGCGTTGGTGTCTTCGACGGAGCCATCATCCTGCTCGTCTACTTCGTCTACTAGCAATGCATCGAGTCGGTTTTGACTAGCATCTGGCAGTGAAAGCAAGCTTTCTGCGGAAAGCAGTGAGTAGGTCGTAACAACCCCTTGTGACCCTTGCTCATATACAAGAGGTTCTTCATCGCTTCTCCGCAGCTCTGTGATGTGTCTTCCACTCTGCTCTTCCCCATCCGAGGCGTCGCTGGGTAAAGACATACCGCTCACGTCTTGTGAAGTAGTGCTACCAGACCTACCTCGACTTGCCGCGCTACTTGCTCCGTGTGTGTCTTCTTCGCTACTGTTAGGTAGTGCAAAAGCAGCGAACCGTTCGAGATGGTTGGCTACATGATTCGCAAAATCACCCATGTCCTCTGCACCTGCAGGTAGGAAGCAAACAGGGCACCTTTCACGTATTTCAACGGTCGAAGTCTCGCCAATCTTCACTATGGTATCCAATTGACTCTCGGGAAAGCTGTCGGGATGCTGCTGTCGAAGGTGGTCTTCTAATCCGATACGAGACCTGTATACCGCTGAAGGATGCTCCGGACACCTCCAGGCTTTGCGATGACTAGCTTCGTGTTCGTTCCATTCCCTTCGACTACGGAAGAGCTGCTCAGATGCTTCACAATCTGGGTAAGTACAGATGTATGGCTGCAGATCTTGGAGCAGATGGGTACGCCATGCTCGTCCTCTGCCGTAACGAGCCGGGCAGATGATGTAGCAGTATGGACACTCAAAGTCCCTTTCCCCATCAGCATTCTTAGGTGGAGGAGGTAAATTGACTCCTTTGCCGTGGATGTCTGTCACAGTGACAGCGTAGCTTGTCACAGACTTAGTATCGACGATGTCGTCGAGCGACTGATGGTGATGTGTTGCTTCGGTGCCAGAGAGCATCGTTCTACCTGTCCTTTGGCTGGGCGCCTCTTTGAGCACTGAGAGTGGTCAGTATTGGATATCTACGCAGCAAGTGGTTTACAGCGAAAATTCGAACAAAAGAAATAAACGCTTCATGGAAAACTTACCAAGGACTGCCTGCGGCAAATGAGCTTCCACAGCGTTGTTCCGTGAAGCTACATTAATCTGCTCCACTGGGCGTTCTGCATGCACCAAATTCTCCTCCTCGAGTATTGTGGAAACTGATAGCTTCTCTCGGTGCCTTTTCCAGTATTTGAACTGTCGACGACGAAGGGTCACACCGTGAGCCAAGCGAGACGCAAGAAAGCCATTATCAATGTGCCCGTCTGCAATATTGGGTTGTCGTAAATACTGGAGAAGCTCTTCTGTGTGCTGTTTGTCGTACAGAGCATACGTGCTTAGTATGTCAACGCCTGTCTCGGGATCCTTAGGTTGATAAGAGGCCGCCTTGAGAGACCTAGATCGAATGGTGGGCGTTCTGATACGGACACTTAGCTTATAAAGATTGTCGATTATGTCAACGATCTCTTCATAGCGCATCGTTAACTCTTTCTTTGAGCCATCAGCTCCCTCATTGTCGTCATCATCATCATCGTCATCCTCGCTGAAGAAACCGTCGTCGTTATCTTCATCAAATTCCTCCGCTGAGTTTGGTTTGGGCTGATCCTCGTAAGGTAGGCGAGCACCGGACACGATCGCATGTGCTTCTTCGAGATTCTGGTTGAGTTCTTCCAGAAATTTAAGAGCGTTTCCAGAGAGCAGCGGTGAATCGCGGAGACGATAGTCGAGAGAGCTGTGGCCCTTCTGAAGAGCTCCCAAATTCCCCGACCATACCCTGAGCCTGCCGAATTCATCTTCAAGGGCCTCTTGGTCAAGTCGTTCGTTCCATCGGCCGTTGCTCGTGACGAGTGCGTTTAAGAGGCTCTGGAAACTTCGAACGTTCGAAGCTGTAGCGAGTCGAATTGAGGCCATGTCGCCGGTTACGAAGGCTGAAGTGCAAAATCCCAAATGCCTGGCTGTTGAAGCCCCTTGACGTGGCTATCAATGCCCTACAGCGTTCACAGGGATCGCTGTTGTTTCGCGATAATCCATTAGGTCGTGAGCGGTCAGCGAGTTAGTATTGAGTACCTCCCATAAATCTAGGAACTACAGGTATGTGTCTGACATTGTTTGCTACCTAAAAGCCTGGCAATTGACGCATTGTTGATGATCGCGCAGCCCACCTCGAGGGGCATCAGGCGAAAGGACTAGTCCGGTTTTGGTTGGGAAGAGGCGGAGCTGGAGATCACGACGAGCTTCTGAAGCCTGGGTTTAGGCATTGCTGTCGATTTCTTACAGTTAGTTGCCTAAAGGCTTGAGGTGCTGTGAGTACAGCCTGGGGCAAGCCAAGGACTGAGAAGGCCGGTGCGTACTGCAATGAGTCGAGTCCGTTTCGACTCAAGCCCCGCCCCGCGTGGGCTCCTTCCTCAACACCACCAGCTCACCATGACGCAGTATTCTTCGTGGCTAGTATCCTGCATGGGATTACAGGCAAAGGAAGATGTCTGGTATCGAGATAGCTGGCCTCGTGCTTGGCTGCTTGCCTCTGCTTATACAAGGTGCGTTTGACACTGGGTGTAAGCCGCAAGATCTGGGTTAACAAGCGCGCAGGTATTGAGTCCTATAACGAAGGTCTCGATCCTATCAAGAGCTTTATGCGGTGGGACAAAGAACTTCCGCAATGCATTCGAAAGCTGCGCAACCAGCACGTCCACTACTCTCAGACGATCCGTATCCTCCTCGAGCCTATAACCGCCGATGTCGAGCTGGCTGAAATGATGACCGACCCGGGGTCGTCACAGCTTTGGAAGGACGAAGCGATGGCATTGAAGCTTCAGGAAAGGCTTCAGGAATCGTACCATGCATACCAAGGCACAATTGGGGACATAGAACGTATCACGAAGCAGATCGCAAGTAAGCTGGATCTGGATCGCGCAAACGAGGTGCGTGCATATGAGCATAGGCGGAAAGAAGAGAGCACATTGATGTACTTGTGTGGTTCTTGTGGTGCTCTGCTCTTAATTCTTGGGCTCTGTGACGTCAGCAATGGCTGGCAGTCTTCCCCTACGGTATGCTCACATTCCAACAGTTGAAACGCAACGACCTCGAGGCCCTCCTTGCAGCCAATCCCAAAAAGGGACACGATAAGTTCGAGTTTACGAAACGGATACGATTTGGCATGAGCAAGAAGACCATCAAGGCGCTTCTTGAGGAGCTGAACGATTGCAACCGGGAGCTTGAACGATTTACCGAGAAAAGCGAAAAGATCGAAACGTATCGCAAAGCCGCTAAGCCATCGTTTGCTACCCGTTTGCAGCGCATACAAGGATACGCTAGGAACGTGCACACGTCTCTATGTTGGTCTTGCTCCTGTAAGAATTCACACAGGACAAGTCTTCAGTTGGAACCTAGAGGAAACCTCTACGCGTCTGGGATGAAGACATTAATTCCCAGAAAGACCTGCTTTACGGTTTCGTTCTCCTCACTTTCCGCTGACACCGAAGTACCGTGGACATGGCAAGCTGCAGAGATCAACATCGAAGAGGATGATACCAGCCTCACGCCAATGCCTTCGCCAAAGCCTCGGTAAGTGGAGTTTTCATCAAGCGTGGCTTGAACGAGCGGGAAGCCCTTGTGTGCTTCTACACTCGTTTACTTTACTGACTTGGCTAGTATGACGAAGAGTGTGTCTTTCAGCTCCCCTCCACCGTATTCCCTTAGCGATCCTATAGCTGATCCTTCCCAATCATTGCAAGAAGTGAAGGACCTATGTGCGTCAATACAGCAGCTTCCAACTACCACGTCTTGCATAGGTTTATCTCTCGACGCTAAGAAGAAGCTGCGAGGTGTTTACAGTGTTGATGTAGCAGGGAAACTGAGTCCTCCCTGGGACCTGGTCAGTCTTGAAGACCTCCTAGGCCGGCGCCCCACAGTGAGTGGAAGACGCACCAAACTGAGCAAGAAGGAGCGATATAGCTTAGCCTTGACATTAGCGTCCAGCGTTCTTTACCTCAACTCGACACCATGGCTGACGAATCAATGGGGTGCCAGAGACATCCGGTTCCATCAAAGCTCGACTGTCTCTGACTTGCTTGATATTGAGCATCCGTACCTGGCTCCAGCAGCGATTGAGCCTGTAGACAGCCCAGCTGCTAAGTCGAAGACTTTCACCTTTCAGAACAAGAACACTGTTCTGCTTGCGCTTGCAGTAACACTCCTAGAGTTATACTTTGGGACGACTGCAGAGAAGTACCAGGAGACGGAGCACGGTGCTTGCGACCCAGCACTTCACCAGAACTCGTGGCTGCTGTGTGCTATGGCACACCAATGGGCAGAAGAATCGCAGGACGAGCTGTCTGCTGCATTCTTGAGCGCGGTCAGGCATTGCTTGCGGTGCTTCAGCGATCCTGGGGTCAGTCTGCAGGATGCTGAGTTCTTGCAAGCAGCCGCGGAGGGCATTGTTCTGCCGTTGCAGGAAGAGCTACATCAGTTCTTGGGCAAGACATGTTGATGCTGCTATTTCAAAAATCCAGCAGGCTGCACTACGCCACACACGCAGAACCAAAGCCTAGCCACAGGCTTGTGCCAGCGGGCCTCGTATCCAGACGGGACCAACGATGCCGGATCGTGGCAAATGACGCTGTGTCGCAAGGCGCTTACTCACCAGCACATCACCTCGTATCTGGCCCACGTAGCTGCGGATCAGAGTCTGGGGTAACTAGCGCGTGCATCACGAGATGTCTAGATCAACAACACGTTTGACAGGCGTTGCGCCCAACGCTAGTGTAGCCAAACCATAGCTTTAGTCGATGTTTGATGTTGTTGTGGCGACAGAAGACGGGTTGGAGGACTAAAAATACAAGTCGCCTCATGCTCCCCACCGCGGGTGGATAGCTGCAGTTGCCGCTTCGGCAGCAGTGTTTCGTTTGGCAGTGCATTCCAAGCTTTATTGTGACAGGCGACCCAAGAGGCACAGCTTGGCGGGGTAGACAGCGAGATGTGTAGCACGGGACAAGCAATGTTAATTCAGCGGTGTCACCACATCAAACAGTGCAGGCCATCCGTAAGACACGAGCTGGGTGATGATTTGCGATTGCATCATAGCAGCAGATGATAGCTGGCCGCGTCACCTGCCGAGTTGACACGAGGATGCAGGTTTGGAATCGTTGAACCAGGCCCAGGGCGACGAGCAGCAACCTTGCAATAACAGACGAGATGTATCAGGCCTGGCGCATGTGTGGTGCGTATTGGCAGAGGCTGGTGCTGTTCTTGGTGTGTGTGTGTGTAAGCTCTGGTGAGGCAAACACTAGACATCAAGCCTTCAGCAAGCGATCAAATTACAACCACAGGTGTGCGTCTACTGGCGCCGGGAGGCTTTCACAGACACAACGCCCCTCTCGAGCGGTGGCGGATGCAGCAACGGCCGTGGTTGGCGCGTTGATGAAACATGGTAGGGGGCGCTGTGGTTGGACGAAAATGCAGAACAGGGACAGGAACGACAGGCGGTGAATGAAGCAGATTGCCAACTCCTGATTCCTGAAGCGCGCTGGTGTTGGCCAAATCAGACTTATCAGGACAAGTAATCGCGGCAATCAACAGAAGGCATGGAGTTGGACTGGGTGAGAGGTGATTTGGCTATTAATAACCGGTATCGGTGGTCGGGAATGGACTCTGGAGTGGGAAGCAAGCACTGCACTTGCAAGTCCGCATGCCCAGCAGGCGGCGGGTGTTGATAGCAACGTCCCGTGGGCTGCACCTAACGTATCCCCGAGAAACAACAATAAGCCAGGCAGAGCAGCAACACGACATCATCGTCACCATACCACGCTGCACGCTCACCACACTTCACCCCGGTTTTTGACTGTCTACACGGCATTATTGTCTGCACGGCAGCACCATCGTCGCGCGACCAGAGTGTGGCATTCGCATTTGTGGACAAGCATATCAAAGCGGGTCCAATCTTGGCGGCCCCTAACTCCTAGGCCAGGGCTCCTACTTAGCGGTACCTTCTCCTGCAATTCGGCCCTGAAAGCCACGCAGCTGTCTCTGACTACGCACTACGCCTGATCAACTCAACCACGCTCTGCTTCTCCTTTGGCACCCACGACGCTCTCTGGCGCATCTTCCCTTGGCAGCACCACAGCGCAGAGCGCAGCCGGACCCTTTGCAGCGCTCCCTTTCTCCGTCGACACCATGGCACAATCGTAAGACATGCATCTGCACCTGCACCTGCACCTGCACCTGCACCGGCGCCTGCGCCTGCATACGTGCAGCGCGGCTGTCTTGGGCGGCTCCCCGTACTGACTGCGCACAGCGTCGGCTCCTTCTTCCAGTCGTTCTGGCACACAATGACGTCCAACGACCGCCATGCCTCGCACGACTCCCCCTACCGCACCGGCCGCCACATCCCCATCCCCCAGAGCCGTCACAGCGCCCTCACATCCATTGCCGCGAGCGGCGTCGACTCGCGCGTCGACCTGTCCTCGTCGTATGCCCACGACGACATTGCGACCAGCAATGGCTTCATTGGCTCGCCCAAGGGCCCCATGTCGCCCACCTCGCCCTACTCTCCTGGAATGCGCGGGTCGCTGAGCCGCCAAGCCACGGCCGACGCAGACACGTTCGACAAGGGCCCCAACGGCGAGATCCAGATGCAGAACTTCAACGAGGGCCTCCCTCCACCCCCGCCCGTCTCGCACTCGTGGAAGCGCATTGACCGCTGGGTCGAGGACCACTACGAGGAGCTCTTCGACAACATCTGCGAGGGCGCCACGGCAAACGACGTCAATGAGCTGGAGCACGACCTCGATGCCACCCTTCCCATGGACATCCGCGAGTCGTTGCAGGTCCACGATGGCCAGGAGCGCGGTGGTCTTCCCACTGGTGTGCTGTTCGGCCTGATGTTGCTTGACTGCGAGGAGATTGTCATGGAGTGGAAGAACTGGCGCAAGGTCGCTGACGAGTACCTCACCTCCAAGCCTGACTACCGATCGCCTCAAATCCCGGTAAAGGCCTTTGCTGGCTCTTCCACAGCAGCCCCTATTGCCCAGCCCCAGGCTACCGGCAACCCGCTTTGGCGACAAGACCTGCAGGCTCGTCAAGACTCGCAGCCACCGAACGCTATCCAGAAGGCCTACGCCCACCCTGCCTGGATTCCTCTTGCCCGCGACTGGGGAGGCAACTACCTTGCTACCGATCTCGCACCTGGTCCTACGGGAACATGGGGTCAGATCATCATCTTTGGCCGAGACTACGACTGCAAGTTTGTTGTGGCACGCTCATGGGCTGCGCTCCTTGCCATGATCGCCGACGACATGGCCTCCAACGACGTCCACATCGACGAGGACAGCGGCGAGCTCAAGCTCCTTACTTTCAAGAAACAGAACGTCGAGCCACCGTACCTCGAGATCCTGCGCTGGCGGTGCGATCAGAAGCACGGCCGAAGGCCAGTGAACAAGCGACGACCAAACAGCGGCCTACGCATCAACCCCAATGCTCCAGGAAGTGTTGTGCCCAGCTCCACTGCTAGCAGCCCCTACCACAGCCCTGTCATCGGCCCTCAAGACCGTGGTCGCAGCCCTCACCGTCTTTCGACAAAGCAGAAGGGTGTCAGCCCGCGAGGCAAGCTTTCGAGCCCGCTCGCTAGAGTCGCTGAAGAGAATGCACAGCCCATTCGCGTGCACACCGACCTCGATGCGAAAGCTGGTGCTACCGCAGACAAGCTCATCTCGGTCGACACCCCGAGGCCGAGCGACGACTTCCCTGTACGCGCGAGTCTGAGCAGCGACAAGGAAAACAAGAAGGAGGGTTCAGAAGAGAAGACAAAGCCCGATTCGTTGAAGAGCCCCATTGCGGAAACCGCAGACCTGAAGACGGTCGAGATATAGTGACGACGTGCACCGCACACGCAACGACTTTTCCCTTACTTGATCAATACAAGCACCACTGGATACCCTTAGCAGCTTTCAGGCGCACACGCCTATCCATTGCTTGGAAGAGTCGGGCACTACGGCAGCCATATTTCAGCATTTCGTTACAATGGTCGGCGTAATCTTACTGTACACATGTCTCGCAAAAGACACTTCACTCCGAGCCGCACCTCGCGAGACGGCTGTATCACGAACCCTTTTCCTTGTTAGACAACCCAGGATCAGTGCACCAACCTCCTTCATCCGCTCGTCTTCGAGCCCCTATCTGCAACTTTTTGTACAACACCTACTCGTTTTACTTCTCAGCTGCCACTTACGCAACAGCAATGGCAGTAATCGTTCCTTCCCCATCTGAGCATTAGCATAGGCGTGGCACAGCATGGTTTGGTCGTTGTTGGTTTGGAGCTCCGGTTTGGTTTGATGGTGTTCTTCTTCTTTTCTGAGGCGCTGCGCGGGCTTTGATAGCACACGCAATGTCAATCTGTGGACAGGGGTGTTAATGCGAGGGACATGAGAGGTGGAGAGGCGTGTAGCTGTATGACTTTTGGTGAGATGTGCCTGGATGGCGGACACGTAGGATGAAAGCAACATGTTCAAATGAAGCCGTCGTGTGCGCGATGAGTGAGGTACGTGGTTAGACTGGCGCGGTGGGGTCTGCCTGCCTGTTGCTTTCCTCATCAACCGTCGTGGTCGCCGTTGTTGTTTTGCTCTCTCTTTGCGCGTCATTCTTGATTTTTCTCCTCTTTTCCTCCCTCTCACTCACACCAACACAGTCTTTATTTTTTTCGCCGCGCTCCGTCTCCACATCGATTTTCTTACAAGAGCCCAAGTACATGCGCGCCTGTATTCCTGAATACAGCACTGATTGAGATTCTAGGTGATGCTCAATAGTGGCTTTGCCGAGGTAACGACGTGTAGTTACCGATAGCTTTCGCCCCCCGAACTCAGCCTCCCTGCATTGTTGTGATGTTCAAGTCTGCTTGCTTACTCCAGCTTTTCTAAACTTCTTGATTCTCATCACTTCCTGCTCCTCGATTGGTCTTTTGCTGTGAACACTACCGACATCGTGGGCTGGGGTCCATAGAAAGATGGCTCTGCAGAGGAAGTAGTCTTGCATGCGTCGCACTACCCCTGATAGTGTCCATGTATGGGTTTTTGTATTGCTATGATGGTAATAAATGGGTATTGTGGGTATGGTTAGGCCTATACGCACTTTGTAGACTCTACATAATGGTGGAGATGTTCGCCAGCCTGAGGTCAGTACCGGCAGACGTCTACAAACCCTCGCAGTGGTCCCAGTGCATTCCTTCGTTTGGTTGATGGGTTTAGAGAGGATATAAACTGATTAGAAGTCAGGTTGGAACGTTCAACGTGCTGTTTGTAAAGCGACTAAGAGTACTGCGTCCGATAGTCTTTCGTAGAAGTATCTCCGTACTTCTAATCTCTTTTCTAATTCAACTAGATGTCTTAGACTCACCCCCTTATGTAAAGCTGCCACGCGTTCCTGGTATGCTTCTCCTGGCTTCTTTCTTTTCTGTCACTGGTCTATACACAGCGCAGTCCGCTCACCCAAACGTATTACGGATCCATGTTCAACCAGAACAACACACCTACTAGTAAACACCGGAGGAAACTTCCAGTTAGCACGGAAACCTGCCTAGGTAGAACAATTGTTCTCAAGCGTAGAAAACTCATTGCTTCTCATAGTGGTGTTCTTCCCCGGAACTCATACCAGCAAAATCGCTTGTGGTAATACCTTAAATAGACGCTACTATTCGGGAAACGTACAAGAGTAGACACGCTGCGCAACGATGAAAGTACATCACCACGTGAGTTCGTGCCAATCTCCCGTGCAGGCCAAAGCGTCCCCTCGCAACCCCTCACCCAGAGCGCGACCACCCCTCCCCTGATATCCGCTGCCTCCATGTAGCCTCTTTTCGTCCCCTCACCAACCACCATGGCGACCTTCGCACCACCAGTCCACCGCGATAAATTCCTATACAGCTCGATTCTCTACGCAGACGCGGGAAATGACAACCACCACCCGCGCGCCAGCGTCGCAGAGCTAACAGCCCTCCTGCGTCCTGAAGTAGTGAACAGCAAAGCCAAGAAAATAAAGACGCAAACGAAAACTCAATGCCCAGAGGGTGATGGAGAAGTGAAAGATTGGCCGTGGCATTTTTGGACCGCGCAGTTGCTGCATTATGGACTTACAGCTACTAAAGATAAGAATGCGGCCAAGGTGCGGCTGCTGAGTGCGTTAAACGGGGAGAAGTTGGAGGTGCCGGGGTGGATTCAACGACTCGAGGGTGAGTTGAAGAAGGAGTGGGAGGCTGAGAATAGGAAGTTGAAGAAGGCTGCTAAGGGGGATGGGGTGCCGAAGCTGGGGAAGTCTGGGGAATTGGATGGGAGTAAGAATGTGTCAACGAAGAAGGCATCTGCGAATACTGTTGCTGTGTCTGGAAAGGCGAAGTCTACGACGTCTAAGCGGAAGCGCGATGGTGTTAGTCCGTTGGAGTCAAGTAAAAAGGCGAAAGTGAAGAACGCGTCCAAGGACATGGTCTCTTCGCCCTTGACAAAAAAGAATTCCGCAAAACCTCCAGCTTCTCAAAAGCCTCCGTCGCCAGAAGAGCCCTGGCCAGCTTCATACCGAAAGGCCGTCGCCCACGACGCATGGAAGTTCTACGACGTAGATCATCTCGCCCACACCCGCCCTCCAAACGCACCGCATCCGCGTCCTTACCGCGTATCCTGTCCCGACGCCGAGATGGAATGGGAGCAAAAAACCATCCCAGAATTCTACCTCGCCTTCTCAGCCACAGAGGACGAGTGGTGGAGTAGGTTCAAATGGGGTGCCTTCGAAGGGATTCTGATCCTGCAGCGCCAGCCAAAGAGAGTCAACAAAGCAATCGGAGTACCGTTCAAATGGCGCGCCAACTACGCTTTCGGGAACGAAGACGGCGACGGCGAAGGGAAAATCTTCTTCGACTCCGCCTCCACCATACGAGGCGAATTCCACAATTTCTTCAGAGAGAAACCATGTCATTTCCGCGCTGAAGCAATTCAATCCGCACCGCAACCACCACAGATATCGCAAGGCACCCCAGTCCTCGACCAAATGCGCATAGAATGGAGTCAAATGCCAACCACGATGCACGACGCCCCAACCAAGAAATCAGCACGCGTCAAGAAAGAAAATAACTCACAAACACTTTCTTCCCCGCCGCTGCGCAACCTGACATCTACCTAAGTGGATCCTACAACATCACCGCTCCCCGCATCGACGACGCTTTCCTCATTCCCCCAACCAGCCTTCCCCTCCGCCTCACCCTTTTCACCGACGAAGCGACAGGCATCTGGTGGGCGAGTTTCCACTGGTTTTGCTTGGACGGCGTGATGAAAATCGAGCCTGGGCCAACATACGACACCATGACACAAGCGCACAGCCTCGGATGGCGGATTCGTAACTCCGAGACCGGGGCGCTGAGTTTCGGTAGGGATTGTACCGGGGAGATACGGGTTGATGGGGTGGAGAGGACGGTGGTGGGGGCGCTGGGTGGGGTTCCTGGTGTGGGACGGGTGGAGTTTGGGGGGAGGAGGATGGCGGGGCCGAGGAGGGTGGGTGGGTTGAGGAGGGAGTGGGATTGGTTTGTTAGTGAAGCTTATGGGCGGTGAGAGGGAAATGTTTCTGTCGTTGGGATGGGGTGCTGTTTGTTGATTTTTATGGTTTTTTGGTCTTGAACTTCTAAGGTCTTGGGTAGTGACAACTGAATTCCAGCTGAACCTCCTGGTGAGGTAGGTGGAGTTGTACCTTGAGCCAGTTAATAGTGTTGGATTGAGTGCTGTTACTTGTTTCGAGCTGGTAATATGTTAGGCTTGTTGCCAACACTCTTGCGCATGGAACAGCAACTACTACCAGCATCTTCCTGCACACAAGGAATAATAGTATCGGAGTAGCCGAAAAGTCTTGCACGTCAGCTCTCGCAATGAAGAGCTTCCGTTCAAGGCTTCGGCAGCCTGTTTGCATCGTACAATGTGATGACATGAGGTCTGGGTCTTGCGGTGGAAGCTTAGTATATTACATACCTACATGAACTGTTTCCTTGATGTGGCTCATGGACCGGGTATAGTGGATGAGTGTATGTAGCGACTGAGTCCGGAACGTCACCGAAGCGAGCTTCTTCACTGAAGACAACTAAGACCCTCCGCTTTAGATGCCGAATGTCGCGCCGCGTTGAGTAAATGATTGTAGCATCTGTCGAAGCGTGAGTCGAAGGAGCTCTACGCCATCGATTCGCTGTCAGTCGAATCCTTCTGCTGCCTCTCTTTTTTGTCTCTTTTGTGCTTCTTCTTCGACGTCTCCTCAGCATCTGCAGGATCTCTCTCCCTTTTCTTGTCTTTGCTCTTGTCTGTCTCCTCCCCAGCTGGCTGCGATCCTGTCTCGCCTGTCGTGCCCTCCTCGACCGCCTTGGCAGCAGCTTCTGCTTCTGCCTTCGCCTTCTCTTCCCTCCTCTTCGCAACCAGCTCGGCCTTCTGCTTTGCTGCATTCTGCGTCACGCTGCTGTTCTTCTTGATCGCATCGGCTGCGGCTGCCGAGGAAGCGTTAGCCTTGTTCTGCCCCTCTCCACTGCCCAGCCACTCATTCTGATAGCCCCAGCCCGTCAAGTAAACCCCCATGAAGTACTTCTGCAAGTTGCTGCCCTTCTCGTATATCATGGGACGTTCCTCGCGGTACTCGAGTTTGATGTCGTTGACAACTATCAACGCGGCAAGCTTGTTCTTTGCATGTGGGTCTTCAATAATCTTCTCCTTAAAGCTGAGCAACTGCGGCGCCCAAAGCTCTGTGAGCCATTCATCCGCGATATTGTAACCATTCTGTGGGTTGGCAAGAACGATGCCGGCAACGTAAGCTTCGAAAACATCGGCGACGACCTTCTTCCATGCCTTTGAATTGCGATCCCATTGGTTGTGGTGCCGTAACCGGTCCGTGAAACCGTATGCTTCAGAGAATTTGCCTAGCATGGAGTTTTCTACAAGTCGTTCTCGCCAAGAGCATAGCTGAGGCACATCGACGTGGGGAAATCGACTGTAGAGGGCGTGCGACGCGATGAGCTCGATGTAGGCATCACCGAGAAATTCCAGCCGCTCGTAGTCGAGCTCAAGATCCGTGTAGGTACCCTTTTCACCGTTTTTGATGATGAAGGAGCGGTGCGTAAAGACTGCGTCGTGTATGTGGGGTTCGTCGATGGATGGGAGCGGTGGAAGGTCTTTGGCTTCTTGGACTTTGCGGTGGACGTATGGGGGTATTTCAACCTTGGGCGCGGTTCCAGGCCGCTTCTCGTCGAGCTCACGCCGTGATGTTGCAGAAACAGGATTTTGTCTGCGCGCAAGGAGTCTTCGCAGCTCGCTCGCATGGTGTAAGACATGGCGGTCGGCGTCAGGTCTCGTTTCGTCAGCAACGAATCGGTCCAGTAACGCTACGAGCCCTGTTTGCATGTCTGATTTGGACAGTTCAGTCTGCATGGTAGTACTGCTGCCGCCACGAGGTGGTTGGTGGCCGTGGCTGCGCTGTTGCGGATACCCGTTTCGTGCATCCCGGTTGCTGTTGCCGTAAGACGCAGAGTTGAACGAGGGCTGACTTGGACGACTGCGCTTGTCGAATTGGTTTCGACTATCGTAGTGATTGAACGAGCCACCGCGTTCCTGTGACATGTTGGACGTGTGCCTACTGTAGTGAGGGCTGTTGACCTCGAGGTGTAGATGGAGAAGTGCCATCGGTAGTCCGCATTTATTTTTAGCGTCCGCCTGCCAAGCCAGATCCTCGATGAATTCAACTCCGCATCACCACCGAGGGCATCAACCGAGGGCATCTACCGTTGCGCAGATATGGCGGTCCCACGAGCACGAGTCCTGGACCTCATGAAGGTAAGTGCCTGTCCCAAATGGAGGCGGTCTCCTCCCTGACCACAAAAGGCGTCATGCCGCGTCTTCAACACCACCTACAACCCCGAGCGCGTCCGTACCGGTTCACACATTATGCGCCAGCGCCTCAAGGGTGCCTCAGTCGCCTCCTACTACCCGCCGAGGATAGGTGTGATCAGTCAGCTGCGATCGCTGTACCCTGAGAACGAGATTTTGGATGACGAAGAGGAGGACTGGCTCGAGCACCTGAACGTAGCGAGGTCGCGAGGAAAGTCTGTACCGAAGAAGAAGAGGACGGCTGCCGGTGCGTTTCGTGGAAAGCTCAAAGCGCCGGGTGTAAATGCTGACAATCCGCAGAATCGAAGAAGTTCAACAAGAGGAAGTAGGCAGCTACGCCACGGAATATCCGTCACGAAACACACTGTACATCTACTGTATAAGAAGGCATGGGATGGCGTTCACCTGGAATGGCAAGCGCCGCATCTGTACAGGTATCCAGAGACAAGACCGTATCAATCAACGGCATTTGCACACCCATTGGCTCGTATGTTGATCTACATCTTGCTCTTAAGCCCTATCTTCGTTTTCCCCTTCACAACCCCCCATTCCTTCTCAAACTCATCGTCCCACGGTATCCTTGCATTCAAATGGTCTAGCAGCACGGGGACGTTCACTTTGTGATGCTCGACCGTACAAAAAGTCGTCTTCCCATCGAGACTCGTCATCTCACCCCGGATCATGGCCATCTGCTTGCCAACGCTGGTCACTCTACTCACCAGGCGCACTGTGGTGCCAATCGGTACTGCTTTTAGGTAGGAGATGTTGAGGGAGCGTGTTACACCACCCATAAATTCCCAGAAGCCTGGACGGGCTACAGGACATAGAGCGATGGTGGTCGACATGTCGAATATCACACCAGCCGCGCCACCGTGCATGACGTCTGGCCCAGTGTTAGTTGATTCCAGTCATGCCGTGACATGCAGTGGGTCCGTACTGTTCAGATTGGAGAAGTTCGGCGCAATGTAGAGCTCGAACTCCACCGAACCTTCGGGCCCAGCGTCTACTATTTTCATGTTGTTCATCACCGCGCTGTCAAAATCCTGCATTCGATTAGCCCCAGGAGTGACAAGCTCGACACCTGACTACTCACGATGTGGCCTTTTGGTCGCTGCGAAGCCAGCAGCTTGTACCTATCAAACATGGCTTGGACAGCCGCCCTGGCCTTCTTCTTGCCGTCGTCTGCTGTCATGATCTTTGGAATGCGATACGCCTGCGATGGTTCAAATGTCGCATTGAGGACTGCATTCGACGCTTGGGGCTTGCGGCTACATACAGCTGACATGGTCGGCGATGTGATTTGATGGACGGCGGGCGGGGATCAGCTTCAAGCTTGATGCGTTGCCTCGGCTCCACCCGCAACCCTCTCGAGGATGTACGACGGCGAGTCGCGTGCACCGCTTCGTATAGCGGATATGTCCAGCAAAGCACGTACAATACACTGTTTTTTGCGATGCCCGAAACAATGGCCCTGGGGCAGTTCGGTGGATCTGCCTTAGCTGCCTCACGTCGGCGCAAACCTGCATCTTGAAACAACCTTGTGGTGCCTGACAGCCGCAAGCAGGTCATGGCGATCATTGGCTCTCCACCCTCGTTTCACGACCATCCACTCGCGCGGCCACACTTCGTCATGACCTGACATAGTTTGTGGTTCGCCGCTGGCTTGACATAATTTACTTCGCTGACACTTGTACCTTGGTCTATTTCTAGCTCATGGGATCTTCATTGTTCTTCCCCTCTTTCCGGTCGCTACTATAGTGTATAGTACTTTAACTCAGCTGACAGCTAGCCTTCCACTCCGTCAACTTCACTGCTCACTTTCCCTCCGGTATACTACACAAGCACGCTTCAAGATGGGCACAGACGCGTTACCGGTGTCTCCGGCGCTGCGCAAAAGGGTGTTGAAAGTGCTGTTCATCTCTCTGCTTCTGGATCTGGTACGTCATTGCCCTTTCGTATCACCATTGCCGCTCGCTAACACGCGCTCTAGATATCCTTCACGTTCATTCTCCCTCTCTTCCCCAAGCTCCTCGAGTTTTACCGCAATCACGAGACCGGCGACCCAAACACGATTCTCTCGAAGATCCTCGCAGGTCTGAATGCGTACAAAAACTCGTTCGCAAAGCCCATCATCTCTCGCTACGACATCGTCCTGCTCGGCGGAGCACTCGGATCTCTCTTCTCACTGTGCCAAGCTGTTGCTTCGCCAGTAATTGGAACACTTTCGGACAAATATGGCAGACGAACAGCTTTGCTGTGGTCGATGGCCGGTAACGTGCTCAGTGTTGCGCTGTGGGTCGCAGCCACAGACTTCCGCACGTTCCTTGCTAGTCGCGTAGTAGGAGGGCTGAGCGAGGGCAATGTGCAGCTCGCTATGGCGATAGCGACAGACATCAGCGACGAGAGCCAGCGAGGCGCGACCATGGCGCTCGTGGGTGTGTGCTTCAGCATCGCATTCACCTTTGGCCCAGCGCTGGGCGCATACCTCTCGACTCTACATGTCATGGACAAAAACCCATTCGCTATGGCTGCTGGTTTCTCGTTGTTCTTGATTGTGACCGAGTCTGTCTACCTGTACTTCTGCCTCCCCGAAACCCTCCCCTCGGCGGCGGCTCCCACCACAAACGGCAAAGCCAACGGCCACGCAAAAAACGACACACCGAAACCGCGCGCCCGAACAAACTCTCATACTCTCCTTAATGCCACGCATTTCACCTTCATCCTCTTCTTCAGCGGCATGGAGTTCAGCCTACCGTTTATGACGTACGATCTCTTTTCCTACGAAGCGAAAGACACCGGTCGCCTCCTCGGCTTCATTGGCCTCGTTGCATCGCTGCTTCAGGGTTCCGTAGTCAGGCGCATGCACCCATTGAAGGTCGTGCAGATGGGCGTCATAGCCTGCACAATCGCATTTGCAATCTTGGGGCGCGTCCAGACGCAAGGCGCGTTGTACGGCGCTGCAGCGTTGCTTGCTGTAACAAGCGCAACGGTTGTCACAGGATTGAATAGCTTGAGCAGTTTCGAGGCGAGTGCTGGCGAGAGGGGAAACAAGCTGGGCAACCACAGGAGCTTCGGTAAGCCATTCACGCCTGTTTATGCAGAGATTGGTACTAACGATACATAGGACAAGTCGGCCGTGCCCTCGGGCCCTTGATCTTCTGCTCACTATACTGGTGGGCGGGACGCGAAACTGCATACGCAACTGGCGCTGCAGGTATGGTCGCTGTATGCGCACTCGTCTTTGGTGGACTGAAAGTACCACCCGGCACGGAGAATGTTGGCAAGAAGCCTAAGAAGGTCGCGTCGTAGCATATTGTGCTGCACGCTCAGGACGAGGACTTGAAATACTGATATTCGTGCCAACCCTGTTATCTGGGGGCAAGACGGATTTCGATGTTGTAAAAGTCAGACTTTAGCATAGGATTTGTACAAAGACCTGTCCACATTGGAACACTCAGAGACGTTCAATTGCAGTGCATTCGATCTCTCTAAGCCTGTAGTATACCAAAGCTCAGAAGTCAAAACGTAGAAGTCAGTACGACGGCATCCTCCTGGTTCAATGCCAGCCTCGGGCCAGCTATTCCCGCCCCCAGAACGCCACGATCGACATCCTAACACACCCCCGCAATCGTTAGTGTCCGTACGACGTCGACCTCGGCATCTTTTTAGCCTCCAGCCCCGGAGCTCCTTCGCAGCTTCCCCGAAGTCAATTGTCCCAGTTCTACACTGTGTCGGTCCTACCGCTTCTTCTGTCGGTCATACTCGAACGTTACAATTCACTCACCACTTTGTTTACATCTCTCACCTCTCACCATCTTTGACTGCCCGCAGAGCTTGTGTCTGGGGAACTTCCAGCAACGATGACGGCCGCTGCGACTGCTGCCTCGGTGGCAGCGATTTCGAGTCTTGCGGCGTACATCAATGCGAAATACCATATTGGACAGGACTTGCGCATGTTGAAGTTTAAGAAGAGCGCTGAAAAGCATTACGCTGAGCTAGGTATGTGAATTGCACATTCAACTCAATTGGTGTCGATTATAGAGTCTTCGATATCAGTAGGGATTGTTGGCCAAACTCGGGGTTGAATTCGAAAGCTGAACCTATCGGAGTACTGCGGTCAAATGCGAAACCAAGCTGGCTAGCAGATTGCACATGAGCTTCTGCTGACTCCAATGGCATGCAGTACGGACAAAACGGCAGTGTCTTTGGTACTTGTTCACCCCCCACGTCCCAAAATACGCAAATGAACTGTGCATCTGGTCTCGCGAAAAGACATACACATGGCAGGAGGTCCATGACAAAGCCGTACAATGGGCACACTTCTTCCTCGAGCAGGGTGTCAAGCCTGGCGACATGGTCGGCACGTATCTCACAAATTCGGCTGATTTCCTCGTTATCTGGTTGGGTCTGTGGTGTATAGGATGCGCGCCAGCCATGTTGAACTACAACCTTAGGGGCGACGCAATGATCCATTGCCTCAAAATTGCGAATGTCAAGGTGGTGCTGGTAGATGCGGATGCAGAGTGTGCAGAGCGCTTCGAAGAGGTCCGAGGGAACGTTGAAGGCGAGCTGGGTGTTACACCATTCACCGTTAATGATGTTCTGCTGCAGAAGATTTACTCTGGCCGAACAGATGTCCCTGGAGACGAGTACCGCGAAAATGTAAGCGGCTTCGACCCAACCTGTTTGCTATACACGAGCGGCACAACCGGTCTCCCCAAAGGCGGCAAATTTATGATTAACCGCTACCACGAGCGCGGCAGCACGGACAAACTACCGTTCGATCAAACCCCTGGCCCTAATGGCGACCGTTGGTACTGCTGCATGCCGCTCTTCCACGGCACGGGCGGATTGGCCACCATGGCCGCACTCACCGGCGGTATGAGCGTGGCAGTTGGAAAGAAGTTCAGTACAAGTGGTTTCTGGGACGACATCCACGACAGCAATTCCAGCATGTTCGTGTACGTTGGTGAAGCCGCTAGATACCTGCTTATGGCGCCTCCGCACCCGCGCGAGCGTGATCACAGACTGCGTGGTATGTACGGCAACGGCTTGCGACCGGATGTATGGATGCGGTTCAAAGAGCGGTTCAACGTTCCCGAGGTTATCGAGTTCTTCAACTCAACGGAGGGCGTACTGGCTATGGTTGTACACTCGAAAGGCCCCTTCACAGACACAACAGTTGGACACCATGGCGCGATCATCCGGCAAGCGCTGAAGAACGTGTACGTCCCTGTCTCGATTGACGCTGAAACGGGCGAGTTAGTGCGCGACCCGAAGACTGGATTCGTGAAGCGGAATTCGTACAACGAGGGCGGAGAGATCCTGGTCGGCGTCCCTGGTGAAGAGGCGTTTGCAGGGTACTACAACAACCCCTCTGCAACGAAGAAGAAGTTCGAAAGGGATGTTTTCAAGAAGGGAGATCTGTACTACAGATCTGGAGATGCATTGAGAAGAGACGATGATGGGCGCTGGTTCTTCCTCGACAGATTAGGTGATACCTACCGCTGGAAGTCAGAGAACGTGTCAACCGCTGAAGTTGCTGAGGCACTTGGTAAATATCCCGGTATTGGCGAGGCCATCGTGTACGGTACTCTGGTGCCAAAGCACGATGGTCGCGCAGGGTGTGTCGCGTTACGCCTCGCAGATGGAGTAGATGCGAAGACATTCGACTGGAAAGCTCTGCTCGAATACGGGAGGAGTAAGCTGCCGCGGTATGCAGTACCGGTGTTCTTGCGACTCATCCTTGTTGGCTCCAACACGGACAATCAGAAGCAGAACAAAGGGCCGCTCAGGTTGGAGGGCATCGATATCGACAAGTATGGCGAGAAGGTGACGAACGGCCAGGAAGATGTGGTGCTGTGGGCCAAGCCGGGTGCGAACTCATACGTCAGGTTTACACTGGAAGATCTCCAGGCGCTGAGAGATGGAAAGATTACGATATAGGATAGGTAGAAGGGCGATTTCCCAATGGCTGCGATTACTTCGTCTCTTGGCCGAGTGCGATACAAGATGATGTGGTGGATTCTCTAGCATCTCATGACTCATTTATTTTCCATGATACTCTTAACGAATGCCACAATCTCATCCACTCCTTCAGGCTCGTTCAACCAGTGGCCACCCTTCTCGAAGCACTTCCATTTCACACTCATCCCTAACTCTTCCAGCCCATCCCTCAAAAACTCACCATTCTCCACAGGCACCACCCAATCATCCCTACAATGCTGCAGCAGAACCGGCATCTCGCCCTCTTCCCCCTCCCGCGCCTCCACACTCTGCATCTCATCCGCCAACGGCAACCACCCACACAGCCCAAAAAATCCCCCAACACGCACTCCAGTAGCAAGAAGCGTGAAAACAGCCGTGGCACAGCCCTGACTAATACCCGCCAGAATAATCTTCCTCATACCAACAATCTCAGCCTCATCCTCAATGACCCCCATCAACCGCCTTGCACTACTCCAAAGCCCTGGTCTCTGAACCTCGGGACTTTCTTGCGCGTTCTGGATACTGCTCATATCGAACCACTGATGTAGCTCTTCGTCTTCTAGATACGCGTGTTGGAGGGGTGCGCAGGGGAATACCCATTTTATGCCCGGGAGGAGCTGGGGGAGGAAGAGGGAGGTGCTGGTTTGGGACTCGAAGATTTCGTTGTGGAATTCGAGGGCGTTGGAGCCGCGGCCGTGCAGGAAGATTATGGTGTGCGTGTGTGCTGTTGTGGGGTTGACGGTGTGGGGTTTGGAGGAGGGGTTTACCATTTTAGAGGGGTTGTCAGTGGGAGGTGGTCGGTTTTGAGAGTTGAGGTTTGAAAGGGAGCAGGTTCGGAGAAGTGGTGTTTGCATTGTGGTTGTGGTTCAGCTTTGCTGCCTGCGGGCAGATGTGATGCTCTTTTGATCTTAACATTTTCTACGTTGATAGCTCAATGTCATGCGACAAGAACTGACGTTAGCAGACCCTAGAAATCTCATCTCTACTAGATGCACCAGATAATAAACAATCGTAAAGACGCCGGTGTTGAGGATGGTCGTCACAACAGCTCCGGCGGGGTCTTGCCGAAATTTGGCTCCATCCCAGCTCCACAACCCCTCAAAAACGCCATTCAGAACCCCACAAGACTTCGACCGATAGAGAAGGAGATGTCGACACTCCAAGCCAAGAGCCAAGTCCGCGGTCGCAGCGACAATTTTCGCGGACGCGAATGCCGCTTAGCAAAGGACGTGTCTCCATTGGCTCGCCAACGCCCAGCATGGTGCCCGCGTGGTGAAGTGCTCCACTTCGGAGCAAACCGCTGACATTGTATTCCCAAGCTCATGGGCGATGATGTTTGTATCACAGAATCGGTACGTTCGATTGAGTACCCCTCTGAGCACTATGGCAGGCTCGAGTGCCGAGAGGCGATTGGTTCGCAAGCTTGGTATTTACGTTATCCCAACTGTGAATCAACCACTGACATGTTGTAGACTGCTTCATTCTGGTGCGATGTGTGCGATATGCAGGGTCGAGCCGGTGTTGACTTGCGACAGGTGTATTGCTGCGCAGCGTACTTCTTCAACTACCTGGGTCAGTGAACCAATCAACGTTAGAGTATGGTAGACTGACGATTGCAGATCGTTCTGCCTTTGCAAATGCATATGTACGTGGAGTCAACGATGCTACAGGAGCTTCTTCTAACAGTGAGGTTCTAGGTTTCTGGGCTCAAGGAATCCCTTCGTCTTGAAGGGAATCAGTACAGCATCTTGGTCGCCATGTTCACTGCAGGGTACATTGCCAATCGATAACGTTCATCAGTGATCAGTCCTGACATACGACAGTGCCTGTGTCGGACAGATTCCGCACGCCCTAATCATCCAGAAGATCGCCCCTCGCTTTTGGCTTCCATTCACTCTCCTCGTCTGGTCTGGCTTGACCATGTGTTGCGCTGCATGCAGAACGTATGAACAACTCTGCGTAGTGCGATTCCTTCAAGGGTTCTTCGAATCAAGCTTATACAGTGGTACCATCTACATCCTTGGCTCGTGGTATAAGCCCTTGGAGATCGCAAAGCGGACTGCTATCTTCACTGCGATTGGCCAGATTGGAAGCATGTTTGCTGGAGTCATGATGACTGCTATGAACGAAGGCCTGCACAACCAGACATCACTTCAGGGCTGGCAGTGGGTGTTTATTATCAGTAGGCTCAAGCTCCTCATACTGAAGTCCTCTGCTAACAATGTGGTAGACGGTGCAATGGGTATACCATTTGGTATCTTTGGTCTAGCTTTCTTCCCCAACTTGCCGGAATCAACGAATGCACCGTATCTGAGCAAAGAGGAGATCCAGCTCGCCATCGACCGTCTGCCACCAAAGAAGAACTGGGGTCACGACATCAGCCTTAAATCACTGTGCAAGCGGTTGTTCGCTTCGCCCAACTTCTACATCCTGACTTTGTACTCAGTCGTTGGATGTGCTCTTGAAGCCATTGTGTTACAAGGGCTCTTCCTGCTATGGATGAAAGCCAATATCGAAAAGTTCCCCTCGTACGCCACGACCACGTACCCACTCGGGATCCAAGCCGTATCCATCGTCTCCAACATCGGTGCCGGATATGTCATCGACATGACAAACCGACGCATACCCATGGTCATCCTCGCTGGTACATTACAACTACTCGTTGCGATCCTCCTACTCATACCGAATCTCTCGACTGCGGGGACCTTCTTCGCGTTCTACCTCGCCGGCACTTCGTACATTGTGAATCCCATCTTGTACGGCTGGGCGAGCGTCATCTGCCAGCGCACCGGCGACGATGCTTCGCGCTCGGTCATTCTCTACGTTATGAGCATGGTGCAGTCGATCCTATACACCTTCTGGGGCATCACGCTATATCCCGCGACCGATGCGCCGTATTGGCAGAAGGGATACATTGCTATGATTGTGGTCGTGTTTGCGTTCTTTGCTTGCACTGCTGCGGTGCAATGGGTAAGTGGTACTATTCACGCTACATAGAGTTGAAGCTAATTGTAAATCAAGTTGGATAAGAAGTCGCAACAAGCGGTCAGCGAAGAGGTGGAAGAGGTGACAAACATCAACGAGCGGCCGATGGATTGGGACAAGAGGGATTGAATTAAGATTTAGCTCAGAGCAAAACGCTTTTGTTCGCTATCGATGTCTATAGTTTCTTACGCCAGCTACCTCGTCAATTACAACTACCATGTCCATCCCTGTTCATCTTCCTTCTTGGCCTCGAACACTCCTGTATCCTTGGACATGATATCTGTGACCCACGTCGCAGCCTTCTCTGCAACAGGCACACCGTGGCGCAAACAGAAGCCGTGGGGGAACCCTTCCCTCTCGTCAATCTCCATGATCGGCTTCCAGTTCTCGCCGAAGCCATCCACCTCCTGAACACCAGCCGCGGCCTGACGTCCTCTGGTCTGGATCAGCTTGTCTCTCGTTTCGTCGGCAACCCAGTGGTCCTTCTTGGCGAACAGGAAGCGCAGGTGTGCGCGCTCATGCTTGTGTTCTGTTGGCTGTGCTGCGCCCCAGATATCGTCGTCCCAGAAGTCGGTATCGATTTGGAACATCTCATCGCGGGCCATGTGTAGTGCTTGTTGTACGCCGTGGGGCGATTTGATGAAGGAGGCTGTTGTGTGAGCTGCGTCATCTGGGAAGCCAAGGAATGATCTGATGAGTGTTGCTAGTAATGAGATCGGAATGAGGAGAGTCAAGAGGTTGGCCACTACAGAGGCGAAGAAGGCAAAGTTTGAGTTCTTCAGGAATGGCTGTGCATTGTTAGCTGAAGCACGTGATTGAGCAAATTCAAGGTACTTACTGCAGCCTTCTGTCCGCTCTCGCTCCTCACGATCTCCATAACTGTAGGGAACAGTGCTACACCACCAATGATCCGTGTCGCGTAGTCCTCTCCAGCCATGCCGTGCGCCCTCAGCCTTCGGATGATCTCCAACGCGATGTAGCTTCCGACTGAATGACCCATAACTATAACTCTTACATCTCGATGGCCGTCATCTGAAACATCTTCTACCAAGTCAGCGAGCTCGTCTTCCGCATGTCTGATCTGATCCTGGAGACCGTAAGGAGGGATTTTGTGCCACTTCATTGTGTTGATTTCGTGGTTGTTCATCTCGAAGCCAGAGAGCGAGCGACCGTAGACTTGAAACTCGACATCGCGATTTGACGCTGTGTTCCGAGTTAAAAGACCGTACAGATGTGTCAAGAAAGTGCGGTAGTATTCAATGAGGCCAGGGTTGCCAGTGATGAAGTAGATAATATATGTTCGGGCCGCGTGTTTCCTTCCTGGTTCGTGGTGCGGGCGAAGGTATATCTTCGAAGCTGGTGGGTTCGGCATGTTGCAGTTGTATCTATTTGTTGTTTTGGAGGAGAAAAGAGACGATGCTGCGTGAATTTGATGGAGTCTGGATGCAGGGTCCATGAGCTAGCTCTTAAAGAGTAAAGCGTGCTGTATTTAGTGGGTACCTTTCATGGTCTACCCTTCTCTGCTCGACCACTTCATTTCGAGGATACATTCACAAACCCGCAACACACCTTGCCGATCTAACGGTAACAATATATTCTACTTAAAAAAGAAGCTTGAGGGTGTGTTCTGCGATCTCATCCTTCGGTCAGGCTGCGGCTGACAGGCGCGGCGCTATCGAGACCTCCGAACAATGCTCGAGACCACTGCATCGCCACTACAGCCATACGTCTACGATGCCTTACCTCAAGGCGATGTCTTCCGTTACCTTACTCTTCATTCTGGAGACTACGAAGATGCCTTAGAGTGCAGTTTCCATGTCACAGTCATCGATGGATCACCTTACTACGAGGCTATATCGTACGTTTGGGGGACTGATGACCTGGACCACTCCATTCTTTGTGACGGCCAAATTTTGTTGATCACTCCAAACTTGTCGAAAGTGCTTCGGAGGTTGAGACTGCGAGACGCCTCACGAACTCTTTGGGCGGATTCGGTTTGTATCAACTAAGAGGATCTGAAAGAGAAGGGCCATCAAGTTGCGATCATGAGTAAGAGCTACCAAAGAGCTACACTGGTCCTCATATGCATGGGTGAGGATCATGAAGACCACGGGTCACGTGCGCAGACTCTAGTAGAAGAAGTGACGAGCATGGTCGAGGACGAGCTTGAGAAGATTCACACACCAACTTGGAATTCTTTCTCGCATCATGAGAACGTGCCTTTCGTGGACGATACGCGCTGGGAATCTTTGGCCGCACTTCTGAAGCAAGCGTGGTTCAGCCGTGGATGGGTCGTCCGGGAAGCGGCCCTGGCGCAGCAAGGTTGGGCCATTTGGGGACAGGGTGAGTTTGATTGGACGCAACTGATGCTTGTTCTTGTTTGGCTAGAAGCACGGAGCTGAGAAATCGGGGCCCAGGACGGGAACATAACTTCTCTTGCTCAAACCCACTTGGACGCTTATGTCGACCGGTACATTGACAAAGCCCAATGCTTCATGGAAAGCCATGAATGGAAGAAGAACTCTGTTTTGGATTACCTCGCGGCTGGAAGGAGACTACGTATGTCAGATCCGCGTGATAGGCTCTATGCCTTCCTCAACATGTCCACAGAAAATGAGAGCCAGATCCAAGTAGACCCGAAATACGGCGACTCGGCTCCGGAGGTCTATCGCGAGTTTGCAAGCCAATACATACGCGCAAACAAACGCCTTACAATTTTAGATCATATCATCCATGACGCTCAGTCTCTACAAGCCAACATACCATCTTGGGTCCCAAACTGGGATTATCGAGAGAATGGACCTCGATATGTACTTGATGATGCACTAACCTCACGCACAGGGTCTGTTTACAAGCCAGCTTTGATTGGAAGAAGCCTACTCAAGGTCCGTGGCGTCATACTTGAACCCGTAGGATCTATAACGGGCGTGTTCGATAGGCCGGCGGTTACCATGGAAACTTTAGCAAGCGTCTGGGCAGCAATACGACCATACAATTCTGCGAATCCATATTCGAGCCTGTACTCCTTGCGTGCCTTTATCTCGACTCTCACTGAAGGCAGACTTATAGGGTATATTTCAACATCGGTGCAGCAGAAAATGCTCTATCTCCATGTCTTGGAAGACGCTTGCAATTCTTCAGGTGGGCGCATACCTGAAGGGACCGATATCGGGACGAGCGTTGTTCACGCCTTTATCCAAGAACACGTAGAAGGCAAGAACTTCATGCTCACCGAGCGCGGCTACATGGGTCTAGGTCCAGCCATTGCTCAAGAAGGGGACATGTGCGGCATCATCTTTGGATGCTCGATGCCTTGCATACTGCGAAAGACAGAACAGTCAAACCGCTACAGGTTTATTGGGCGGTGTTTCGCGCTAGGCAACCAAACGTACGAAACATTGGATGGCTATACCAGTTGTGTGTATACGCTGGGGTCAACCAACAGCAAAGAGTGGGTAGATTGGGACGTTGAAGAGCAGGATATCTACCTCTGTTAGTGCCATTACCTTCTTCAAGCACTACTTCTACTCATTTGATATGCTCATCAATTTCCCTGTTTTGGTTTCCTTGCCTTGATCGATGTTCTTCACTCAGTTGCGTCATTCGGCCTCCACTGCTGCAGTCCTCGCTCTAAAACTCCACTCATGCAAACTTTAATCAAGCTTCTTTAACTACGGAACGTTCGCAAGTCTCGGAAATCAGACATTGCGCTTGTAGTCTTCCAATTCTTTCTTTTGCAAGCCTGTGCAATCGCGTAGATCCCACAAATCGAATCATGCCAAAACCATATCCGCAGAAACGGATTCCAAGACAAGCACTCCAGTCATCAAACCTGCAACACTCCATCTTCATTCTATATACCCCTGTCGAACGACACCGAGCAAGCAGCCATCCACCCTCGTTCTAACACGCAGTCTTTACATCTCCAGGTACCCATAAGTTTCAAACAGCCCCCCTCAGACGCCGTGTCACCAGCACTCGATCAGAGTAGACGAATCGCAACACATCCATCACTGTGACTGTGCGTGAGCATGACTCCACTCCACCAAGCAACCCCCTCATCACCAGCGCAGAGACGAACCACGAAGCACAGCGTATTATTACAGTACTACGTCAAAAGTTAGTTCCACTCCATTAGTTTTCCCACTAAGCCTCACCAAAAACTTACCTCTTTTAGTTATAACAAAACTCTACGCAACGCTATTAAATTTTTATAAGGTCTTAGGAAAAGGTAAAAAATTACCTAAGTTTATCTTTCTACTCTTAGGAATTTTAATAAATAGTACTATTCTAAACGTGCTTATTATAGAAGTAGAAAGAGAGTAAAAAGTAGCCTATTTTTTGTATTTTTAGCATTTTCCTTATATAAATCTAAGGAAAATTAAAATTTCTCTACTTTGTTAAGCTGCAGCATAACAACGTAAAATTATTAATCCTTCTTACTTTATTACTTTCTTATCTAGATATATTCCTATAATTCTATAGCTTTATTGAAGGAATTAAGGTGCGTAGTTATAGAAAGAAACAGGTGTAAAGTTAGCTAGTTTTAGTAAAGAATTGCTTGTTAGAACTAACTTTTGACGCGCGACTGTACCTGGCAGGCAGCTACAGCGACAGTACGAACTCCACATGCACATGCCACTAGAAGAAGCAAATGTATCTCTTTCCAGCACCTTAGTACCTCCTTATTCAGTTTCATGTTCCGACAGCAATCAATCAGGGCAAGTTTCTTTTGCCCGGCTGTTGTGGGAGTGCTGCGCAGACCAGGAGTCCGAGGACGACGACCTGCAGTGCGAAAACAGCGAAGCATCGGAGAGCCGACAGACAAGGCGGGCAGAAGATAAGGCTCGATGAGCAACTGCCTCAGCACGCCGTCGACGGTCTCGATTTTCTGAGCTTTGCCTGTCCTCGAGGAAAGCCGGTAACTAGATGGCGCACGCGATACTCGCTCTACCTGCGTCCTGTTTCGGCGCCGGATGGCAAATATGGCGGTCAAGCAGTCGCTGGCGAATCGCTGGCTGAGGGAATCATTGATCGTGCTGGTGAGACGACGCGCTGCTGAGGAGCATCTGTTGGGCCTGGGCTTAGCGGTCGTCTGCTATCGCTCGTGAGGACGGCCATTCGATTCTACCCGGTATTCCAGGATTGCTGATACTGGACATTAAACACTGCACACCACACATCCCAGCACTCAATACAAACGACTACTCACACTCTTCCAAGCAACGAGCACAATCTTCAAATGGCGATGATGTCGCGACGTACGGTTTAAACCCTACTACTCAACCCACCACGCAACCCCGATCCCAGCCGCAATGCCGAATTATTTTACCACGTTCAAACACGTACGCCACAGCAATCGATGGCGTCGGGAGGTCGGTGTATTTGCAGCGCGTCTTTGGTTGGGTTGGTATGGCTTGGTGTGGTGTGTTGAGGGAGATGTGTTGATGAAGAGGATAGGATGAAGGAAAGGATAAGAGGATGAAGGAAAGGAAAGGGGAAGATGGAGCAGGATATCCTCCACCTATTCACAAGAAAGGACAGAACGCCGCAACCCAGAAATGGGGGAAGAAAGAAAAAGCGACGAGTGAAGAAGGTGATTGAGAGTTTGATCGATGCGGTATACAAGTCCTAATCCCTAGAGAAATAAAAAACATGTAAGATAGCTCGAGAACCAGGATACCGTGAACCCACTTACTCTAAATCAGTAGCCACATACACGTATATGCGTGAAGACACATCACCAGCGATCCATTGTTTCAAAAGCGTAGAGGGGAGAGATAGGACAATAGCGACGAATGAATTCAGAGTACCTAATTACCACAGCTATGCATGCGCTATTAATGTGCAAACCAACTAACCAACTAATCAACCAACTAATCAACCAATCAACCAACCGACTCGATTCCACTACACCACCTATCCGTCAATCCAGAAGAAAAGAAGAGCAAAAGCAGCAAACAGAAAGACGAAGAGGAAGAGAGGGAGTATCCAAAGCGCATCAAGCTGCGATAACCAATAATACAGAATAAGCTGTTCCTCAAGTGGTAGATAGTGATGAAAAGAGTAAAAGAAGAAAACAAAAAGACGAGAAGAAAAGAGGTAGCAAGGAACAGAAAAACGCAAACGTACGCATCTGATCCAATCGATACATATGTATATATATAAATAGATATAGATATATATATCCATGATTGATTGATTGCTTTTCTTTCTCGTCCGTCTTGGGTAACCAAATTCTGCAAAAGCAAAAGCAGAAGCAAAAGCAAAAGCTTAAGCATAAGCAAGCGGAAAAATGCCGGTGAAATGGAAATTTGGGGCGCGGGCCCAATGGAGCTTTCTTTAGGCTGTAGTATACTGATTCTCTACCCTCGTAGCATCATTCTTCGTATGCGTCGTACGTCGTAAAGTCAATCCTGTGCTGTGGGTGCCGTGTGTGCTGGCCGTAAACGTCATCATCTTTCATAGTGGGTTGTGTCGCAGGTTGTGTCGTTTACGTGTTTTGCTAATGAGCGGTAGGTGCGTTACGTTGTCGTGGCGTGGATCGTGGTGCGTTGTGTAGGGGATGCTCACTGGCCAACCAGGATCTCAACGTTGGATTGCGAAGAGAGCTCGTCGCTGCCGCGGCCCTGGTGGCCGTTTTGGCGGGGGCGGCTGAAGCCTTGGCCTCGCTCGGGAAGCGGTCCGCGAGGCTGCCTCGATGGGCGGTCGTCGTAGTTGGAGCTGAAGGCGCGGTGGCCACCAATGGGGCCGGGGTTTTCCCAAGAAGTCATCTGGCGCAGCGAGCGGGGGCTGCTGCCGCTCTGTCCAAAGGTGCCTCCCAGTGCCATGCGCTCCAGTTGCCTCTCGAGCAGGCCGTCGTCACGCTGTGACATGGAGCCTGCTGTGGGTGTGCCGTTGGGGTTGGTGTTGCTGCCGCTGAACCCAAGACCTTCCAGAGAGATACCACCGGGGCGGCCGACCGGATGGCTTGCAGTTGAGGGTGCGGGTGAAGGCGTGTAGGAGCGGAGGTCAGCATACGACTTGGCGCCGCGGAGGTTGGGCACCGCGTTCAAGCCGCCTGGGGAACCCGGGAAACCAAGCAGACCCGAGGCTTGCCTACCAAAAGCGCTGTAGAATCCCTCGGATGCACGAACATCGCTGAAGTCGGTGGTGGCAGCGCGGTTGAGGCCGCGGCGTCCTGGCTGCTCGGTGGGATGGCTGGTGGGCATCTGCGGCATGGGCGGGCTGAGGCCTTGGTTATTATGTACTTTGAAGATGTGGACCTGGCGGGTGTCGCCGGAGCCCTTGGAGACGTGGGCCAAGTCGAGCTGATGGGCCAGGGTGTGGATGATGCGGCGCTGAGGGGGTGCCAAGGAGGATGGGAAGGTCATGCTGTCGCGCTCAGGCGACTCCTTGAACAGGAGCAGCTGGGAGTAGAACTGCAGAATCTGCGGGTCATTCAGATCGACGTCTACAGGGGCACTGGCGACGCGTTCGGACGCGCCGTTGTGGGACATGCCCATCTTCTGCTGGCGCATGGCAGACACGGGCGATGGAGAGGCGGCAGGGATGTGGGAGTGCGATGCGAGCGAGCCGAAGGAGGCCTGCGAGTGCAGCTGGCCTCCGAGCGGGCGATGCTGCTCCTCGAGCTGGCCGCGGCGCTCACGCTTCTCACGCTCGATACGCTCCCGTTCAGCCAGCGGGAGCATCTTCTTGTACTCGACGCGCAGCTTCCTGCCGTTGAGCTCGAAGTGGTTCATCGACTCGATGACGGCCGCCGTCTCCTCGGCGGTGGTGAAGTTTGCAAAGGCAAGGCCCCTGAAGACGCCGTTGTCGAAGTGGTAGTTGAAGGCATAGGGCAGGGGCAGACGCAGGTCCGTCATCAGCTGGACGAGCTGCTCCTTCTTGACGGCGAAGGGAATGTTCTTGATGACGATGGCGGTGGGGATGAGCTCCTCGTCGACGTCGTGGCCGTAGCTGGTGTTGAGCATGGCGCCGGTGCTGCCGTTGCCCAGGCCAGGCAGGGCGAAGCTGGGCAGGCCCTGTTGCTGTTGCTGCTGCTGCTGCTGCGGCGGCGGGGGCTCCATCCATCCCTGGGGGTGTCAGCGGCGGTGTCAGTGATAGCGGTGGTGGTGTCTTACGGCAGGCAGGGCGCTCCGTCCGGCTCCGCGCGTCTGCGACTTCATGCGTTGGCCTGCAGCGCCGCCGAGCGACCCCAGGCCGTTCTGGGCAAAGGCATTCGTGTTCCAGCCCTGGTGGGCGGCCATGTCGTAGCCATAGCCGGCGTGGACGGTGTTGTTCAGGCGGTCGTTGTAGGGGCGGGGCTGGTCGTAGGGGCGCTGGTGGTCGTCCTGCTGGGGGTACAGGGAGCTCTGGCCGAGCTGGTGGTGATAGGCGTCGTACTGGCGCGAGGGCATTCTGTTGAGGGTGCCCGGCTGGTTGCGGTGCGAGCCGGGCGACCGCGACGACTGGTGGTCGTAGGTCGAGTACATGATGGGGGTGTCGTGGGCAGGGCGATGTCTGCGGCGATGAAAATAATCAGGGCTCAAGGGACCATGGATGCCAAGAGGCGCGAGTCGTAGCGGACAGGGTCGGACAGGGTCCGCAGATGAGGGCGCGAGTGGTGCACGCCGGCCGGACGTTCTGGCACGCACGCAGCGTCGAGAGCAGGAATAGGGGAAGACGCCTCACGGAGCGCGCGCGGGCGTGTCGGCGGCGGGCGTGGGCGTGCTGTGCAGTCTGACGTCTGGCGTATGGTGGAACCGGTTGCGGAGCCCAGCTCGTCTTGACGTCTTCTCCTGGCGACTGCTCTGCTCTGCTTTGCTCACTGCCCACTGCTCACTGCTCACTGCTAATGCTGGTGCTAATGCTAATGCTAATGCTAATGCTAATGAGCCGCCTCTCGGGTGGGTCACGGGCACCAGGCTAAGCAGACGTCAGACAGTCAATGGTCGCCAAACACGCGTCGAGTCAACGGCGCAAGGGGCTGCTGGGGGAGATCAGATGGATCAGACGCTCAGAGGGCGGGAAAAGGAGGGACGGCCTTGGTGTGCGCTGCGAATTCTGTTCGCTCGAGCCCACTAACGGCGGGGAGGCGGCTGCGCGACGCCTGCAGGAAAAAGCGCGAGAGGTTGGCGCGCCTGCACCACAGCCTGCAGCACACAACACCGCAGCACACAACACCGCAGCACCGCAGCACTGCAGCACTGCAGCACCACGGGCGCACGCCTTGGATTGCCTTGGACTTGGACTGCCTTGACTGTCTTGACTGCCTTGACTGCCTTGACTGTCTCCCACCGAGCGTTTCAGGGGCATGGCTGCCAGAGGCATGCACGTACTATCTACGCCCGCCATTGGCTCTCACACACTGAACACACTGACTCCAATCAAATTATCAACCCCTCTCGCCGCTGTGTGCAGCTGCTCGCTTTTCGTGCAACCATCATGTGTCCTGACACCTACAAGAATATCCCTGCTGCCTGCTGAGCAATGAGCTCCTGCCGCCTGCCACTCTGACCAGGTTCGCGCCTCACATCCAACGCTGCGCGCGCACCATGCCTCACAGCGTGTTTCGACTCCATGCCAGCCCCGGCCCGAAGCCTTCTCCTGCCTTCTGGAACTCAACGGGCCGCCCATGGCTCGCGCCGTCACCTGTAGCTCGCTCACCAACCTGGACAGCACCCTATCATCATCAATGCTGCCTTTGTCTGCAGAGCTGCAGAACCAGTAGCTCCTCACTCTGGCCTTCATTCCTATCCTTGCACGCCACAATTCACAACTCCCCCTCCCCCTCGACGTCTGTGTCCACGCCATCGATAAACGGTAAGGGTGTGCTGCGAACCTTGGGACGGTGCACGAGGCCCATGGCACGGCCTCCAGCGCCCATGGTGGTGGCATCAGGCATCAGCTGCCCTTGCCACTGAGCAATGTCCAAGTCACGTTTCGGCTCTCGCTGCAGCTCAGGAGCAAAGCAAGATTGGCCGTGAGTTGTGAGGCTAACAGAACCTGCCTGTCTGCCCTCGAAACGACGACGGCTCACGGCAGATCCATACATTATCGTGCTGAGGTCACTCGTCGTTCCATCTGCACGTCTACACGAAAGGAGTCACATTGGGTCGAGATTCTGGTCGCACAGCGTGCTGCACTGCATTACTTTCGATGAGCTAGCGTTGAGAGACTGCCATGGCAGCCGCCCGAGCGATCACCACCGCTTCCCGCTTTTCTGTTCTTTCCGACTGGCTGTATGCATGGACGATGCACTGGTAGGATCGCTTGGCTGCATTGCATACACGTCACGTTATCTGTTGCGACCACGCCGTCGTTGCACCTGTCAGTGTAGCCGGCCGCTGCCGCTGTCGTGGGAGCCATCGACGTTGCACAAACTGCTGTATCTGTGACAATATTTCAGTTCCAAGCCTGTTCATCCTCGCCGTGGCTGTATGGCTATTCATCGACGGTGGTTTTGTCGTCGTGTGTGAGCGCGGAGGGAAGCATTCGAAGCGGTGTCTCAATCATCGAAATCCAGAATTCGTGACCATTCACTCTCGCCAACTTTACGGAACTCAGCACCAGCGGCGAACTGTCCGGCTGCTTCCCAGGCTTGCATCGTCGCTTGGTCGTAGGGTCCGTTGACGTCTCCTTCTGGCGCATTGAGCCAGTGGAACTCCCACTGCACTTCTTCTGCATGTGGGTTCTTCCAGTCTTCCCCTGTGTCGCGCTTGTACAGCCGCATGATCATTTCGCGTTCGAGCTCGTAGATATCCTCCATGCCTCGGTCCTCCAAGCGGCTGGCGCACTCTGTGATGGAGTCGATCGCCTCCTTCGCCTTGGCTGCTGCGGCTGCCTGTGCTGGGTCTTCGTCGACTTCCATGTCTTGGCTCTTCTTCTTCTTGCTGTAACTCGGCTTCTGCTTCTTGGGCGCTGCTTTGCCATAGCGTACCAGTGCCTCCATCGGTGTTTCACCGACGTCCAGCCGCGCGATGAGGTTCGACAAGACGTCGCTGGTGATGATGGCGTCTTCGGCTCGTTCGCGTGCTTTCTGCTCGGCGTCCCGCATGTCCTGCGCTTCCTTGGCCCGCTTCATGTCCTTCTTCGATATGCCTTCCAGCCACGAATCCTGAGCAGCTTCTGGGTCGTAGGCCTTGCGCACAAAGTTGCCGGCCTCGTCAAAGCGGCCGTCTTCTTGTTCAGCGCTCATGTTGAAAGCATCGAGCTTGGGCGCGTGCTTCTTCTTGCCGCCGGCACCAATCTCCTCATCCACGTCTGAGTCGAGGCGGTCGCGATCCTCGTCATCGCCGCTCTCACTGCTGCTCTCCACATCTGCTGTGTCTTTGTTCTTGCCTGTGAAGTCGACAGCAACGTGGCCGCCAGCCTTGCTCTCAGCCTCTTGCCCTTCGATCTCGTCGTTATCCAAGAACCGCAGCTGCTTCTTCTTGGTCTGATCCCTCCGTGTGTCCTCGTCCTCCTCGTTGTTTTTGTCGTCTTCGGCAAACATGTCGTCGTCGTCATCTTCCGGCGGCGCTACAGTCTTGTTCCTGGCTTCTGCGCGGGAGTCGAAGTTTTCGGTGGAGCTGTCCGAATCGTAGCCATCAATGTTGACCGCATTGCGCTTGATGCCAGCCCCCTTTCCAATCACGTCTGCTTCAAGCGCAGGATCTTCCTCTTCTTCCGCATCTTGCACGAGCGTGGAGGGGTTCCGTGGATCAAAACGAGGCTTCTTTACTGACGGTTCGCCGGCATCCAAGTGATGTGTGCGTGTGAAGTGGTCGCCGTCGCGCTTTGGGCGCGCAGGGTTGAATTTACCGCTAGAACTTGCCATGGTGCAGGATGTGTGTGCCAAAAGACTCAAACCCGGTGTCGTGAATGCGAGGAATGGCCTAGTGACGTCTGAAGAGCTTCAGCACGGGCTTTCACGCGCCTGCGCGACCGGTCCGTTCAGTCAGCCGTACCATCTTCACCTGTAGTTCGTCATTGTCCATCTATCACTTTCGATAGTCTGCCACCAGACTCCTACATAGCCCTATAAGCTCTCCTCACCACAGCAACATCGGAACTCCTTGATTGAAGCTGCTGTTGTCTAGTTTGGTGTCCCTCCCTCCATCATGGCAAGTACTACCCCACTACTCAAGCTACCTCGACTAACACACCCAGTTCAACCCCAACTTCTACGGCGAAGACGACCCCATGGCTGCGTACCAGGCGCTGCGTCGTGGCGGTCCGCGTCGCTTTGACGAGTATTTCCGCTGCTACCCTATTGCCATGCTGCCCGGCCCAGACCGCGAAGATGCAAACCACGGCGGCAAAGTGTTCCTGCCACCCAGCGCCCTCGACAAGCTCACACGACTACACATCACATATCCTATGCTCTTCGAGTTGATCAACGGCGCACAAGATGGAAAGAAGACACATGCTGGTGTGCTGGAGTTCATTGCAGAGGAAGGCAAGATCTACCTGCCGTACTGGGTACGTTGTCAAAATAGCAACCATCGAACGGTGTGCTGATGGCCCTCACAGATAATGCAGACACTCCTGCTTGAACCTGGCGACCTCTTACAAGTCAAGTCGACCGACATCCCCCTCGGAACCTTCATCAAGCTGCAGCCCCAAGACTCGTCATTCCTCGAGATCTCAGACCCCAAGGCTGTCCTGGAGAACGCCTTCCGGAACTTCGCATGTCTGACCAAGGGCGACATCTTCACCTTTGCCTACAACGACAGCGTATATAGTGTTGCCGTGCTCGAGGCCAAACCAGAACACCCTAGCCAGGCAGTGTGTACCATAGAAACGGACTTGTCTGTCGACTTCGCACCACCCGTGGGCTACAAGGAGCCGGAGAGGACAAGTGGGACCAGCACGCCGCGAAGTGTCATGGCTGGAAAGGGTGGAACGCTGCATTCTCAGGGCACCATGGCACAGGCCATCAACTACGCCGCAATCGCACCTTCATCATCAACTGCGGCTGCCGGTGCGAAGGCTGTATCCTCCAACTTCCTTACCGGCGGCCACAAGCTGTCAAAGAAGGGCAGCAAGGAACCGACCCCACAAGCCTCTACACCTATCGCTGGACAGTCCACAAACCCACCACCAACAGTACGACGCACAAACGGCCCACAGCCCCTACGACTGCCGCCGGGCAAGCTCTTCTTCGGCTACGAGATCAAGCCTGTCAAGAACAAGGAAGGGGCTGATGAGGGCGAGCAAAAGCAATCCAAGCACTTTGACGGTGCAGGAAACACGTTGCGGAAGAAGAAGGGCGATAAATAAGTGGCAAGATGGCTGGTAGATGAGACGATGCATTGCAAGGCGCTAGCTTGGGAGCCGAGAAGACGGCATACGGCGTTTCTGGGATACCTTACGATCTGCTTCAATTGACACACCAAATTCTCGAGACGAGATGTACTTGCTGGTTGATACTTGGTGTAGTGTGATGTGTTTCGATGTGAGATCTCATTTGTGTGAAAAATCACTCACCTCCCAAGCAGCGGTATCACGCTGTAGCTCGGAACGCATAAATCCAGCCCGTCGACAAGACTAAACATTCACATCAGTGAAATGTCACGTCAATCACGCAACCCTCAAACCTCCTCCTCCACTCCCTCCTCCTTCACCACCACCTCCCCTTCCTCCGCACCACCACTCTCCTCCTTTCCCACTCTAGCCTTCTTAACCCAGCTCTGCGCCTCACCCCCATCACCGCGGTCCTCAGGACTGCCCTTGCGCTTCCCAGCCACAGCCTTCTTCGCAGCCGTCTTCCCCTCCTTCGTCACAGCCGTCTTCTGTCTCGCAGCCGCCTTCACACTCGCATTCTCCGGCTCGCCCCATCCCAACACCTCGAACCTCTTACGCTGCTCGACGCGCATCTTGGAGACGCGGATGCGGACGCCGTTGTAGTTTGAACCGGCTGGAGTGCATGGATGTACATGTTAGTATAGTGATTTTCTCTTCCGTGCGGACATGCAGGTGAGGTTGTAGCAGGAACGTACGCATCGTTTCGGCGAGCTTGTGGTAGTCGTCTGAGGTTAGTGTGCGGCCCATGGTTAGGATCAGTAGCTGGTGTGCAGTCAGTGTGTGATCGGGTGGTGCTGGGTCTGGGTGGGAGGTGTACTAGACGGTCGTTTTCGGCGGTCCAGCTGAACTTCTGTATGGTGTTAGTGAGAGGGTAGTAGATGGGTGGGAAGACGCACCGTATCGCCTGTCTCCGCGTTGGTGGTGGTGACTTCAGCGCCTGCGGGTTTCTTCTTCGGCGGCATGGTGAGGGGAATGGTAGTATAGATCTCTGAAGAGCAGAATCTCACATATACTATGGTGTGTGAAGTATCACCAAATCTCGCAAGCAACAAGAGCGTGCAGTAGCCACGCCTGACCAGCCACGGTGATAGAGAAGCAAGCAAGCGAAGTGAAAGTGAGGTACTCTCCGCCCACCAAGTTACCGCAGAACAAGACAGCAAACTCTCACTCTCACCTGCTTCGCCACTCTGTTCAATAAGGCATGAGAGGGTATAAGATCTCGACAATCCGTCCGTTTCTCTTTTTCCACACTGCAAACTCAAACACAAATACAACATTTCACTCTAACACCCCCAACACCACGACCACCAACAACCACAACCGCATCACTACCACATCAACTCAAGCCACGATGCCCCCAAAGAAAGCAACCACCAGCGAATCCAGCGACGGCGTACGTCCACTCCTCTCCTCCTCTACAGCCCTACAAGACAACGACCAACCAACCAACCAACCAACCAACCAACCAACCAACCAACCAACCAACCAACCAACCAACCAACCAACCAACCAACCAACCAACCAACCAACCAACCAACCAACCAACCAACCAACCAACCGATCGACGAACCGACTAACACAACCCAGAAATTCACCTGGGAAGGCGCAAACGAGAACAAACTCCTCTTGATAATTCTAGGCCGACACATCCAGACTTCGGAGTTTGAGGAGGTGGCGAGAGCGTTTCCTGGTATTGTTCCTTTCTTGAATTCCTGTCTGCACTATCTGCACTATCTGCACTGTCTGCACCTAACGCACCATCTACACCGCTAAAAACACCCACAGGAGCAACCCCCGGCGCCATCCGCAACCGACTCAGCGTCCTGCGATCCAAGCAGAGGAAAGTGTACGAGGAGCTGGGATGGGAGGTGTCGGTGTCTACGGCTGGTGGTGGGATGGCGAAGGCAAAGGCAAAGGGGATGGGAAAGGCAAAGGGAAAAGGAAGGGGGATGGGGATGGGTACGCCATCTAAGCGCTCTGCTGCTGCTTTTGATGAGGAAGATGGTGGGGTGGAGATGCCGACGAAGAGGCAGCGTGGGGAGGAGGGAGGGAAGGGTGAGGAAGAGGGTGAGGTTGAGGAGGGTGATGTGGAGGAGGCGGGAGGTGATGGTGATGGTGTTAAGGTGGAGGTGGAAGAGGTTTAGGTGGGATCGCAGGATGCAAGCTCGTGCAGGTTTTCACATTTGAGAGCTCGAGAGCCTTCTGAAGGTCAGCGATGGACTTTCGATATGGCACTTGATGTCATCGTCATATACGTCGGTGAAGACTGCGGTTGCGCAGTGTCTACCAGTCTTTGAGGGGCTGGGTAGTTGGACAATGAATGGGTCTTGATATCGAGAAAAGTGGTATAATCTACTCTCGCTCACCCAGAAACAAATCCAGAACTTTGACCATCCTCTCCTTCCTGATCGCCTTGTCCTTCTCCTTCATCCTCTTGTCCTCATTGGACCGGAAAATGGCGTCTGCGAAGACGACACAGTAGTTCCTCACAACTAGCTGCCTGACTGCCTCGCCAGCGACTTTGCTCAGCGTGTGCCTGCGCACTTTGGCCTGCGGGCTGCTGGGCATCTCGATGCTCTTCCGCGGCGCGTCAGGGGCTGGTGCGTTTGCGGCCGAGATCTGCTGGACGAGGTTCTGGAGGAAGGAGAGCAGGAGGAGGAATGTTGCGTTGTGCGGTGGTTGTGCCGCGATGATTTCTAATACTGCCATTTTCTGGTCGTCGCGATCGAGCTGCTGCTTGCTCTTCTCCTGTGAGGCGATGCTGGTCTCAATGTGTTTCCACAGGTCCTTTGTGATGACGCCGTCTTCGAGGCTGGAGAGGAATGTCATCAGGACGGTGGCCAAGAGCTCGACTCTCTCTGGCGCCGGAGTCGCCGGATCGAATGCGGGCGCGAAGGGGGAGTCAGTATCTAACGCTTCGTAGAGGTCTGCAAGCTCAGTTTCATGCTGCTCCTCCCACGCCGCAGTGCCGTTCGCACTTGTCCTGACAAACGGCCACCCCGCGTTGTCCATCCACGGTGCCCTCTCGTCTTCAGACGACTTTGTCATATCCCACTCCGCGAGCGCGCGCTCAGTCAAGTCTTCTATCGCCTCCGTCAGCCTGAATATTTCTCGCGGCACCGACCATTTTACCGTTTCGCTTGCGCTCGGCATCTGGTGCTGCAGTCTCCGGATTCCGCCTTCAGGGATCTTGATCAACTTGTCCACGGTGCGTGCCAGGGCTGACGGCTGCCAGTGTCCGCGCAAGGGGAGGAAGTGGTCGCGTCCGTTCTCGACGCGCAGGACGAGGACTTCATCAAGAGACTCAGCTTCGTTGTTGAGGTTGCGCACAGAGCCAACATCTTTGAGTTTGAGTTTTAATTCAGCGTTGATGACTTCGGCCGGCGCAAGCGTGTAGCGCTGTTGGATGTCGTCTGGGCCGGGCTTGGAGCGTGCATCAGATTCTTTGTCAAAGGTGACGCTCAACCAGGAAGGGAAGGGGCCTGAGTCTTGGTCTTCTTCGATGGGACGGTCTGCGAAGCCGAAAGTGGCGGGCACGCGGCCTGTGTTTGCGATGGTGATGTTTCGGCGTTTTGACTTGGCAAACTTGACGTCGCCGAAATCTACACCGTCGAAGCTGCTGTCTGTCGCGTTCTTGTCACTTGATGGTGACGACGACCCAGTCGCGCGATCCACAACGACAGCTATCGAAGGTCGGCCTTCGTTCTCCTGACGGTCAAGCTCGCGAGCCACTTCACTGTGTACGGCAGCCTTGAGGTCTGGCACCACAGCATCGAACTTCAACGAGAAGACGGCATCTAGCGGCTTGTGGTCGGACGACAACACGCGCATGTGGTTTGTGTAGTACTCGAGCAGGATCTCATCTGAAAACCCGTCCTTGGTCGTGATCTGCTCAGGTTCAGGGTCTGCGGTGTTGTCTTCGTACTCATCGTAATCACCATTGTCGCCGTCTGTGTCAGGGTCGTAGTCGAAAAGCACGTCGGTAGTGCCTGGCATGTCCATTCCCAGCTTCTTCATCTCTTCGTCTCTCCTGCGGGTCTCTGCATCGTCTCTGACCTTCTGATCGTATCGCTGCTTTCCCGCTCGTGTTCGGTAGAGGATCCGGTCACACCAGCTGGGGCAGCGGTGCTTCTCACTACTATCGAAGACACCTACTTTGCCAACGTCGTACTTGTAGGTTGGGAGGAACCTGATTGGGCCTTCTTCCCATCCATCGTGGAAAGCCTTCCCTGACTTCATTTGCTGGTGCAGCTCGTCGTGAGGTAGGAGGCAGGAGATGGTTATCTGCAAAGAAGCGGGGTCTAGCTCAGGTGGTAGAGGAACAGAATCGTTTGCACTGTCGGAGGACTGCGTGGTGGCATCGCCTGAATCGCCTGAGGTAGAGGGGCGCTCTTCATTCTTGTCCATGTCTTTTGTGTGAACGGTGAGTAGGCGGCGCACGTCGTCTCCTGGCATGCCCTCTATGCGAAAGTTCAGATCGCCAAACCAAAAAGCAAACTCTTCGTCACCAAGGCCCTCGCCCTGACTCTGTGAAGATCCGAGCGAGTCGACGATTGGGGCAAAGCGCGTCCTCTGTGTAACCTGCGCAACGTCCCAAATCCTACGTTCCAGCGCTGCCTTGTCGGCTCCAGCGCCTAGATGTGAGTTGATGAAGACGAGGCGGGTAGTCTCGCCCAAGACGATGCGTGCTGTTACAGCGCCCTTGTTCGCCATGTAGCCCATGAGTCCCGTACCGACGCTTGTCGTGCTGACGTTCTTGACCTGGGGGAAGAGAGCTGGTGAGGCATAGATGACTAGCCACAGCCCGAGCAGCTGCTGCTCTGCCACTAGCTGATAGCCCTCGGGCAGAGCTGCCTCCAAGGAAGCCTTCCACTTGTTTGCCATGGTGGGGTCGGTGTACGGCTTCAGTGCCTCGGCTGCAGAAGTGATGTCCACAATCTCTTGCAGGCCAAGTACGTAGAGATCGACCTCGTCATCGCCCGGTACCGAGCCCCAATCGCCGTATGGGACGGTGGGCGCATGCTTGTCGAAGCGTGATTCCTGGTCTGCCACTGTCTCCTTGTGCTTCTCCTCTTTGCGAGTGGGATCAGATACCCCCAGGCCAGCTAGCGCCTTGTCGACGCCCTTGCCTTTGACGAACCAGGCAGCGACGTCCTGCTCGGTCCCTTTTTTGGAAGCTACGTTCCAGGAGCCAACTTTGATACGGACATTGCGGGAGCGGGTGTACTCGGCTCTGCGGTCGTACAAGGTCTGCTGGAGAGAGACCTGCTGGGTGGTAAGCGAGGCCTGACTGGGAGAGCGCAGATCAGGGAATGCGCCGGGGATCAGGGCCTCGAGGCGATCGGTGGTGTTGATGGACGAGCGGGCAGTGTGGGTGGATCGCACTGAACCGGTCCTCGACGACATGGCGGGGCGGTCGCAGCAAGAGTCGCAGCAAGAGTGTAACGCAGGATCTGCACAGGGGAGTGTGGTCAACCCATGGTGGTGGTGGTGGTGGAATCTGTGCTATCGTTTAAGCGGCCCACACAGCCACTCCCCACCAAGGGATGACGGAGCGGCGTGAAGGGCATGCAGGGTCAATGACGCTTTGCGTGGCTGCCGCTGGGTCCATGCTCCCTGCCTGCTGACAGCGGACAGCTTCCAGAACGCGGCCTCGAACACCAACACCACCACCACCACCACCACCACCAGCCACAACACCACCAACACCAACACAAACACCACCACCACCACCATCACCACCACCATCACCATGGCGCCCCACAAATCCAAAGCCCGCGCGCACCACCCGCAGCCACCGCCCCAGCCGTCCGACTACGAGACCGACGCGCCGCCGCCCGCCGTCGACGTGCCCCTCCCACCTCCGCGCTCCAACGAGGAGCTCAACTTGTCCGTCCTGCGCCGCATCTACCCTGAGCTGGTCGCCATAGAGCACGTCACACCCTACGCCGCCCTCTACACCTTCAGCCTCGAGACCCAGCAGTGGGAGAAGCTCGGCGTCGAGGGCACCCTCTTCCTCTGCAGCCTCACCCCATCACCCATTGCCGCCGACCGCTGCAGCGTTGCCATACTCAACCGCCGGGGCCTCGACAACTTTTACCTCGAGCTCACGAGTGAAGAGGAAATGGAGTTCACCGACCCCTACGTCATTCTCCAGGGAGGCGACCAGGTCTATGGAATCTGGGTATTTGCAGACCCGCCGCCCGCCTCCACGGCCAACTGCCGCATCGAAACCGCCGACAAGATCATGAAAGCCGCAGAGAGGGCGCGCCTGAGCCGCGAGGGCAAGGAGCTGGAGGGCAAGAACGGCGTGCACCAGGCGTCAGAGCACGTCGAGGCGGCTACGTCTGCCCCCATGGGGCGCCAGCTGTCCCTCCGCGAGCTCTTCGGCCAACAACGCCAGCAGGATGCCGCTTTCAGCGTCCACAACCACCACAGCCAGCCCATGCCACCCAACTACCCGCAACAGCAAGCATACACGCCCACGCCCAACCATGGCATGTCACAACAGGACGTGCTTGGCCAGTTGTTCTTCAATGCAAAGCAGAACTACAACGGCCTTGGCTGAGGGGTTGTCAAGGAGTGGTAGAACGCACACTGGAATCTATACCACAGAATGGATTAGAGCGATCAATGGTTCTATCCAGCAGAGCGTTTGGTCAGACCAAGAAGAATAGCAGTCGCATGCATACTGGATACACTCCTTCTCTTAAGGGAATACACCACATCAAGCGAATCACCACAGCCCTTGAGAAGGGGGATATGGAGGTACAGCCCCGCCGTCGCCCCAGACTATTCTTATAGAGATGGACTACGCGCGGCAGGAAGCTTGCTTTGCGCTAAAAGGTGGCTGTCTAGTTGTTCCTTCGCTCGCTTGTGCGGGATTGAGACGTCATACACAGTCAGAATCGCGGTCGTTTTCTCTGGACGAAGCGCTGGGCGCGGTCGAACATGTCTCGTCAACCAACACCGGCAGCTCACAGACTTGGTGGCACGTTCTTCGACACGAGCTGTAGTCTAGTGTCGACAGGTATACAGCTTGAGCACAAGGTCCATGGCCTACCATAGCTACGATACATTCACACGAATGCACTCATATAACAACCCCTCCCAGACCTTTTACTGCAATATAGTAACCTCTTTTGCTCTCACTAGACGATCCGACAAGCTGCGCAACCGTCTGGTTTGTTGGAAAAGCTTTCCACTCATACACTAGGAGCTCAGGTACAAGCCGCCGGTGACGGCACTCCCGCAGATCCCTGTCGACGCGCCGCGGGGTACGCCCCTCCAACCAAAAAATCTCAACACCGCAGATCGGAGCATCCTCGCCGATTGACGATACAACACACACAATGGCTGACCAACTTCGCGTTCTTCTTGTTGGCAATGGTGGCCGCGAGCACGCAATCGCGTGGAAGCTCCTCCAGTCCCCACGAATTGAGCACATCTACGTCTGCCCTGGCAACGGCGGCACAGCAACCATCGACTCCAAGGTCACAAACGTCACAACAGTCAAGGACACCGACTTCCCCGCCCTCGTCGCGTTTGCCAAAGAGAAGAACGTCAACTTCCTCATCCCCGGCCCCGAGGCTCCCCTTGTCGCCGGCATCGTAGACTACTTCGCGCAGCATGCGCCCAGCATCAAGGCTTTCGGGCCCAGCGAGGCCGCAGCCACAATGGAGGGCAGCAAGACCTTCAGCAAGGACTTCATGAAGCGCCACCGCATCCCCACCGCCGCATACGAGAACTTCTCTTCCTTCGACGCCGCCACAGCGTACCTGGACTCGATCTCGCACAACGTCGTCATCAAAGCCTCCGGGCTGGCGGCAGGAAAGGGTGTCATCATTCCGCAGACAAAGCAAGAAGCACAGGACGCGCTCAAAGACATCATGCTCACCAAGGAATTCGGCACTGCAGGCGATGAAGTCGTAATCGAGGAGTTCCTCACCGGTGACGAGCTCTCCATCCTCACCTTCAGCGACGGCCACACAATCAAGTCCCTCCCGCCCGCACAAGACCACAAGCGCATCTTCGACAACGACCAAGGCCCCAACACTGGTGGCATGGGCACCTACGCACCGACACGCATCGCACCACCCGAACTACTTGCACAAATCGACAAGGATGTCCTCCAGCCCACCATCGACGGTATGCGAAACGAAGGCTTCACATTCAAAGGCGTTCTCTTCACAGGCCTGATGATGACACCCACGGGCGCCAAAGTCCTCGAATACAACGTCCGCTTCGGCGACCCAGAAACCCAATCCCTCCTCTGCCTAATGGACGGCGACCTAGCCGAAATCATGCTCGCCTGCGCCGACGGCAACCTCTCCTCAGTCGACGTCAAAGTCTCGTCCAAATCCGCCGCGACCGTCGTCGTCGCTGCCGGCGGCTACCCGGGTCCCTACGCAAAGGGCACGCCCATGCAGCTCGATCCCGTGCCCGCTGACACGGTGCTCTTCCACGCCGGCACCGCCGTCGTTGATAAACGGCGGGCGTTGAGGAAGTAGGTAGAGATAGAAGCAAAGATGAGACGAGATGAGAGGAGCAGTATATACCAGCCACGCACCGCAGATCGAATGAGAATAAACAAGATGAGAGGAGACGAGACGAGAATGAACGAGACGAGAATGAATCGAGAGCCATCCATCCCGTCTTGCAAATTCGCTCTTTTCAAATCTAACTATCGTAACTTCGTAAAGTGGAATCGAAATCGAAACCGCTTGGTCTATCTACCAACCGTTTCCTAACCTAATCCCTGCTCTGCAATCAATCCTGAGCTACGGACAGACCCCGGACTCCAAGTGCGCCTTCGCTATGCTTTCCTTCAATCCAATGACCCGCTCACGCTGCCTGCTTTGAATTCGCTCCCCTTCTCGAACTCCCCTCGATACGTCCATCCAGTGTCTCTGCGTCTGTATGTGTGTGTGGGTATGTATGTGGGTATGTATGTAGTATGTACGTCCGCTCACTTCCTCCGCCTCTTCGGGCTGCGACGGCGCGTCTCGTCTTCGACTTCCTCGACGGTGGCGGCGGGTGATGTGCCGGATGAGCTGACGCTCTCGACGTGGGCGTCGTTTGCGTCGCCGACGTGCAGGGTGCCGTCGTCGTGGGTGCCGAAGTCGAAGGTGTCGGCGAAGTTGTTGCCGCTCATGCCTGGGTTGGTGTCTGGCAAGTCGTAGTTAAAGTCGGGCAGTACGCTGTTGGGGTCCGTGGTGGTGCCGCCATTGGGGGGCAGGGAGGTGTTATTCGGAAAGTAGTCATTGTCCTGTACGAAGGAGTCGAGGTCGAGATCGTACTGGCTTGGGTCGCCGAGCTGGTTGCCGAAGTAGTTCGTGTTGCTGTCTGTCAATCCAGGGATCTGTCCACTCGGGCTCAGTGGTTGCAGGCGCTCTTGCAAACTCTGCACTCTGCTGTTCTGCTGGTCGCTCATCTTCTGCAAAAGCTCGAGTTGGTGCTGCGTCTCCTGGAATCGGCTCAAATCGTTCAAGAGGTTGTTTATTTCGGGCGGGTTGGGGTTCGTCAGCGCATTGTTTGTGTTTGATGCGGCTGTGTTGTTTGCCATGAGGCTGAGGACATCGTTGCGCTGTTGGGCTGTGAGAGGCACAGCGCCGTCGGCGGTCTGGTAGTTGGAGAGGGCGGCGGGGAAGTCGAACTGTGGTGCTTGGCTGGTGGAGTGACCGGCGTTGGTGTTTGCATCTTGGATGGCGGAGAGTATTTCCTCGGCCTCGGGAAGGGGGCCCATGGTTTGCGGTGACTGTGACTCTACTTTGAGCGGAGGGACAGAAGAGGAGCCGTCGCGAACCTGCGGGGTAGACGTGGCGGACTGTGGCTTCGTGTGTGAAGGGCTTCTGAAAACCGCTTGTTGACTACCCTGTCTTGTGATTGGGCTGGGTGTTGGCCGCGTCGTAGGACTCATGGTACTTGCGCGGCCACCAGGCGGCGCCAGATATTCCTTCCCGGGAGCTGGGGCTGGCAAGAGCGCAAGAGGCTGCTTTTTCCGTTGGAACGATGGCGATCTGTTCATTTCTGGCGCCTGGTAATCTCCGACATCGACAACATTCCCGTGAGTCGGTTGCCGCGCTCCAGGGAACATATCCGCCAGGTTGATGCCGCCCGCATTGCCTTCCAGACCACGCTTGTAGAACGTAGCCAGGAATGTGAGGATTGCGTTGATCGAGTTCTCGTGGCGGTCGTGTAGTGCTTGGAAGGACGTTGCTCGTGAATACAGCTCGTCATTCTGACGCTTGATCTGACCCAGAACATTCGAGATGAGCTTCTGTTGCTGCTGTAGCTCGCGCACCTCGACTCGCAAGCTGTTGTACTCTGACCGCGGGATCATGGCCATGTCGTCGTTCCTCCTAACAGGAGTCAACTCTTCGATATAGCCACCGCCGCCAGTGTCCTGCACGTATTTGCGCTCTTCATCGCTATCGCCCTTGGCCTCGTCGTCTCGCTTCCGTTTAGGCCCAGTCGTGGGATTCTTGGGCTTCTGGATCAACCACAACAGCTCCGGCCGCCCGCGCTTGAAGTACTTGTTGTAGTATTCGCTGGGCGCTTTCGCCTTGGTCTCGCTCGCTTTCATCGAGTTGTCTGATAGCCCGACTTTCTTGTGGAAGCCGTACATGTTCAGTTGTCGTACAAAGGAGGCATAGTTGTTGTGCTTGAAGAGTTCCGGGATGAGCGTTCGCGCGAATTCGTCTTCGTCAAGTACGATGAATGAGTTGCCGTCGTCTGACCACCGAATGAGGTTCTCGTTCTTGTTGTTATCCAGGAAGCTGCGGGTATGTTAGCCGCTGTCTGATAAGTGACTAGCAAACAGAACGAGTTTGATCAGTGAAGTGAGAGGTGATGGTGCGGACTCACCTGCTCAGTTTCTGCACAAATGGGGGAATTTGTTTCCTTTTCGCTTGTGCATCCTTCTTCGCAACTGCAGCCTTCTGCTCCAACTCCTCATCGTCATCGGCTATGTTCTCCCACTGTTGAGTCGGGCTAGGGTAGCCGTCCCACTGCCCTCGCCGTGGCGCAGGTGCAAGCTGCTGGTTGGGATTTCGCCTGACCAGCTGTCCGGAGCTCATATCTGGAGCGTCATTCAGTCCGTCTAGTGAGATGACCCGGTTGTGCCCGCCGCTGATCGCATTTGTGCCGTAGTTGTCGAAAAGCGCTGGATCGTTGAAGGCGCCCATGTCAGCACTCATTGTGGGATCGTTCCAGTTCATGTATTGATCGGTGGGTATGCTGGCGTCTTGTGCGTATGTCTGCATTGGGGCCTGTGGTTCTGCGCCCGGAGCGCGCCGCTTGCGTGTCGACATGTGGGCGTAGGTCGGCGTTGGAAAGGTGGGTGAACACTTTGCTGCGTGAGTCAGACCTCGTGAACGAGTGAAGCCTGGAAATGTGTGCTGTCTCCAAGTCGTTCAGCCTTGGGCGTCGCTTTCTCAATTGCGGATCTTCGTGGTTTCCAGATGCGCAAGCGGAAATCAAGTAAAGTCCGGCAGCGATAGTGATTCGGAGTGCTGCAGTTTCGTCGTGATTATGTACGCGCTCCTTCCAGCTTGTTGTCCCGTTGTCGCGGTGTCGTAAAACCGTGGAGATGATTGTGTCCAAACAGGCAATACGCTCCACAAAGAACACGAACAAGGACTTCAAAGAGCGCAACTATGTGACGGTCTCAGGGAGGTTACTCTCGCAAACCGTGGTGAAGCGAGGAAGCACAGCGGGCCGTGTGCGCAATGTCGAAGGAAGGAATTGGCGGCTCTCGAAGCAGATTTCCAGATTCGTGTGAGTCAACGTGACATGTCGCGAGAATGGTGAGTGCGTATATGTGGCATCTACAGGCAGGCAGCCAGCAACCGTACGGAAGGGCAGAAGGGCGTTACGGACGATTTCATTGATATCGCGAAAGATGCGAATGACGCGGGCTGCGGGCGCCGATTTCACCTAGCGCGGCTGGTTAACTGACTCGTGCCTGACACCCAAATCTGTCGCTCCACCATGACGGCATCGATCACCACATAAAAGCCGATCCCAAACCCTCACCAAGGACCAGCTGCGGGCCTACAGCATGGGAAAGTGCACCACATTCCGGAGATTTCCATCACCAATTTTCAGCATCAGCAGGGGAGAGAGGGAACAGATCAGGACATCACGAAGGATGCAGCCAATCGGCCGATCATCCGACGACGTCTCATCGTGATGCATTGCACGTTCCCAGTTCTGGAACCCATTCATTGAACGAAGGCTCCGGCTTTTGACAAGGGACGAGGTGGCCTTCAGTGGCCGCTTCGGGCCGTTGACTGTATAGTGTCCGTGAGCAATACTATAGATCGAGATCAAGTACGACAACATGTGAAGATGGTTCTTTATAACCCCGATCGTTCAGGCTGTCTTCGTGACAACAGAACCAGCTAGCTGCACAAAGCGTGTTGCTGTACTTGAATAAACACTGAATTATATGCTACACGTGTGATATTGCTGTTTTCATTAATGACTAGCAGCGATTGTAAATATGCCTTGTATCTTGTTCATTCCGCCTCTGCATTTGATTCACAATTCTCTGGCCTAAGTAAGCACCCTGTTTCTTGAATAACTCGTATACCCAGACTTCTTCACCAGCTTTCGAACGGACGCAACTCTTGTAGAGGTCTGAGCATTCAAAGATTTCATGTTAATTCACCACCATACCTCGTCGACAGACTATTCAACCATGCCTCCGCCTAGATCGCCGGTGCCTTCTCGGCTGCCTGTCCACTACATCTTCACTTCTATCTCTGTGCCCGCGAGATTGCTCACCAAAAATATCCTCATACCTCGGCGGCTCGTCTTCAACCTCAGGCCCAGCATCACGCTCACCAGAGCCCCCAACACCAATTTCCACCTCTTCAGCTCCCTCTGACTGTCGCAACCCAGCTGGAACACGTTCCCCACCCCCCTGCTCTTCATCACCATGGCCGCGTAAGCCACCATGATCCCCGAGCCCTGCATGTTCAGGCGCGTCAAATCTACCGAAAGCATGCATGTCGTCCTCGTCATATCGTCCAGCGTCAACCGCTTGCTCATTATTCTCAACGCCAGCATACGGTCCCGACCCAGAATTCATAGCATGATGCATCTGCAGCTGTCTTATCGCCGCCCCCTCATCAGCAGGACATCGTATATGCGGGTTATTGCGGTAGAAGAACTCAAATAGTGCCTGGCGGCGTTGAAAATCTCTTGGTATCGCGCCTTTGGATAAGAACTTGTGACAGTCGCGGGAGTGTTGCTCGGGATCGATGTCATGAGAGTGGTCGGGGTATTCTGCGTATGGCAGGGCTTGTGCGTAGGGGTGTTCGGCGTAGGGGTGTGGAGGAAACTCGCTTTGTCGACGGTGTCGACCGTGACGGCTGTGATAACCTCCAGGCCCGGACCTTGGCCATGGCACTAGACTGGCGGCCATGGCTTCGAGTTCGTCGAGGTGCAAATTGTATGCATAGAGTTCCGGGGGATATCTGTTCATTTTTCTTAAGAAAAAGCCGTTAATTTGCTTGAGCTATTGTGTCCGGTGAGCAGCGCAACACTAGAAGGAGAGGGCGGGTTTTGTTGGCAGCAGTAATTAACGGTAGACGTATGTGTAGTGAATAGGCGCCTTGAAGTCACATTCTTGAGCTGCAGTATTGGATGTGACCTTAGGTGTAACAAAGTAGAATCACAGCTTAACTCTACATCTCTAAGTGTACATGAAAGTGAATTCTTAGTTTGTGCTACCTTTTACGAGATTTCATAGATAGGAGATGCACATAATTGATGAGCCTGCCATCATCCTGGCGCTACACCGTCGCAGTTAGTAGTGCTGAAGATTAGCCCTGGATTTATTCCTGTAGATCAACGTTGACGGCCATAGACCTTCCTTCGCTTGCTTGTATCCTTAGCAAAGAGACCATGGTCAGCCTCTGGACGGTCACAATGCTTCGCAGACGGATTTTCGTTCACAGCAGCTTGTCTAGCTCTTTGCCGTGACGACTTTGCAAACACCTCAGGCGGGGTCTCCTGCACCAGGACGAAGTCCTCCTCCTGCGTGACAGGTTCCGCCTGCGTGTCGTAGTGGAACTGCGTCTTTGGGTAGCGATCATGCCACCACAAGTCTACACCATCGTGCCCTTCGTCGTCAGCAGATGGGGTCGTGCGCACCTGCACGGTTTCTTCTCGGCGGAGTCTTCCTCGGGGCTCTGCATTAATCTTGCGACCAAGGTGAGCCGTACCGATGACTTCATTGACATCCTCACCTGGTTCTCGGAGCTCATCCAAGTCGAAGATCTCCCTTTTGAAATACTTACCCCGTGTTGATGTACTTACTCGTTGGAGCTGTCCATTAGCGGCTTTGTTTGGACGCAGCCGTCCCTTCGATTGGGGTGCCGGCGGGTACTTGATGCTAGATATAGCGGATGTCTGTCGTTTAGCAGGGGCCCAGTCAGGTGCCACGTCATAGTGCTCGTCAAACATAAGGTCGTAGTTGGCCTGGCTGTTATGTCGTTCTTGGCTGTACGGCGACTGTGTAAAGTGACTTGCAAGCTGAGTGTCTGGTTTTGGCTCTTCCACGTACTGATGCTGGTCGAGCAGAGTCTCCTTTGTTGTTGTATCTTTCGGAGCAAAGAAGTGAGAAGCTGTAGTACCATCTGCTTTGCTCTTAGATTCGTGGGCAATACGACTTGAGTTGACCGAGATCTGTTCGATGAGCTGATCGTCCTTGTGGCGCGGACACCAATCCCTAATCGATCGCTCGTACTGTGCATCGAACTCCGCTGCCATGTATGGGTGCGTGAACCATACGTGATCCAGAGCTTCCGCCGCTGACATGCGGTCTTCTTCTTCTAGTACTAGTAAACGCTTGATGAAGTCCTTCGGCGCTGCACCTATTGGACCCCACAAAGGATGGTACTCGTCGTCAAGGATACTGAGGTCGCACTGCGCAGCAAGCTTGATGATGACTCGACGAGGGTCTTCCTCGAAGGAATCATCCTGTCGACAGCCAAAAATTTGTTCGCCAGTGAGTATGGCTGCTGCGATCGATCCGATCGACCACATATCGACACTCAACGAATACCCGTAGTGACTCGGGATGGCATGGTTCGCTTTGTGAATTTCAGGGGCAGTGTATTCCAGCGTGCCTACAAGCGAGAACATACGTTTTAGCTTGTTGCTTCTGGAGTCGTTCTGGGTGTTCGCGTTGGGTAGGAACCGAGCATTGCCAAAGTCAGTGATCACGACGCGGGCTCCACTGTCGAGAGACGTCATCAGGATGTTGTCAGGCTTAAGATCTCTGTGCACAATGTCCTGATCATGCAGGTACTGGACGCCCTTCAGGATCTGCCGAATGATGACCGCTGATTCTATGCTCGAGATCTTGCCGTGTTTGTACTCGATGTAAGAGAAGAGATCACCGCCAGTCACAAGCTCCTGGAACATGTAGATTGTGCTCTGAGACCAAAACACCTTCTGTATGTGGACGATGTTGGGATGGCTGAGGTTCTTCAGGATGTCGAACTCGCGAAAGCAGCTTTGCACTTTGCCTGGTAACCGGTTGAAAGCCTGACTCGAGCTCCGCTGTCCTCCGCTCGTAGGCATGCGGAGGTTAGTTACTGTGCGCAGGTCGTACAGCTTTTCGAGATTGACAACCTTGCAGGCAAGCTGGCGTTGAGTTTTCTGGTCAATGCCAATGAGCACCTTGCCATAGCCACCTTCGCCAAGCAAACGGCCAGTGATGAGATATCGAGACGAAAGTACGGCCCTTTCGCGCTCTTGTGTCGAAGTAAGCACACTTTGCTTGACTGTGCCAAATGAACGGTAAACTAAGGTGACGGTCTCTGACAGCTGAAGTTCGTCTCCGTTGTCAAGGAGGAAAGTGCCACTCTTGCCCATCAAGACACCTCGACCTTGAGAGCCGGTGCATTCTGCGTTGGCCTTTTTCAGGTGAGTACCGTTAGCCGAGAGATCGGTAGCATAAACGAAAGGGGCGATGTCAGAGATGGGGTCTTGTTCGTAGAGGATGCAATGGATTCGAAGATGTTCTCTGGATATGGCAAGGTCGTCATGCCAGCTGTAGCGGCTGACGTCCACGTTAGTACCAGCATGATCATCAAAAGACCCAACACCCTCACCACTTCAGATCTCTGCCTAGTTCGAACTGTTCGTTACCGCACACTTCAATGCTGCCATGTGTATCTGCACGCGTGAGCTTGCTGCGTTCACTGAGATCATCATCACCACAGACTGTAAGGATCGCAACCCGCGAGCCGAATATCGAAGTACGCAACAATCTCGTCTGCCATATCATACAACACGAACACCGTAACAGCTGCTGAACCGAAAATGTCACGTTGAGATGCTGGAAGGTCAGATGCCCCTCCTCATCAAGCTAGCGCACGGACGCCCGCTAAGCTAAGCGAGCTTGGCGCACTCACGCACTCAAAGGGAAGCTGCGAGCTGCACAACTTTCCTTCTGCATCCCACGACACTCATCTCCAAGCAACGTAAGTTTTATATCCGCGCCCAGCAGCATGCTCCCAGTGCTCAATTGAGCACATTGAGGCTTCTCGTTCTTCGTTGGACGGTTCCCTCTCGCTGCGAACCCCGCATGACGTGAATTGAAGCTACAGCCGCTGACCTCACCGCAGTCAGCCGACAAGATGAGAGCCAAATGGAGGAAGAAGCGCGTCAGGAGGCTTAAGCGTAAGAGAAGAAAGACGAGGGCTCGTTCGTAAGTTGCACCGTACTCACCTCTCCACACTTCCACGAAGCTAACATGACCGCAGCAAATAAACGGCTCGCCCCCAATCTCAGCACCCTACCACCTCAGTCCTGAACGATAACGATCAATGAACGCCCCGATCTGCGCAGCGCCTTGCGTCCGCTCAATCTCTGTTTACCCGACGACGTCGCCCCGCTACGTCACGGCAGACACGCGACACGAGCGTCAACCACCCTACGGAGGGCGCCTGCTAGGCTGAGGACCAGGCACAGGATGCTGGTCAATTACCCATTGAGGTCTTCGAGAGTTTACTTGAACACGATGGTCACTCTAACACCGGGCGAACTTCATCCGTGCTCTTTTGCACGCTTGGAAACGTCCTTTGACTGATACATCTCCGTGTGGAGACATGATATCGAATGAAAAAATGCTTCACGACAATTTGCCTGTTTCCCATGCGTGAATTTGTGATGTGGTGCTGTGATGTGCGCTTGCCGAGAGAGCTTCCCCGCATTTCGAGCTCTGACGTTGCGCGTGGTCCGAGAACCGAAAGCGAGCTTGGATGAGACCAATGTGTGTTCTGGACTGTCGATGTGAGTGTGCAGTTGTTCGTCAGTGATCTGCCTTTGCTGAGTCGTATCACGTCGCACATGACTGATAGCGATGAAGATTCACACCAACGAAGACGCCATGACAAGAGAAAAGCAGCACGATGACCATCAATTGTAAGGAAAAGAAAGTAACTAGCTACTCGCCAACCTACAAAGCAAGCGCGGGTATCATCACCAAACCGTAACCAAACCGTCCAAAGGAAAACTACCTACAACCTCACGTCGTCACGGCCTCAACATCCACTCATCCGCCGACTTCCTCTCCGAGCTCTCCATGACCTCCTCATCGAGATGCACTTCGCGAAACACAACGACGCCCGCCGGCTCGCTGTTGCGCCTTGATGGCGGCACTTCTGTAGCCCAGGCCCGCGCTGAGAAGCCTTCGGATAGAGGGTCTATGACGGCCTTCTCGCCGGCGGCAGCGGGTGTTGTTGAGTGGTGTGAGAAGATGGGTAGGATGGGGTGGTGAGGTCCGCTGCGGGTGAAGACGCGTTTGAGGAGGGAGGGATTGGTTGTGCGTTCAGGTAGGACGGGAGTGGTCGACGAGATGGAGCGGAGCTGAGTGCTGTCCATGGTCTCGAGCACGACGGAGTTGCTGCGCATGGTGTTGAGCGTGCTTCCGCCGAAGGAGCTTAGGCGTGAACTGCCCTTGGAGAAGTAGCTCTTCGCCTTGCTCATATACGTTGACGTCCAAGTGCGAGCTGAGATGAAGCTGCTCGGTGTGCTGGTGCCGCTCTCGCGCATGACGTACAGGCTTGGGAACATCTTGCCCAGACCGAGAGCAAGGAGCATCTTCCGGTAAGTATTGTGTGCATCTGTGCCAGTTCCAAAAACGAAGAAGACGACGTAGCCCAGGAAGACTTGGCCCCACTTGTCGACATGGACTTGGCCTTCAGATGGGAATTTGAGGATGATGTTCTTCTTGTCGCCGTTGAGCCGCTCCCATTCATAGTCCCACTTGAAGCTGGCTAGCTGTGAGCAGAAGTAGTAAAATGGATAAGCTGAGTACGGCACGACGATGAGGGTCATGATGATGCAGATGAGGAAGAGGCGGATAAAACGAGACTTGGTGCTGTTGCGGGCTGTCACAAGACGGGAGAACTCGCGTCTGTAACGGAAAAGGCGAAAGAACAGAAGTACTGCATATCTGTGAGTATATTGATCTGCAGCGATGATGTCAAACTTACCTGCGTAGTAGACAGCGACGACCATGGTGATGGGTGCCCACATAGCGCTGAGGACGAGGCTTTGCCAGGTCGGGCGGTATGCAGCTATGCAACCTTCGATGCCCCAGATATTGTACCGGATCGACTGAACGGGAATGTAGAGCAGAATCAGAACCAGCGGGTAGCCCCAGCACCACGCAAACTCGATGAGCTGCTCCCTCAGTTTGCTGCCTCTGCTCGACGCAATAGTGATGTTTCGGGTGTCCATGACCTTGGCGAGTTTCCTCAAAATCATGACCATGGATGCTGCCAAACCAACCTGGGCTCCGACCTGGATCCGCACATTTATGTCGCACCAAACGATACCGTTCCACCACTCTTCAACATTATCACGAGGCCATATGATAGGGTTGATGCCGAGAGAGAAGTTCGTAAGGATGATCCAGAGGACGAGCGAGCCGGCAGCGACATTCCGCTGTGAGAAGTGCCATACCAGGGGTGCTATGCATAGAAGCCAGGAGAACCAAGCCAGGGTTGAGAAGATGATAGCTGTGGGGTAGATTTGAGTTCCTTCAGTGGACATAGCGTCTGTCCAGTCAGTTCCATGTGGTATGAGAGGGGCCAGCCTGATAGACATACTGGCTATCAATTGGGGTCCTGGATGATGAGTAGGTTGTTGATGGCTACACCAGTTGCGGGGAACGGTGGGCTAAGCTGTTGTGGCGTTTTCGTTGCTACCGGGTAGACCTAGATTGCGTCTGACCGTGGAGTGTTTGGTTTGACCGAGGCTCGTGTGGTGTTTGTCTGTGTGAGGGACTGAAATAAGAATTGAATTGTTCACTCGAAGAGATGAGGACTGAGACGGATTGATGAGAGGGAGAGTTTGGCAACGTGCAACTGGCGTCGCTATCCATACTGTTGTCGCGCAATAGAGTACTTCTCGACTGAATAGCTGTCTCAGTCGTCAATACATGTCAATAGCAACTTCTGTTTGACGCTCGAGGCGCGAAGGTGAAAGTAAGTCCAAAACTTGGAGATCGACTGTACTCGCCGACGAATTTGACAGCATTGTGTGGAAAATGTTCCACAGCATTGCCGTGGTTTCACCCAGCGCCATGGTCGATGTGTATTGCTAGCTGGTGTAGGTTGTGAGGTCCTAGCGTGGGCTCACCAGAAGAAGTCGTCAATAGGGCTCTGAATACGACTTTGTCGAAGCGCTCGCCAACGTCAAACGCAAGTGACGAACGATAATACCACTGATGCAGAAATGCAGCGAGTCTAGCATTGGTGACAGTATTAGGGATGAGCTGTGCTAATGGTCTGCGCCAACCTACTCCCTCGTCAAGCATGCCAGTTGTAAAGCGTGTAAATTAGTCAAGCGTAGTAATGCAAGCCATCAAGTTCAGCTCTGAATCATAGCACGTGCAGCCCGTACGGCCTCGCGAACGTGTGTTGGGGGAGTACCAACAGGTAACGGGCTCCACGTGCGCGCAAGTACATGACGAGGTGACACCAGGAGCCGCAAGACTTCGAGGGCCTTGCTATATTTGAGCAGCCGTCTAGATTTGACAACAGCGACAGCGAGACGACGTGAGGATGAAGATCTGAAGATGCTCGGGAGATCGTCGTTGGAGTGGTCGGTTGGCGGTGACGTAAACAAGCGTTGCGCCTTCCCGAGGTACCTTTGAACTCTCGACGGCACGCGAGTCCGTAGTACGAAATGCGAGCATCACCGCGTCACTACGCGCTGCCGATGGCTACGCCGACCACCTCCGACCTCTCCACCGCCGTCGACGCCTACGCATGCTGGGACGTTGATGTCAAGGCGCATTAGGCTCCCACAATTGGCCGCTGCGTGTCTTCTGCACAATGGACGGCGCGCCTGCGGACAGTGCCGCCTCTGATGCCCAGATCCCCTCTCAGCTTCGTCAAAGGATGTTGAACCGCGCTGCGACTTTTGCTGAGGGTGCTCAGCCCTCGCCTGCCCGTCCGCTGCGACGCAGAAGCTCCTTGCTCTCTGACCTTTCAGACACGCGACACTCGATCCGCTCATCCACCGACAACCTCCTCAGAAACGACGCCCAGGACAAGCTCGTGTCGGTGGAAGATGGCGCCCAGTGGCTGTCTAGTCCTGTCATCTTTGCCGTCTTCCCTGCAGTTGCAGGGCTGCTCTATCAGAATGGCGCTGCAGTTCTGACTGACATTCTTACACTGGGCCTGGCATCGTGGTTCTTACACTGGTGCTGTACTTTCCCATGGTACGTCACTGTGTACATCAAAACGTTAACAAGTCACTGATCAACCGCCTAGGACTTGGTACCATTCTTCCCAGCAGAGGCGGTACATTGAGCCAGACGAGACTCGATTTGATGACACCATCCACGAGGAGGACGACGAAGATAGCATCGACGGTCAGGACGACAACGCAAACTCGACACCAGAAGACTCGAAAGCGAAAGAACGATCACGCGCGACTGCCGCTACCGTGGCACAGCTCGAAGCCAGCAAATTGCTCAAACAACAAGAGCGAATGGCATTCGCCGCGTGCTTCTTCGGTCCTCTGGTTGGTGCATACCTCCTTCACACCATTCGTGGGCAGCTCACGGTCACAGAGGGGCTGGTGTCTGACTACAACCTCACCATATTCGTCATGGTTGCAGAGCTCCGACCGATTGCGCGGCTCATGAAGATGCAGGAAGAGCGCATGTTCCATCTGCAGCGTGTTGTCAAGACGGACGCTCGAGACTTGGTGGATCCCAGCGACGCACAGGCTATAGCACAGCGGCTGTCAGAACTGGAGGGAAGACTGGGCGAGCCAAGCGCGAACAACGACGTGGAGCCATCGCGCGTTGCTGCTGAAGTGCGACAGGGCATACAGACGCAATTGGACGCCATCACACGAGCGATTCGACGATACGAGAAGAGGTCAGCAGCGCAGACCATCCAGATTGAGGCGCGCTTCCACGAAGTCGACTTGCGGTTGAAAGATGCATTGTCTCTGGCAGCGGCGGCAGCACGGACTGGACAGCGACCGGGTATTATTTCCACCGTGCTCAGCTGGTTCGTCCATGCCGTCAACGACGCGCTGCAGACAGCTTGGGACATCGCTCTGTACCCGCTTCGAACTGCCTTGGCTGCAGCTGTGCTAGTGAAGTCGTATTTTGTAAAAGACGAAGAGCGGCAGTCACGAAGACGGGTCAAGGGGCAAGCGAACGGGCACTCATCGATACCGTCGTCTAGGATGCAGTCGAAGAGTACACGTTGACAGGAGTCATGTGTGAACGTAATACACCTATTATCCTGTTGCATGTAGTATGTTCGGTGCTTCGGCGATGACCTATGCGTAGCCATGTCGTATTCGCTGTTTGAATGCAACCACAGTATCTGAAGGGCTCCACATGAGAGCGAACATAGTAGTATCGCAGCTTATCTCAGACCCACAGAATCACGAATCGCACCAGGTTGTTGTTACTCGGACGACGGCAGCGTTCGGCTTCTCTTTATGGTAACCCGGAGATGGTCGAGCACCCAGTGGTTACTACCCCGCCCCCACCATAGCTATGGATCAAATACAGCAGGACGGCGTCGCGTGTACCGCTTCTTTATTTTCTAGTCGTTACCTTTTGATGATTGCACGTTTTCAACATGTCACTTCAATCCGACCTCAACATCGACGCGTCCAAGTTTGACCGCAAGCTCGCGGACAAGCAGACGGAAGCGTTCAACGAGAAGCTGATCAAGATCTGGGCAGACGGGCCGAGGTGGTACGAGGTATTGATTCTAGGCATTTCAGGTTGAGCTTCACTGACGAGGTCAGGTGGGCGCAGAAGAGTACCGAAAGCTTCGGTGGGAAGGCAAGACGCCGCTGCCTAAGCCCGTGGTGCTGCCCGAGGGAATCAATGGCTCGATTCCGTCGCGCGAACAGGGTCGAGAGATCCCGTATCGTGTGTTCAGGCCTGCTGGTGGGGTGAGCAAGGGCATTCACCTGCATATTCATGGTGGAGGATGGGTGCTCCAGTCGGAACATTAGTGGGTTTGCATTGAAGTGTGAAGACGAAGGAAGGCTCATTCTTGTAGTCAGGATACTTACCTCAAGTATATGGCCGACCACTACGAGCTGACGGTCTTCTCGGTCGGGTACAGACTCGCGCCCGAGCACCCGTGGCCTGCAGGGGGAGAAGACTGCTACGATGCCGCCGAATGGCTAGTGAAGAACGGACCGTCTGTGTTTGGAGGGGAATTGATGTTCACAGGAGGAGAGGTCAGCGACATGTACCCAACCCTTCGCCATCGTACTAACGCCTCGCAGTCAGCCGGCGGCCACCTCGCCTGCCTCGTAGCCTTCCACCTCCTCGAGACAACCCCCTCGTTCGCCTTCCGCGGCCTACTCCTCCACTTCGGCTGCTTCGACCTCTCCGGCTTCCTACCGCACGTCGAGCACCACGAAAAGCATTTGGTAATCGACCACGACGTAATGTCAGCATACATCAAAGCGCTTCTCCCCAACACGACAATAGAGCAGCGACGCCACCCCAGCATCTCGCCGTTCTTCAGGGACATTCGCGGCTTGAAGCTTCCCCCCGCGCTGTTCACGTGCGGTAGTGAGGATCCGCTGCTGGATGATACGGTGTTTATGGGTGCCAAGTGGCAGATGTGGGGGAATGTGGCGGTGGTCAAGGTGTATAATGGTGCGCCGCATGGGTTTATTGGGAATCCGGTGGGGACGATACCGAGTGTGAAGGAGGGGTTGCAGGATAGTGTTGCGTTTGTGAAGGCGCAGATTGGGGGGGTGTAATTAGGTGTTTACCCAGTAGCTAGAAAGTCGTAATCATGTGAGTGCATGGAGTGAGTGCATGGAGTGAGTGCATGGTGCAGTCGTGTTGGTTGGTCGACGCTAGTGAACCCTGCTAGAATCCAGGCCATGTCATGGCTATCTGTGCGCTCCAACGTAGCTCCAGGTTTTCTCCACAGCAGCGCGGCACGATGCGTTGAGCAGAGCAGAACACTGCAGTCAGGTTGATTGCCAGAACACAGCAGTCGCGTTGATTGCCATAACACAACAGTCACGTCGATTGCACATTATTGAGCAGCCACGTTGATTGCACATCACTGAGCAGCCACGTCGATTGCACATCACTGAGCAGCCACGTCGATTGCCATAACACAACAGTCACGTCGATTGCACATCTTTGGGTCGATTGCACATGACCATGGCCAAGGGGAGCCCAGAGCGGCGCCGCAGAAGCATGGGCATGTACCGGCGCGAGTCCAACATGAGCGAGTATGCGCCGCCCACGACGCACCTCACCGAGCCAGTCCGCTCGGCGAGGGCGTGCGACGGAGACGGAGACCTCACCGAGCAGCGCTGATGCACGCACAGAGCCGCCAGCTTCATCGAGGACGTCGAGATGGCGCAGGACGAGGTAGAGCTCCCCTCCATGCGCCCGCCCCCGCGCTCTGGCACCACTGACGCCAGAATCCAGATCTTCGCCGGGCCCGGCATGTCGGAGAGCGTGCCCACGAGCGTCAGCGCCTTCTCGCACCGCCGCCGCGAGCGCGCCGACAGCTCCGCCAGCCTGACGTCGTTTGCCTACTACGACGAGGACCAGGACAGCGACGAGGGCGGCGTCGAGGGGGAGGAGGCTGTGGTGGAGCTGGACGAGGACGGCATCGAGTATCACGGCTACACGGCCGAGGAGCTCGACGACATGGACCACGACCTCGACCTCGACCTCGACCGCGACCTCGACCGCGACCTCGACGACAGGGACCGCGACCTCGAGTCCGGCGTGAGCACCTCGCCCAGCCCCTCGCGCAGGAAGTCGAGTGGCAGCCGCAGTCGCCGCAGCGTCGACCGCCCGCTGCTGAGGAGGCACTCGAGCGCGTCCAGCGCCGGCTCGGGCAGCTGGAAGGGCCGTCGCTCCAACCAGAAAATCTACATCCTCACCGAGGACCTGACCATCGTCGTCGCCGGCTTCCGCACCTCGACCCTCGGCTTCCCCGTCTACTCGCTGCTCTGCATCGCCACCCTCGGCCTCGCCTGGCTGCTGTTCCGCTGGCTGCCGCGCTGGCACGTCGCCCTCACCGGCAGGCCCACGCCGCTCAAGGACGCCGACTGGGTCGTCGTCGAGAACCAGTGGGGCGAGTTTGCCGTGCAGCACGTCGCCAAGCAGCCCTACGGCCGCTCCCTCACCACCGTCTTCGGCGAGTCGGAGAAGAAGCGCCGCGCCGACTGGGACGAGGACGACGACCCGCTCATCCACGACCTGCGCTGCCTCGACTACCGCTACATCCGCTTCGTCTACCACCCCATCAAGGACAAGTTCGTCCTCGCAAACACCTGGAAGGACCCCGCCTGGTCCCACGTCGCCGCCCTGCGCCACGGCCTCGACAACGAGGAGCGCGACTATCGCGAGCTCGTCTTCGGCAAGAACCAGATCGACATTGCCGAGAAGTCGCTGGGCCAGCTGCTCGTCGACGAGGTCTTCCACCCCTTCTATGTCTTCCAGATCGCCAGTCTGTTCCTGTGGTCCGTCGACGAGTACTACTACTACGCCGCCGCCATCTTCCTCATCTCCGTCATCAGCATCGTCACCACCCTGCTCGAGACCAAAGCCACTATGAAGCGCCTGCGCGGAGTCTCCAAGTTCGAGTGCGAGATCCGCGTCCTGCGCAACGGCTTCTGGACCCACGTCGACTCGAGTGAGCTGGTCCCCGGCGACGTGTATGAAGTCACCGACCCTGCCCTGGCCCAGTTCCCCTGCGACAGCCTGCTGCTTTCGGGAGACTGCATTGTCAACGAGAGCATGCTCACGGGCGAATCCATCCCCGTCTCCAAAATCCCCGTCACCAACCAGTCGCTGGACCTGCTCGACCTCAGCGCCTCCGCCGTCCACCCCGAAGTCGCCCGACACATGCTCTTCTCCGGCACCAAGATCATCCGCGCCCGCCGCCCGCACGAGGACCACGTCGACGACGAAGCCGCCGCTCTAGCTATGGTCGTCCGCACCGGCTTCAACACGACCAAGGGCGCACTGGTCCGCTCCATGCTGTTCCCCAAGCCGTCCGGCTTCAAGTTCTACCGCGACTCGTTCCGCTACATCTCCGTCATGGCCTTCATTGCTATGATTGGCTTCGTTGCCTCCTTCATCAACTTTGTCCACCTCGGCCTTGCATGGCACCTGATTGTCGTCCGCGCTCTCGACTTGATCACGATCGTCGTCCCTCCCGCGCTGCCTGCCACCCTCACCATCGGCACTTCCTTTGCTCTGTCGCGCCTCAAGCAGAAGAACATCTTCTGCATCAGCCCGCAGCGCGTCAACGTCGGTGGCAAGCTGGACGTAGTCTGCTTCGACAAGACTGGCACCCTCACCGAGGAAGGTCTCGACGTGTTGGGTGTCCGCGTGGTGGAACGACCGAGGAACAGGTTCAGTGAGATCCTGGCTGATCCCTACGACATCCTGCCTGCGTCCCAACACGACCGCGACCCAACCGTGGAGTACGTTGCTCACAAGACAATTCTATATACCATGGCCACATGCCACTCCCTACGCAAGATCGACGACGAGCTTGTGGGCGATCCCCTCGATGTCAAGATGTTCGACTTTACCGGCTGGAGCTACGAGGAGGGCGAGGGTTCGGGCAACAACGACGACGATCCCGAGCAGAAGCTGTCACCATCCGTTGCCCGACCGCCTCCCGGACGCGAGTACGACCTCGACGACGAAGACGACAACCGCAAACCCGTCGAGCTTGGCGTGTTGAAGTCGTTCGAATTCGTCTCGCAACTCCGCCGAGCCAGTGTCATCGTCCGCCGCTTCGGCTCCAAGAGCGGCGACATCTACGTCAAAGGCGCACCGGAAGTCATGAAAGAGATCTGCCGCCCAGAGAGCTTCCCCACTGACTATGAAGAACTCCTAGCTTTCTACACCCACCGTGGCTTCCGTGTCATCGCCTGCGCAACCAAGTCGATCCCCAAGCTGAACTGGCTCAAGGTGCAGAAGATGAAGCGCGAAGAAGCCGAGAGCAACCTCGACTTTATCGGTTTCATCGTTTTCGAGAACAAACTGAAGGACAGCACGGCCCCTGTGATTGAAGAGCTTGAGCGCGCCAACATCCGCAAGGTGATGTGTACTGGTGACAACATCCTCACCGCCATCAGCGTAGCCCGCGAGTGCGGTCTCATCAACAAGACTGCGCACTGCTTCGTCCCGCATTTTGCAGAGGGCGACAGTCGGAATCCGCTCTCTAAACTCTCATGGGAGTCTGTTGACGATCCAGTCTTCAAGCTGGACGAGAACACGCTCAAGCCACTGCCACCCCCGCCCGAGGCAGACGTATCCCTCCCCTACGACATCAGCAACCTGCGCAACTACTCGCTCGCCGTCTCCGGTGACGTGTTCCGCTGGGTCATCGACTTTGCGTCTGAATCGGTGCTGCGCGAGATGCTTGTAGCAGGGCAGGTGTTCGCGCGCATGTCGCCTGATGAAAAGCACGAACTTGTCGAGAAACTCCAAAGCATAGACTACTGCGTGGGCTTCTGCGGTGATGGTGCGAACGACTGCGGTGCGTTGAAGGCTGCCGATGTCGGCATCAGCTTGTCCGAAGCAGAAGCCAGCGTCGCTGCACCCTTCACCTCTCGCCAGTTCGACATCTCGTGCGTCCCGCAGGTCATCAAAGAAGGCCGCGCTGCGCTCGTCACCTCGTTCTCATGCTTCAAATACATGAGTCTCTACAGCGCGATCCAATTCTGCTCCGTCTCGTTCCTCTACGCCTCGGCCAGCAACCTCGGCGACTTCCAATTCCTCTTCATCGACCTGCTCCTCATCCTGCCCATCGCCATCTTCATGGGCTGGAGCGGCGCATACCCAATCCTCTCGCGCAAACGCCCCACAGCCAACCTCGTCAGCCGCAAAGTCCTGACCCCGCTCCTCGGCCAAATGGCCCTCTGCATCCTAACGCAGTACCTCGCCTTCCACTTCGTGCAGAAGCAACCCTGGTACCAACCCCCCATCATCGACCCGGACCACTCCAACTCCCTCAACAGCCAAAACACGGCCCTGTTCCTAGTCTCCTGCTTCCAATACATACTCTCCGCCGTAGTCCTCAGCATCGGCCGTCCGTACCGCGACCCCATGTCGCGCAACCTGCCATTCATCAGCACCATATTCCTCGCCCTCGCTCTATCCGTGTACATGCTCTTCGACCCCGCCGACTGGGTCATGCGCTGGATGGAACTGACGGATCTCGACGTCTCGTTCAAGGTGTTGTTGCTCGTGCTGGGCCTGGGCAATTTCGCTGTCGCGTATCTTGCTGAGCATTTGTTGCTTCCGGGTTTGGCCAAGTGGATTGGCGTTGTCAAGGTTAGGGTTGGTGGGGACAAGTGGCGGAAGAAGAGGAAGTTGTATAAGGTTGTTAGGGATGGTATGATGTTGTGAGTGAGTTTGCATGTAGATGGGGAAATAGGTAAATCTTTTTTTAGACGAGTTTGCTGCGGCTGGAAGAGGGTGGTTGTAGAGTGTAGAGTGTAGTTGTAGAGTGTAGAGTGTAGTTGTAGAGTGTAGAGTAGCGTAAACATCCTTCAACAATAGAACAACTATTATTAAATCGTACATACACGCACAATCACTCAGCCCACTCCGTACACTAACACTCCAACCCACCCTCACTTACCCACGCCTCCTCCTCTGATATCTAGACCTACCCACAACCTGCACACCCTACTACCTCTAGAACATGCTGTTTTTGTATGTAGATAGTAGATAGTAGATAGGATTAAGAATAAACCTAAGTGTGTGTAGCTGTTTTTAGAGAGTTTTAGAGTGTTGTAGAGGTGTTTAGAGTTAGTATAGCTGTGCTTAGTAGTGTAGATAGTAGAGGTTAGTATAGATAGTAGGGTAGAGGGTAGAGGGTAGTAGGGTAGAGGGTAGTAGGGTAGTAGGGTAGAGGGTAGTAGGGTAGAAAAGTAAGAAGATAAAGTGTATAAGTAGTAGGTAGAGGTAGTGTTAGTTACATCCTACTATTATTTTAGAAACTGAAGAATAATAAAGAAATAAAGAAAGAAGGTAGTATAAAGTAGATATAGGAATTTAAGTTTATCTTTTGTTTTTTACTTCTTTTAGGTTGCTTAGGTTCTAGGTTGTGTTAGTGTGTTATGTTAAATTATATAATACTATGTTGTATTTGTAGTTAGGCTAAGGAGTTACAGGTTCTTCTAACTTAGTTAAGAATTGTAGAAGAGGTAGTGCTGGTTTTTGTTAGCAGGGGTAGAGGGAAGTAGAAGAGGGAAGTAGAAGAAGGAAGTAGAAGAGGGAAGTAGAAGAGGGAAGTAGAAGAGGGAAGTAGAAGAGGGAAGTAGAAGAGGGAAGTAGAAGAGGGAAGTAGAAGAGGGAAGTAGAAGAGGGAAGTAGAAGAGGGAAGTAGAAGAGAGGAGACGAGGAGAAGATACGAGAGGAGATAGGGGGAAAAGAGGAGGTAGGAAGAAAGAAAGGAAGAGGCAAGAGAGAGGCCAGGTTCATACATTGTCGCTGGCTGGGGTGGTGCTATTGCTTAGGTATAAGAGGTTATAGATCAACAGATCGTAGTTAATTAGATTTGTCTGTCTTCCTTACTATCTCATTTCATCTCATCTCACGGCGTAGATACCACTCTAATCACCCACCGCCCCCCGCATCATAAGCGGCTGCTCGTACCGCTCCACAGCACCAACCCCGCTAAAATCCAGTATCAGTATTTCTACGTCTTTAAATCCTTGCTGAAGGTAGAGTCCATGTGCATCAGCACTAGACTCGAGATAGATCGGCAAATCCAACGCATCTGCTTTCTGCTTGATATGCGCCATCAGTGCGCTCCCCGCGCCGTGTCGTTGGTGTGCTGGGTCTGTGTGCAGCATGTGCAGGTCTGGATTTTAGAGTAGAGTGAGTGTCTGTTCTAGAAGTATGGAATGTTGATTTTAGGGGGAGTGTACTATACTAGGTAGTGTGAAAGTGAAACGGTTATGGGACGTACAAACATGCGGTCGACTCCCCACGATACCTTCCTTCCGCTTCGCCATGCTGCCGAAAAATAAATTACACGCTTCGGCATTCGTGCCGGTCCCGAACTCCATTTTCCTACTCGGGACTCGACTCTCCTCGGGGGTGCTGTAGATGTGCCATTTCGCAAATGCTATCATTCGCCCGGATGCGGTGTCGATGGCTTGCGTGTATGTGGCTGTGGGGTCGTCGCGTCGTAGGCTGATTAGCTGGTCTACACGCTGTTGATGAGAGTCTGGAGGGAAGGGGCCCGGGAAGAGGATGGGGTTTAGGGCGTTGGAGGCGTAGGCGGCTGTTTCGATGGTGGTGGCGCGGTGCAGTTCCGTGTCTGAGACTGGGTGGATGAGGATAGGCATTTTTTGGTTGGGGTAGGGTAGAAAGATGGGGGTGAAGGTGTGAGAACGGAAAGGTGGTAAAGCGTGGGTCGTTGTGCATATCATGTGAATTTATGGATGGTGTGACTAAGCAGGTGCTAGTGCGGTTTGGTGTTGACTTCGCCCTTGCGCCCTTCTTGTCACCTTCTCTTTTCGTCTTGTTCTGTGCGTGTTCTATCGATCGTCTCTTGTATCCATGTCGTGATATTCAGAGCGTGCGAAATGATCCCTGTCTGCACGTAAATGAGCTACATGGAGCTTGGTACGTTGCTCGACAGCCCTTTTTCATTCCTCCCTCGAGCTTGTCGACGACTTTCTTGATTCGTCTTCTGTGAGTATCTACAACAGTGAGTTTGAAAATCCATCCACAGAGTGTCAAGATGATCTACCTGTTTCGCGCGCGCCACAATACCCTCGGCGGCAAGAATGGCATACGTCTTGCCGTGCGGCATGCTCTCATGCGCGACGTCCTGGTCTGCCCAGCTGCGTCTCCGCTTCTGTCGCTTGTTCTCCGAGACATTCAAATGCTGCTGCTCGTCAGCTTACCGTAATTCACCCATTTTGAGTCGAGCTAGCCCGACCTGCTTGTACTCGTCCAGCACGCTAAATCTCTTCGGCAGCGATCTGCTCAGCTCGGTTATGGATGCCATGTTGGTAAGACAAAGTAGCTGCACAAAAATCGCGAACAGGGGTGGCCGGCGGGACAGAAATTTGCGCGGCGCAGTAGGATCGAACGGCGGCGCGGCCTTCAGAATTCGGTCGCTGTTGTACAGTCGTCCCGCACAGCCAACCACAGCAGCGCTGGAGCAGATGAGCACAAGGTTTGCTCCGTAACAGTAAGGTCGAGATTTTCTGGTTACGCAGATTTAGTATGTGGAGCATCCCTGCGTCGATCCCGTTGCCTCCGACGTCGTAGCTGTCTGCGTCCTGGTCGCTTTCGATTTAGTTGAAGGCTGTATCCGCAACTCTGTATTTTGATGGGCGGTGGCTGGTAATTGATATTAAGCTCTCGTATGCTAATGCTAACTTTGGTAGGTCTTCATTATTTGTGTTGCCGGTTTCGTCAATGCCTTAGTCAAGAGATGGATGGCATTGAGACAGAGACGCGCGTCTTGGTCTCTGGGAAATATGCTCGCGTTAGTTTCGCATCAGGGCATGGCTTCTGCAAGACCTCAAACGCATAGGTGCCCAGTCATGCCATCCCTTCCACGAGAAAAAGTACGAGCGTCTGCGACCACCTCCAGGCTCCATCTTGGCCCGGTTTTGGATTGTCCGTTTCCCATGAATGGGCTGTTGATTCTCGACTCTCGCAAAGCTTGTGCTGCAAATATTCTTGCAACATCTCTGCTCACAGGTTCCGCTCATCAGGTCACTGAAACCAGCCAACGAACCTCACTCTTGATAGTCGAGCCTGGAGGTCTCCAATGATAATTCGGCCGTGGTCGGCGACGTCTGAAAATACCTGTAGTTTCTTGAAGAACCGTAAGTGGACCTGAACAAGGTGTGCGTGGTTTGACTGCCTCCCATATTCTTAGTGTACGGCCTCTTTGGCGACTCGAAAGATGGACGCTTTTGTATTGCTGGAAACGAGGACTGCTGGGCCCTGGCGACATGTCCAAAGAGCTACTGCTGGAGACGTCGCTGTAGTCCTGTGCTGATCTATCAGTTTAGGAATAGTCTGCAAACGGGCACTGAGTACCACCTGGAACATTTGGGAGGCGGAATTGCATCTTTTTCTTGGCTTATCGGTTTCCTGTTCATGCTTCGACTTTAGGCAATCTTCTGCGCTACCAACATGTCTGTCCTGGATGGGACGCTACACTGGTGAGGTGGAGGACGCACCTCGCGTATCGCCTTGCACCACCACGTTCTAGATATATCCAAGGCTGCTGGGAACACCCATTAAGAGCCTAAGAGTATATGATCTGATAAAAGGCAAGACGCTTCCGCCTATTGAGGTGTGTGGTGCTGTGACGCCACTTCAGAAGACATGCGAGTTCGAATCCCGATGTATCTATCTTTTGCTCGAGCTTGCGGCATTGAGGCGAAAGTAATGACACAGCCATGTGTTGGGTAGTATGTAAGTGTTCCGCCTGAACGCGGTCAATCCTTTTTGCTGGAGAGCAAGCTCGCTGCCTGCATCTAGTTCTGAAAGATAATGATCATATTTGCGAGTGAAGCAGGGTACCGGTGCATATTCACGAGGAGAGAGGAGGTATTCAGAGTTGCTATGCGAAGCTGTTGTGTGCTGGGAAGTGCTCAAAGGTTCCACGAGACATGTAGCCGAGCCGTAAGACAACGCACTCTGCAGTGTAAGAAGTCATAAGATATCTTGAAAAAAATTAAGAAAAATAGATGGCCAGCGCTCGGCGTTTTCAAATCGCCACTCACACCTGCCTCAACGTCGCTGCCGCCAGCTCGCATCCTTGGCGTACTGCTGACGAAATAGGATGCCGCATTGCAGCTCGCCTTCTCTCTTCACCTACACATACCACACACATCATAAGTTCACAAATAGTATTGTATGACATTGACTGAATGGCTGGCGTTGCAGATGGATGAACAACATCCACCTCGTTGGCCTCGGGGCAACCCTCATGCCGCAAGGTATTCAGCTACTCAGCAGCACACCGCTGCTTCGCAATAATGCCAGCAGAGCATGGCTCAGACAATATCAGATCGGATGGGATCTGCTCACAGCCGACAGGCCCAGTCGACTCGGGTTGAGCCCAAAGCGAGCGGCTTCGCTATTTCACAGTTACAACTCGAACAGGAGATCGAGTTACAGCGACAGCAGCTAGACCTGCTAAGTCAACAGCGTACAAAGGAGCTAGAGCAAGAACTTTCCACATTACAGCTAGAAAATGCTACACTGAAGCAGCAGCTAGCCTCGCAGCAGCGGAGCGGGCGTTTGTCGAGAACAAGATCGCAGCCTCTTCTTGAAGACGTCCCACTGTCCGATCCACATCCACCAGTGTAAGCTCCAAAGCGTTCTCGACTCTCTGCTGGCCATGGAACAGGGATCAAAAGCTCACACGAACCTTCAATTTGTAATGCGCTCTCAAGTTCAAACACGAGAACCAGTTGCGTTCGACCGACGTCCCATCAAGGCGGGCCTTCAGCCCCTATACCAATCTTGCGGAAGACTTCAGCCGTCTTTACCTGGCGGTGGTTCTGGATACCTATCTACCTCTGATGGCTTATCGTTCAACAACGGGCAAACATTTTCGAGTGGACGCTTGCTGAACGCCTTTAGTTATGGCTACCCGCGCCCACTTCCATCTCAAAGCCTAGCTCCGCCGGGCGCTTCAGCCGTCAGAGAGCGATTTGGTCAGGAGCTCGAGGAAAATGCCAATCCCCGCTGACCAACCTCGAATCACAGCAGATTCGGACAGCCGCCGCGTGATCGTTCGGACGACGATGGTAACCGTGACTCTGCGCTCTCTTCTAGACACGACTGAGTGGACCAAGAAGGCTCAGGTGTAGACTATGGTTCTCCCCGCCTCAACATATTTGGCTTCAATGGCCAGGATGAAGACGAAAGCGACGTGGACAGCGTTATAGAATCCAAAGAGCATAGTGATCTGGACAAACTGGCCTTGAATTGTGAAACAGGTAGACAACGGTAGCGGGATCTAAGAGTATACTCACCGGCGCTCCATCGACGTCCCACTGCCCGAGGACAAAGCGTAACCATCTTGTATCCTCCGTGCCTGCAATCGTATTTGCAATCGTCCTCAAAGTCCAACTCACGCCATAGCGCTCCCACATCCCTATCCTCGCAGCTCGCGCGCCGCTAGTCGTCTCGATCCAAGCTTTGAGTTAGAAGCACTGTAGTATGGCATGTTTACGCCTAATTCGAGAGCATGGTAATTGAAGCTATTGAACAGGAAGGCCAGAGTGTCCATATGTCAATGCATCCCTGGAATTGCAGGGCGTCATCGAAATCTATTAGAGAGGGGTTTTTTCAGGTAGTCTCTCATGTGGCACGAAGGAAGAGATTAGCTCGATAAGAAGGACTTCGCCGAATCACAGAACGCTGGAAGCTATGGAGAGCTTTTGCATTTCTCTGAAAGAGTCATCTGTGTGCGCCTACACTGTGACCAGAGGAGGTGCCGACAGACGAACGCCGGACAATGCAAAGTAGACGCAAGGAAAAGCTGTAGTTCATGGTGCTGGCATGGGCAGGTAGGAGTGCAGGAAGTACAGGATGGTACATCGAAGGCAACTTTAGGCAACGCACTGCGACAGCGAACGCCAGACGCCGAAGTTGAGGGATCCAATGTGTCCATTCATGCATCCAGCAATGACGGGGAAAGCCTGACTTGCGTAACACTTGGTGAAATGATCAAGAGGGCGAGGATCTATGCTTAAACGCTTCAGCCAAGCCGCAGTGGCCAGATTTGTGCAGCTCGCACCGCCGCTCAGAGCGAGGAGCGAGGTAGGCGCTCAGACAAACCACCTGACAATCACGATCGCAGTGGCAATGGCTACCGCTACCATTACTAGGAGGTTCTCATAACTGGTGTCCGGTCTGAGTCATTCCTCTTCCATAAATCCTTCTTTTCTATCAGCGTCGATTCTTTCTCCCACTGACAGTCTGTCAATGAATTCCAAGACCTTCCTCTTGCGATCAGCTGCCAGCTTCGCCTCACAATTGACTATCCGTAAAATCTTAGCTACCTGCTAAAGAACTTCTTCTCAGACTCCCTGTCAACCTTGGCGATCTGCCAACTGGCTTCTTCGTTCTACTTTCCAGAGTTGGCTCTCCGGCAACTACTGCATACACCCACCGTAATGACCGACGCGACATCAGCGCACTCATGTAGATAAACACCAGCCCGTCTCAACTTCCACGTCTCAGTTCCAAGCTCTTGTATATGCCTCTGATACAGGTGATGCAACAGACGAGGCGCCTCCGTGAAGCTGTGCTCCACAGCCCCAGGGCAAAGATTCATGTTCATGTTGACATATAATTAGCACTCTACTTTTCGTCTCGCGCCGACTACCTCTCTAACCCAACAAAGGGGCAAGCAAAAGTCCGCTTCATGGCCTTGAGTGCATCAAGGCGAGGGGATTCGGTGGGTTGATTTGGTCTCGGTGTGATTCTTTCTAGGCATGACTAGATTATGGTCATAGCGGAAGATGGAGATTAACAGTCAATCTCTAGTGCAGGATATGGAAGCCTTGTGCGGTCAAGTCATGGGCTGAGAAGAGTGTGGAGGGGGAACATGCATCACGTTGGATAGATGACTGGGATTGCGTGATTGGCTGCATGTGGGTACGGTCGCATCTGGTCCATTGCTGCTTGGGTGAATGTATGTCGCGAAGGGGTCATCAAATCAACCGGCTACCGTTCAAGAAGGGGTTCCCATCTTTAGTCCACAGTCTTGTCTCTGACGGCGTCAAAGACGACTCTCTTCGGATCCTGCGCCTGGTCGTCACCCCATTGGATGTTGTATCCGGCGTCTTGCAGATACACCTTCCAGTTCTCGTCTTCCTCGACGAGATTCGGCGGGTGCGCAAGGATGAAAAACCAGGCTACCAGCATGCCCAACACTGCGAATCCAGAGCCGATGAGGAAGACGGCCTGGTTGCCACGCACCGTGTCGTCTCCGTACGATGCAAGAATAGGTTTGAATACCGACGTGCCGATCGCAGCGCCGGCTTTGCTGAACGCGGCACAGAGACCCAGCATCTGCCCGCGAATACTGGTGGGGAAGAACTCAGAGCTCGTTGCAACGATGGTGGCGCCTGGACCGACCTCGCCGAGCGTGAGGAAGAGGCCGTACAACACAATGAACAAGGCGGTGCGCTTCTGGATGTACTCGAGACATCCGCCGATGATGAAGCCGAGACAGGCTTGCAATCCGAATCCGAGCGCCATCGTCCTGCGCCTTCCGATCTTGTCGGAGAGGTAGCCACCAATGAAGCCGCCGGGGATGTAGAAGCAGTTGATCAAGGTACCCCAGCCGTAGGACTTGACGAGGCTGTCGCCTGCGTTGACGGAAGCGGAGATCGTGGAGGAGAAGAGGCCAAAAGGGTAGGCGATGTAGTTGTATATGAACCAGGCTAATGCTGAGCCGAGGAGGGGGCGCCAGTACCTTTTGATGGCGAGGTGGTAGGGCAAGATTGTGTTACGAGCACTGCTGCGGCGTTCTGCTGAAGACATGGCCATGCGCCAGCGGAACCAGAAGATGGATATAGGAGGCTAGGAGGTGTCAGTGAGTCGCAGATGCAAGGAAACAGGAAGGACGTACAATGACACCGAGTGCGAATGCAATGCGCCAAATCTTCTCGTAGTGCGCCTCGCGCTCGTGGAAGCAGAGAAGTAGCAAAAGAGGAACGAGACCCGAGAACACAAAGCCCAGAGACGCAGAAACGTCAGCCACCATGGCGAAAATGAAGCCGCGGTGCTTGCGGGCTCGAGGAGAGTCGTCTGTCGATTCTGCAGTACCGGCTCCTGAGACTGGGTACTCGCCGCCTGCACCAAAGCCAGCAATACCTCGACTGACTGTGAGCATCCAGAAGAGGCCCTTATCGCTGGTTCCATGAGATACGGCCGTCATGATGATGCCGACCGTGAGGAAGAGCGTGGTCAAGACGGCACCCGATTTACGACCAAGGCGATCGCTGATGAAGCCAAACGCTAGCATACCCAGGATCAGACCAATGATGAAGGCGTTGGTCAACTGCGATTGCGTTGCGACGCTGAGGGTGTCTGGATACAGCGCTGTAATGAGCAGGAGAAGCTGACCCATCAAGGCGCTGTTGTATGCATCACTCCCTATGGCGAGGCCAGAGAACAGGACCATGAAAAAGATGGACCGCTTGGAATAGAGAATCGGGGCATGGTTTTCCTCAAAATCGAACTCAGCCGTAGCGGCAGCATGAGTCGAGATGTTCGTATCTCCATCCTTCATCGACTTGGGTGGTAAGCTAACAACATTGCCCTTCTCTTTCGACGGCGAGGATATGGAATCCATGCTGTTCTTGCCTTGCCTGAGTTCCAATATCACGAACAACCTGTGTGAGCGACGCGCAAGGGACCATCCTGAACGTCGGCAGATCGCATTGGCTTTTGTACTGCCGATGTCTCGGAGAATGTCTTCCTTATCGCTGGCTGTAACGGCAGGCGGTTGAGCTTCGGCAGGACGAGCGTCGACCGACGACGAGTGATGTCGCGTTGCGAGGAGTGGGGGTGGATCGCCGTTGCAGCCTTAAGACAGATTCGGTAAGGCGCATCCGAGCATCGTCAACGTCAAGTTCAAGGGCGTGTCGCTTCCTGTTGCTTCAAACTTCAATTTTGGCCATCATGAAAGAGACTTTACTACCTTACCATACACATGTTTCCCGATCACAGGTCAATGCGATAGCACGCTGGGTGTTCTGCGTTGCTGCAGTCTTATTGTTGTTAAGTTGGGTACGTACTAAACCAGATCCTGACAGTGTTCAGGCCTCCAACTTTCCAGGGAGGACTTTTCGAGCTAACTAACTAGAACCATATTTCATATTACAATCATTCAGGGTCACCTTTGAACTTCAGATCAAAGAAAGATGACTTCAAAAAGTGCTCTATCGACACGTATCGTGCCACGGGCTTGAAGTTCCTCGACTCTGCCGAGAGGCCTCCTGTTGAGGAGTATGTTTTGCGAAGGAACAATCTTGCGAAAGCTCTCGCAGAAGAACAAGTCGATGCGTTCGTAGTCGAGCCTGGCTACACATTCAGCTATTATGCCAACATCACTCAGCCTCAATGGGAAGTTTGGGAGCCGGAGGAGCGACCGTTTGTTATGGTCATTCGCCCTGAGAAGCTCTCAGATGGGAACATTGTGGCAAACACTTCTTTCCTTGTTCCACACTTCGAAGAGACTCGCGCAAGGTTGCTTAACATGCCGTTTGAAGAAGACATACATACTGTCACGTATGAAGAGCACTGGAACTACTACACCACTCTTTACGAGTCGGAAATTTGGGGTGAGACCCTTTCACCAATCTTGATGGTCGATGAAGAAATGCGCGATTTCATTCAGCGTGGGTTTGCATCCAATGGATTCACTGTTGTTGGTCTGGATGGTGAGGTCGAGGCCGTCCGCCAGATCAAGACAGAGCGTGAACTTGGCATACTTAGAGCTGTCAACACTGGTACTGTGGAAGCCATACGAGCTATGCGTCAATGTCTCTACGTAGGTGTCACAGAAAACGAGGTCGCGGAAGTGCTCGATGACACAATGAGAGCAGCAGGCATGGATCCATTCTTCGACATTGTGGAATTTGGAAAGAGTGCTGCGCTACCCCACGGTGGCTACGATGGTAGCAGGAAGCTCGAGCCCGGCATGTTCGTGCTGATCGATGTCGGTTCTCACCTTTATGGGTACAGCAGCGATGTGTGTCGCACGTTCTACCCACCGTTTGTCCCGAACCCACCGCCCTCGAAGTACAACGTCACCGAGCAATTGCGCGTGTGGCAAGTCGTGCTTGATGCGCAAGATGCAGCAGTCAAAGCTATGGTACCAAATGGGACTGCTGCGGCAGTGGATATAGCTGCTCGGGAGGTGATTGCAGCTGCTGGATATAAGAAGGAATTTACCCACCGTCTAGGCCATGGCATCGGCATCAAAGCACACGAGAGCCCGTTCCTCAACAAGGGCAACTTCGGAGCCACACTGCGCCCTGGGATGGTTTTCACTGCAGAACCAGGAGTCTACGTGCTTAACGAATTTGGCGTCCGTCACGAAGATATTCTGGTGGTCAAAGAAAATGGCGAGGCCGAGAACCTCAGCGGCGGATTTGCCAGAAGCCCGTGGAAGCCGTAGTTGGAATGCGGTCATTTGGATGTAGCAGCAGCAAATACCTTCACTTAACTAGCAGGCGCCCGCGCTTTAGCTAGCCCGCTCGTCGACCGCTCGCTAGGTGGGACCCACAATTCCACTAGCCCTCTTGCTATATATACTCACTTCACCTCTGCCTACACTCTCACATTTGCACTCTCAACTTATTTCAACCCCAAAGTAACTGGCTAGTCACTCCGCGCCATAACGCCATCATGAGACTTCAACTCCACGACCTCGTCGCCGCGGCGATCATGTTCTTCTTTTTTTGCGTGCCATTAGCAGCTGTAGCAAGCAGCGCTGCTGAAGGTACGCACGCTTTGTGCCGCTTTCGTCAACGTCCATTACTGACTGCAAAAGTTTCCGCTGAATTCACCAACGTCACGCTATCTGGCCCCGGCCTCGTCATGACGGCAGCGGACATCATTCAAGATGAGTGGAAGCTGCCGAAGAAGTGGAACGGCAAGGCCACTGTCGAGGTGTACATCGTCTCGAATCTCGTCGTCAACGTTGGTTATGTCACGGGCTCGGCACTCTACGGCACCATCTGGAGCAGGCTGAATGACCTCTGCCCTGTCAAGGTTGGGAGTACCCAGACCAAGAAGTGCTATGGAGACTTCTTTCCCTTTCCGACCAAGTACAAGGAGGACGGTGGAGCCATCAAAGGTAAGTTTTTTGCTATTGCTGAGCCCGGTACATGTGTGCTGATCATGCCTTGAAACTCAGATGGTCTCGACCAGATCAAGGTAGTCAGCTCCCAATACAAGGATCTGCAAACTCGGAACTTGCTTATCGGAGCTGTCGCTGGCGCGTATCAGGCCATGTCTGAGAACCAGCTAAATTGCTACAACGCAGACTACCCTGCGAGCAACTACCGCTTCTGCAACGTGGGCTACAGGGTCGGCGCTTACACACCTGGTAAATACCTCAAGTCAACTCACTCTACGATATTGTCTGATCAGAGTCATTTTTAGATGGGCACATACAGATGCAACTCAGCTCTGATATCACCGACGACAACGATGGAACCTTCCGTTGCTGCGAGTCGAGAGAGGCGATCGACGCAAAGTTGGACGGCTTAAAGTCAGAGTTGATGAGTGTCTACCCGACGACTTATGGCATGTTTAGAAACGTAGAATGTCACCTCGGTTGTAGTGACGACCAGCAAGCCGACAACGTGGACGTCGACAAGATCTTGGCTGAGGTCATACGGCAGAAATGGTAGTAGGACGGGGAGGGTCAGTTGGTGCTGGGACTGGGCGGAAATGTTGCTTGGCATCACCTCATATGTGAATGTCTAGAAGTGATGATAGTTATGATCGATCTCTGGCCTTTTGTTGCGCTGAATGAAGTCTTGGAAATAGTTCGCCATGCTCTGAGTGATGAGTTGGATATCGAGATGTGTGCCCAGGGAATGTCCAAGCAAGCGCTCCCTGGTCGAAGGCTAGGTCACGAAACCATGATCATACGACTGCAATCTGTGAACTAGCAACAGAAGATGAACCCCATGAATCAGCCTCGCGCTCTCCAACGCTGCGGAGAGCAGTACGACCGTGCTATTTGGAACAGATATACGATTTACTGTAAGAAACGCACTTACAAGGCAGAGAGGGTGGATACAATATGCTATACTTTTAATACAACGCTTTGTCTAATCTTCAAATTAAACACGATTGTTGCACAGATGCGAAAGCGATCGCGAGGCGGTCGTCGAAACACACCATCACGAATCCAGCGCTAGCGTCTCGCCTAGACCTGCCCCTCCTCTCAGAACCTTAGTGACGGGACCGTCCGCGCGCTCCACCTTCATCTCCAGCATGCATAACTCGACGCTACCGGTGCAAGCGCTTTTCTGGGAGCTTGCTCCTTTTTCGCCGTGCCACATGTTCATGCCACATGTCAATCTTTTCCCTATAACCCCCCTAGGATTCTATCCATGAACTTATACCCCGTGTCCCTGCTCGAAAGCAATAACGATCACCCTCTATCCCATAAGACCCACGCCCCGCTCGATTTGAACACGATGCTCGATACTGTATCAAAGCCTACACGCAATGTTACTGAACTCGCACGCGAGGAGAAGGCATTCACGTTTGCTCACTTCACCTGCGAACATGCGTGGGTCATTGGCAACATCCTACGAAATACGCTTCGATCGGCCGACACCTCAGCACTCATACACATCTCGTTTGCAAACCAGACGCTGTTCCACTCGCCGAGTCTACCTGGCATGATGCCCGACCAGGAAACTTGGGTGCAGAGAAAGCGCAACACAGTACTGCGCTGGGGTCACTCGACATGGCACATGAGCTGTCAGTTCGACGGTGACTACAAACGCTTCGCTGAGCATCACGCTATGAGCGGTGATGAATGGGCGAAGTACACGATAGAAGGAGGTGGATACCCCGTCTTCGTGAAGGGTGTGGAAGGCTGCGTTGGTGCCATTGTTATTGTAGGGTTGGAGAGTGAGCACGCACACGGCGTGATTGTGAAGGCAATGGGGGAGTACAAGGTGCTGAGGGAAGGGTCCAAGAGCCCCATGCGCAGTCTGACTGTCAAGTGACTAGATGGTCTGGGGAAAGGCACTGGGCTTGGAATAAATTTGGATGGTTTGGCATTGGATCCTACAGCAAAGAGGGCGAAGAATTAGAGGTACCGTCTACAGGCCGGAAGCCAAATCGCCCACCAACCGCGTCAAAGGCTATTGAGTAACCCCAGAGGAGGTTGCGCCCCGTATTGATGAACGGCGGTCGCAGTGAGGCCTCTGGAAAGACATAGCTTGGTTCGATCGATGAGCCTGCACCGACTACAACACCGTACGACATAACCGGTTCCGCCAACGACGGGAACCCCACGGCCAGCTTCGTTCCAGGTTTCACTCGCTTCACCATCTTCGCTGTGCCATTCTGGTTCGGGTTGCGAATGACAATCTGAGGTATTGTAAAACCTTCCTCAGCTCGGACGTACATCTGGGCGATGCCAGTATCGACAAGTCCAGGACCGCAGTGCTGGCCCTTGCCATCGATGCTGAAGCACATCTTCACCATGGCCCAGTCTCTTCGGTCCTCATCGTGCGTCAACCCAGGCTCGAGGCTTGTGAACGCAAAATCTTGGACTGTTGCTTCTGTCAAGCCAAGATGCACACCCAATGATGAAATCTCGTATCCAAGTCGCATAGATTGGGGGGACGTTTTCCTCCCATTGATCGTCTCAACGTTTAAGAACGCGTTCACCTTCGGCGAAGCATATGGCATACCGTCCTTTGGCCCGTTCCTACCAAAGCCAACGCCCATGTACGTTATCTTTGACGTGTCTCGCACAACGGCCTCTTCACCATTCGGGCCTTGAGGGCAGCCAAATTGGCCTGCAGGTGTGCTTGGGTCATACCATGGACATGTCCAGCTCTTGTCGACCAGAAGAATCGGCACCCTTGCGATGGCTTGCGAGCCGCTTTCCCCGTGGAACGTAATTGGTAATTCTACAAGACGGCCCACGTACAGAATCTTGCTGCTGGTGAAGAAGTGGTGTGCTGGCGTTCCTATGCTCTTGTTGATGTTGGGTAGGATGGATGCGCCGATCAGCGTCATTGTGCTGCCAGTGTCCACGGGCATCTCAATCTCCACATCGTCGATGGTCGTTTGGATCTGCGGCACATGTTTTGGACTGAACTTGTAGATGTATGGTAGGAAGATAGATTCGGTATATTGTGATAGATCCGTGTCCGCAGTAGTCATGCTATTCGACGTTGAGATGACCAGGTAAAGTGTAATGAGACAGAACACAAGGAGGATGCGATGAAAGAGTGTTGAACTCTCACGACTCTGTCGATGCGGTGTTGAAGATGTCGACAAGGCTGTAGCTTCGGGTAGCGGCACTGACGCTTTATAGTGCTTGGTCTTCATAGCTGTTTACAGTCATGAGGCTTGCGGTTCCCCGCAATGTTTTGAACAACTGCCGTCGCGACACGTCAGTGGTGCATCTGAGAGCTGAGACTCGCGGCGTGCTGGTTGGACGCGTGCCGTCAATTGCCGAGAGGAAGAGCGGCCGTGTTGATTCGACGTCACACCTTGGCACCGGGGCAAAGCTACTAGATGTTTGAGACGACACGACCACGATACCTTGAAGCTGGATATTCACGATCATCTAGTAGGATATAACTTTTATCGCGAACTGCCGAAGATCTGGGCACCCCTGTCATCACCCACCCACATCTGCAGATCATCGGTGACACGTGATGATGCGCGACGCAACAGGGCTATGCGAGCTTGGCTCTTCCGCGCGAGCTCACTGGCGCCTGTGCGACAATGTCCAGGCATGATCGAACTTCCCTTATTGTTCGAGAAGGTGGAAACCTACTGTCGACGAGATCCCACACAACATGGGCGACGCGACGCATCTACGCTGAGGCGCCGTCTCATCTCGTCACGACTCGAACGACGCTCCGCAGCTTCAGCGCAAGCGCTTTCGACGACATTCGACGATAATGGGTCGTTCACCCTCCCGCTCCAGTGATGGCGGTGGATCTGCTCGCGTAGAACCACTCCTTCTCAACGCGATCGAAAAGAAGCGACATGCAGAAATCATTGCGATTATCGAAGAGGCCAAGGCTAAGGCGCAACCCATCGAGCACTTGCTGCGCATTGGGCTCATGCGTGCGGTTGAACGAACGGACGTAGAAACCGCCGAATACATGTTGCAAAATGGGGCAAAACCTGACGGTGCGCCGGGGGGCAGGTTGTCGCCTGTGCTGAAGGCTGTCGAAAGGAATCACCCAAAGCTCGTGCAGCTGCTGCTCAGATTCGGCGCAAATGTGGATGCACAAGACAAGCAAGGGCGCACTGCGCTCATGACTGCCGCGTGGAAGAACAACTTTCACATTATGGGCGTGCTCCTCAAAGGCGGTGCAGACGTGAACAAGAAGGACAACAGCGGCCGACACATTCTACACAACTTGGCGGCTGACAAGGAATGTAACTGGGGGTCGAACGTGATTGAGCTACTCCTGCTTCAGAACATTGCGCTCGATGGGCCGCAGGGTCAAGATGAAGGCAAAAGGACCCCTCTTCATTGGGCGGCGAGCACAGGTAAGCGGGAGCTGTGTGAGATGCTCTTGCGACGAGTTATGCCGCCAAGGTCGAACGTGAACGCCGAAGAAGGAAGAGGGAAAGCGCCCATTCATCTCGCAATCGCCCATGGGAGAGACGATATCGTCGAGACTCTTCTTGCACATGGCGCAGATGTTATGGCAAGGAGCGATGGCAGTTGGACGCCGTTACACAATGCGTGCGAACAGGGAACCGTCAGAGTGATCAGAATCCTCCTGGCTGCTGGAGCAGATGTCAACGCCCGCCTGTTGAACGGCATGACGCCTCTGCATGTTGCCGCACAGGCTGGGCACCTCGAGGTTGTACAATGCCTCTTGGAACGAAAAGACATCAAGCGTACCGCACGAGATTCATTCGGTATCACTCCGTTCCTACGCGCTGCGCAAAACAAAAGGCGGGATATCGTCAATTTGTTGGCCCCTTCGAACAACGTAGAGACATTGGGCGAAGACGCTCTGGGAGCCTGCAATGGTTTCGATGCGACCATCGTGGACTTTGGAAACTTTCACAATGACAACAAAGTCACGAAACGGACAGTGTTCGAAGTTCTCTACGGCCGAGATGCTATCAACCCCAGAAAACCCGCCGTAACGATCCTACCAAAGGAATCCAAGGCTACAAGTTTTCGATGGATACATCTTCCAGCTAACAACATGGCTTGGGTTGAGGCTTTGCTGACGAAGGCGTTCATTGAGGAGGGTGCGAATGACGATGAAGGTTTCAGAGCGCTCGAAAGATCGTTCACACACCAACATCGCGGCCAGCAAGTGCACTCACATTTTATGCGACCACTCTGTCAGAGCACCCCGCGAGCGCCCAGGAATCAAGAAGAGTCCGAGGTGTCTGACAGCGCAGAGCACGGTCCACCGCACATAGTGGTCAACAATGGTCTGGGTTTAAGCATCGATTCTATAACGGGTGCGCAAGAATCACCGCTACCTCAGTTCCCACGGGCACCCGCACGTACAGGCACTGTCAGCACGGACCAGACGGATTGGACAGCTGGATCTGCTACTGCATCAGGCACGACTTCTGGGAAAGATGGCAGAGGGAAGCAGAGAGACAAGACAAAGAAGATGCAGAAGTGGAGTGGGTCCAAGCAGGCTGGCAGACGATCAGGCGGTACCGAAACACCTACAAGGCCCCCGGACACAAGGCGCAAACACAGCATGCCAATGACCGACAGCGGACGTCTCAGATCGCCGGGCAGTCCAGGAAGAAAAGACCCTACTGCTGTCGCAAAAGGCAACATCTTCACCTTCATGCCATACTTGCATTTTGAGACTGATCGAAGGAGGCAGGAGATGCAAGATGCTATCACACGAGTGAAGGAGCGTGGCAAGCAAGATGCTCAAATTGCCCCCAAACCCCTACGACGAGCATCAACGTATGACGAAATGCTACTGCGCGCCCATCTGGCATCCTCGCAAACCTCACTCCACGTCCGTCGAACCTTGGACCAGTTCTTCTACCACAACATCGACACTCAATCACGAGATAGGGATCAGGTTGTGTTCAGGTATCAGTGCAAGTCTTCGAACAACGAATATGTGGATCCAAAGATCTTCATGGTCGATCAGCTTTGGATGTGGGTGTTGGGCAAAGACTTGATAGTGACTGCTTTCCCTCAGAGGTGGCAGCAACCTCGGAACGACCCCCTGAACGTCCTTGACGGCATCATCGAGAGGCTCAATAGTAAGACTCAAGAACCTGTGCGCAATGTGTACGATCTGGCCATGGTCATCACTGGGCGGTGTAGCGGCGTTTTCGACCGGCACCGTGTGGGTGACGAGGAATTTCAGTTTTTGGACATGTTCGAGAGCAGCATCGGCGATGCCACAGAGATGGAGACGATGCTGTTCAAGGAGTTCAACACCGCCTCGGCTCAAGCATCAGCCTGGTTGCAACATCACAGACGGGCAAGCCGCTTCTCGCGTCATCTCGAAGCCGAAGGCAGGCAGCGAGAGCATCACAACCGCCGGCATCTACCACATCACTCCCATACGCATGCGCTCACCGACCCGCCGATCAAGGAAGAGCATTTCGGCTACGACGATGACTCGTCACTTGCTCATGCTCCTCTCTTCGTCGACAAGCTTCTGGACATTGGCGCTGAGACGGATCTCCTAGCTGAGACCAAGGACATCCGTGACGAGCTCAACATGATCGCTAAGGTCTTGGAAGATCAGCGCTCTGTGATTCCGGATCTCGAAACAGCCATCACTGATATCTATCTTGAGGAGCACAAGGTACAGAGTGACATGAAACGACGCTTCAGAGAACAACTCAAAATAATCGACACCCACTTGAAAGATCTTGAGCGGATGGACAAGCAAGCAGAACGCATCTACAAGTCAATCACGGACCTGCTTGATCTCAAACAGAAGCATGCAAACGCGTTTGAAGCACGCTTTGCACGTGATCAGGCTGCTGGTACCGCGCGTCAGAGTCAGACAATCATGGTGTTCACTATCGTCACTATCATATTCCTACCACTGAGCTTCATTGCAGCCATGTTTACCATCAACATTAAAGAATTCCCACACCAAGAGGGCAGCGACGAACCGAGCCTTCCAATGTCTTTCGTATTCAAATACATGTTCGGCATTGGTTTCGCAATCTCCATCCCTTTCATCGCCATCGCATTGTCCTTTGACGCCATTGGAGATTTTTTCCGCGAAGTCAAACGCAGATGGCGGGATGGCAGGGCCAACACTGCACATACACACCACGACGGGCAGAGCACTGCAGTCGTCAGTGACGAGAAGATGGGCATTGAGTATGCGGTCGACATGCGCGCCCTCGATCAAGCACTCAGCGCTGGACGCACCAGTATGGTGCAGGCCAACGGGCGACGCAGCATCGAGAGCTACCTGGGCAACGGGTATGGTTACGGCGCCGGAACGACTCTTCGTACCGCTGCGAGTCGCAGCACCGGAGGTAAAGATGCGGTGTATATCACCACTCACGGAAATGGCATGACGACGGTGGGTGGAAGACTAAGTGTGGATGTTCGACCGAGTCCTGTGGAGAGGATCAGCACGGGTTTCCGGATGAGGAGCAGTACGGATATTGAGCGTGGCTAGGAGGCTCAAGAACGAAGCGACGTTGAAAAGGGCACGAATTTGATTTCAGTATAGTTATATACCCCACGTTCTCGAGCGATGACGAATTTGCATAAGACTGGAAAGACATGAATGAGTAGGCCAATGTCCCTGATGTCGAATTTATGAATCTTTCACTGGGTGCTTCCACTGCTGGTACCCTACCCAAGCCTGGAATCCGGCGATCACCAAGCCGAAAAGCCCGATCGTCACTGCGATGAGCACACCAATTGTCGTTGCCATGAGCATCTTCCTTTCGGCGCTCTTCGTACCCCCTTCGAAGAGTCGCTCAAACCAGTTTCGTGGGCTTGGATCCTTCAGCTCGTCGTACAACCGTGCAAGTCGATTACCAAAATAAGCGTACGTGATTTCCATCGGCTCGTCATGTTGTCGGAAACCCGCGGATTCGTTGAAGAGGAGGTCCGTATCGAAGCCTTCCTTTCTCACAAGGGAGCTTCGTAGATCGTATGTCTCTTGGTTTGGGGGAAACAAGACATGCATCGTGTCTAGTATTTCAAGTACCAGTGCTTGTGGCAAATACGAGGCAGCGGGGTTCTCTTTGAAGGCGAGAACTATCTGCCGCAATACTGGGGTATCATGGAAGACTTGCAGAACTCTGGTAGTGTTTTCGAACATCAGATGGTACCGGATATCCTGAGTTGCTTCCAAGGTGATCCTGACACTCTGCAAGTTTCTTGCCGACAGCGCTCCTAGTACGGCTCCGCGTTCGCTGCAAGATTAATTGCAATCAAAGTAAGGATGGTGCTCTTAGAGGAAAGCCTCATCAAAGTAGGCGTTAATCAAAAGAGGATCGCGCTACGGTAGGAAAGGCATGCCTGCTTTAATAACATTTATTTGTTCGTGTGAGTCTGTTGAAGCCGTGCAGAGCAGAATACTCGCAGCAATACTAAAAGCTTAATTCTAGTCGTATGTACAGCGTCCCTCCACTATAACCATTTGATTGCCAAAACGCTCGAGTACCAAATCCTTCCGTGGGATTCTGGGGCAATCCTTTATGAACTTGATCAGATCCAGAAGATCTTTGTGATGCCGTCATACTCTCAAGGTATGTTTTGGGTCCCTTTTTCTGATTCTTTGCTAACTCGCGACAGTGTTTCCTCCCGGCTGCTCTGGGTCTTGGGTGATCCATGAATCCCGAACTGTAGATGGCTCACGACGCGTAAGCGGTCAGGTTGCAGCAAGTGATGTACTTGGCAGTATATCGGGCGTTCCATTCGAGGATACCATCAACGATGTTGAGGAAGGACTTCAAGCGAGGAGTGTGACTATCCTGCGGGAGCTTACAGATGATACGGTTGTGACTGCACAATCACAACAAACGGAAGTGGAAAGGCATCTCGTCTCTTTGTTTACGAAGGAAACTCTAAGATGGCAGTGTTGCCACTGCCACGCAGATAACAGTCATGACTACAATTTTGGTTGTTGGAATTGTTCCCATTGGAGGGACAAATGCTGCTCAATCTACGCAATCGGAAACTGAAACTGGTCATAAGAGTAGACTGTAGCATCAAGCGACTGTATGTATGCATTTGCGTATCATCACATCAGATCTTAGGTACCCGCAAATTGCTCGGTACGAATCGCACTCGAGAATAACAACAAAAGCTATCCAGTCTACATGGATACATTTCTGGGTGCTCAAAACTTAGCTCTATGCTAAATCTGAATTGTTTGTTTCTTTCAGAATCGATAAATTCGTGAGATATGCAGGAGTGCACACGTGGATGCACGACGCGACTTGCCTCGAAGGCGGGCGCGCCTTCCATCGCTAATTCATGCGCGCCCGCAACATATACCCATATACAACACACAATCTAAATACCTGCTCCAAATCGACATTGTATTCTTCATCATTCGGGTGGCTACCCTAGATCACTTATCTCCCAGACACAAGAAGCGCAGCGAAAGATGTCGCCCACAGAACCCACAAAACGCGTGACGCGTTCTTCGACGCAATTGCAGGCAGTGAAAGTGCGCGCCAATACGAAGGCTAAACACATACCCGTGCAAACCAAGGGCACCGCAAGAATCGACAAGCATGGCACAAAATCCACAGGCAAGGCAAGGCGCGTCGCGGAGACTGCGCCTAGTTCGAAGTCAAACACGGAACCCAAAGAAGACCACTCCAACGATGAAGAAAACGATGGAGACGACCCGAATCCAGGTACATCAGCAACAACGCCAAAGAACGTTACAATCTTCACCGTAAACTCCGAGCTCGTCAAAAAACCGATCATCTGCCACGAATACACACCCTCCTCAACCCCAAACCAAACACCCTTGATATTCACCCACGGCGCAGGCGGCACCCTCTCCGCGCCGGCCGTCGTCCACTTCTGCACAGGCTTCTCCTCCCCCTCCGCAACCCCAATCCTCGCATTCCAGGGCTCCATGAACCTCGGCGCGCGCGTCAAGGGATTCCACGCGTGTCGCGCGCACGTTCGCGGACTCGAAGGTGGCGCAGACCAGCCGCTGGTGTTCGGGGGACGCAGTATGGGTGCGCGCGCTGCTGTTATGGCTGCTACTGAGTGTCTTGCTGCGATGGAGGGGGCGCAGCGGGAGAGGGGGGCGAAATTGCTCCTTGTCAGTTACCCGCTGCAAGGGCCGAAGGATGTTAGGGATCAAATACTCCTGGATCTGCCGAAGAGCGTGGACGTGTTGTTTGTTGTTGGCGAGAAGGATGCGATGTGTCCGCTTGAGTTGTTGCAAGGGGTTAGGGGGAAGATGAAAGGTAGGAGTAAGGTGGTGGTGGTGAAGGGTGCGGATCACGGGATGAATCTCAGGTCAGCAAGTTGGACGAAAGAGGTTGGCGAGAGTACAGGGAGAGTAGCGGCATTGTGGTTGGATGGGCAGATGGAGGTAGAGGGTGAGGTGGTGTATGTGGGCGAGGAGGAGTAGAGCGATAGACACAGACAGCAACTACATTGAGGTCGTCCTTGAACGTCGACCCTGGTATCATTTCGTATACGTACATAATCGTGTGCTCTGCGCTCGAGCATCTGCTGTCTCTCAGTCCTCTCGTGCAATCACGACACCTTCGTCCCATTCTGCCTCCTCATCGATGACGCCGCCAAACTCACTCGCCATAGCCAGCTCATCATTAGCGCTCAGGACACCCTGAATGTCGCCCGAAGCAATCTCCTCATACGCAGTCGTAATGCCCGTGATGCGGCACAATCGCGCAACAGACGCCATCATGACCAGGCCCAGCATAGCGAACGGCCCTACGGCGATGAGCTGCGAGAACTGGCTTCGCAATGTCAGTACCGTCCAATGCGTCAAAGGCGGGGATACAACTCACCAGTACCACACGTGGACGCACTTCTCGTCCCAGTACCGCAGTCTCGCTTCAATCTTGGCGGGGCGTTCTGATTTCTTGCTTGTCTCCATTTCGGAGAGGAGGAGGGCGAGCTGCTTCCGGAACGCGTGCAGACTCTTCCACCAGTGGCTGCGGCGGTGCTGATTGCGATTGCGTACGAACAGCTTGTTCAACAGCTCGTAGATGTCGATTAGCATGGCCTTGTCATGCTGTGATGCGTTGGAGAGCGGGGCGGCGGAGATTGGAGTAGCCATCTTGGTGGTCTGAGATGTGAGGATAGGAGCCATGGTGAAGATCGTAGACAACAGGCGGACTTATGGGTATTGAGGAGAGCGGAGAAAAGGCACGAGAGGTTCCCAGAGTCTGTGATAAGCCGCGGGATGCAAGTTCGCGAAGTATTGAGTTTCTGCGGGCTGCCGGTGCGGAAGCGGAAGCTGTGCCTATGCGTAGGCTTGGAGATATTTAGGTGTGTAAAGTCGTTGAAGAAAACGCAGCGAGCCGTCACAGCGGTGGCCTTCCAGATTGCAGAGAAATTGGTGTAGAGAAGAAAAGTGTTTGCATGCTTTGCCGGGAAGCGGTGAAGAAGAAATGCAGCCTTGAGCAGCGAAATCGCGATGAAAGTGAAGAAAGAAAACGCGTTCGACGCGTGTGCGTGAACCAGAACTCGATATGCGTACTCGAGCTCCCGTTGCTAAAAGTGCACAGCACAAGCTCTGTCAGGGTTTACCACGTGATATTAGTTGTCCCTTTATAATGTCAACATGCAGTGGGTGGCAGCGGACGTCTTTATGAGGTCGAGAGGACGTCTTTGTGAGGTTAAAAAATCCCCGGTCAGAATCTGCAAGCGGTGAAGACTTTGCTAGCACAGGGTCATTCGCGACACCTAGTAATCCTCGCAATACCCAGCGAGTGAGCTATCGTGATGTTTGGATTGTACTCTGATGTGAGACGCAAGCAGTATGTAGCACAAATCCGGGGATTGTGGGCATACAGCAGGGTCTCCTGAAGTAGTCGAGACGCGCGTGACTCTCCTCTTGTACGACAATCGCCTCAGCGGTAGACCTAAAGCGTGAACCGGAAGACGTGGCTATCTACACCCGGAGAATGCAATGAAGACGATGATGATTCGAGGATGGTGCAGGTGTTTACGTTCAGCGTGGGTGGGCTGGGTTGAGATGGCTGTGGGGGCCGCATCTGGGTTTCCCGTGAAAGGCGCCAAGATGCTAATAGTCGACCTGTGTGCATCCGTTGCGCTTACTGTGCCTCTGTTTTGTCTAGGAGGAGCTTTATCCTGCCGCTTTCCATGCTCAGGAATGTCATGGGGTGCGTAGGGAACGGTAGAGCTGCTAAGGCTGACAGCCTTGCATTCGGTTCCGCACTTCCCCTCCGCGCCCGAGCTATGTGCGTGGGGTAGCTCCTTCCACCACTGCACGCTCCCTCTTCCCCACCACCAGACCCGGCTCTTCCTCATGCAAGCTCACTGAACAGGACATTTGGCCTGCCGTTCATATGACGAGGCAGATCAAGACCATTATTGAACTGCAATCTCTCGCGAACCTCTGGCGCTCCTGTCCTCGACCATGGCCCAGCCCCACACGACGAGGCCGGCGAACAATGTGCTGTCGATACCACCCTCAACCTGCGGAGATCCTGTAGCCAACGCGCTGAGAGTTTGAGAGGCTTGAGGTCTATCCTGTCTCGGCAGCGAATGGGTGCATCGAGCATCGAGGGAAGACGCGCATGTCCATCAACAACGGATGCCCTCTCCAAAGGATAACTATGGCGGCCGGCATATATGGCGAGTCGAGAGAAATCACATCCTCAATCGATTTTGCAGTATTTGGTCAGGGGGTGAGAGCGAACGACTGCTGCACGCTTAACCAATAATTACCGTCTTTCCTGTCCTTGGAGCCGAGTTCAGCAGCAATTATCGACAGCCAACCACGGATGTCATCGCCCAAGACGAAGATAAAAAGAGTTGGGAATGCACACCGGCTTCGAACATGAAGCGGTGTTGCCGGTCACACAGACGAAGTGGGGAGCAGGCACCGTCCCGGGTACGCAAGGATCAGCACTTTCCGGTCGACATCTTGCTGGAACAGACGGTCGATGGCTGTGGTGGAGAATTATTTGTCGAAACCAGCTTTTCCTGCGAGCCTGGAGGCTGCAGGCTTGTACCGTGACTTTTTCGATCAAGTTTGCGGATAATTCGACTGTACTCAACATCCTGTGGCACGTCGAACGTAGCATGCTGCAGTACTACAGTGACTGCAATAGAAATCCTGGCGGCCTGCGTACATGTATACAACGATGGACAGCGACATATTCCCATGCTGAGTCGCGCCACCCCGGGTCTGTCATCTCTTCCTGGCTTACTTCGGATGGCACCGAAGTTTACCGATAGCGGCCTGAAGGTATCCTTGCTAGGTCTAGGGTCGACCGTGGAGCACCGCAAGAACGCTTTTAGTCGGCAGAACAATGCTTCTGGTCTCGCTCGTCGTCTCATTGTCATTATCGGGCACTTGTCTTGTTGTCAGTCAAAGTTCTCTTCCACGAGAAGAACGAAGGCAGACTCGGCTTGGTACATGTGGACAAGCAAACACCGCGAAAGCAGCAGCCGTTGAACGCACACCACGGAGGCATTCAGGTACCCACAAGCCCCTAGGAACCTTCTCAGAAACCTCAGAAGCCACCAAAAGCAGCATTGACGAAGCCTTCGAGGTTACAATCAAATGCGGGGGCTTCCACGTCTGTCTCCGCAAGCCAGGACCTCGGGGAACACATACCTGCGAGCAGATGCTCTCCACCATCCACCTGCTCATTCTCCTCCCAGCGCGCCTTGCTACTGGTCAAGAGCCCACACCTGGAGGTATGCCCGCGCCCACACAAGCCAAGCAGCACCAACCAACCACTCCTGCTGGTGACCAACGAAGTAGCCCATCATCTGCGCCCAGTCTTCCCAGTACAGCACCCACTCCTCCTGGTCCTCGACGCCAGGCACGTCTCCCATGTCGGCCAGTTCTTCCAGGACGGTGCCCATGCAGGCGTGGAGGAACAGGAGGCGGCGCTGCATCTGGCTGGCCACTGCAGCTGCGAAAGCGGCCATGGGTGCGGTTGGAGCAGACATGATCTCGCGGTGTGTGTGTGTGGATAGTGTAGAGAGATGATGAGAGAAGAGAATCGTCTGCTGCAAGAGCTATACGAATGAGATGTTCGAAAAGCCGTGGTCTTGGTGTTGCGAGGAGCGTGTCCGCCGCAAGCTCTCCCATATCACTACACACATCGCGGGCTGCTGCAACTGCGTCCGTGCACCCACCTCTAGGCGCGTCTGCTGCTTCGTAGTCCTCAGCGTGCTGTAGAACGAGCATAAACAGGAGAGGAGATCTCGTGTAAAGCATACATCTGCAGTCTCAGCAGGTTATCTATCTCGAAACTCGGCGCTGGGAGCACACCATATTCTGCGGCTTTGCTGCGGGTGCTTCACCAAGTCTCATGCTGGCTCCCAGATGTTGGGAGAGAGCGTAACAGCGTGCAAGTCATGGCTGGGAGCATACTATGGCTCTTGATAGGGCATGTAGCTTCATGGCCACACCCTGTTTGCCTCTGTGAAACGCGCTCTTTGCCTCCCCTTGTGCCGCAATCATCATCACAAGCTGCACCATCCCTGCATTGTAAGCCTGAGAAGAACCACACATGAAAAATCTCTTTCCAAAGACGGGGAGATCAATTACGCAAAGAGCAAAACATCACGATGCACAAGGGGACGAGTACATTAAGCAAGGCTTTTGTTCTATGGAACCGGAGTCTGAGCTACATCATCTGCACAGAGATTGTATCCACACCCATCATCACACCGAAATCCAGATCGGATTCGAAGTCGAACCAAAAAGCCAGCAACACTAGTGTCGTACGATACTCATACCTCAAGAAGCCCTGTCAAAGCATCCGGATCTAACAACCATGTGGTAACAGATCGAAACAATGGAGGAGCCAGAAGAGGCCTGTCGCAAGGAGGCTCCTAGGCGAAGATGCCGTTGGCCTGATCGCGGCGGTCAGGGCGGATGTAAGAAGGACTGCCGTTGACGCGAGGGCGACGAGTCGGAGTCTTGATGGTGGTGCCAATGTGGTCACGCTCATAAGGATTGTTAACGACTGGAGCGCCGATGACACCGGGGTGGTTGACCGCGACGGAGTTGGGGGAAGTCTCGTGCTCCGCGAAGTATTGGGCGATGTGGGTCATGGGAATGTAGTTGAAGGGGATGTATCCAACCTGACCCTGGCCGTGGTTGTAGGAGTACCACACCTCGACGTCGCGCTTCTGCAAGTCAGTGAGGCCTTGGAGCGGAACAGGAGCAGCGCGCTGGCGAGCGAAGTTCACGGCAGCCTGCATCATGTCGCGAGGGGTACCGCGATCATAGGCGCTGGCACGGTTGCGGTGCTCGGTGACGGCGGAGAACCCGTGAGGAGGGTAGAGACCGACGCTGCGGGCGCTGTCCATCGAACGCTGAAGCTTAGACAGGTTGTCAGGACGAGGGAAGGACTGCTCGGTGCCGGTGGAGCGAAGCTTGTCAGAGACGTCGGCATCGAGGTAGGTGAGGAAGAGACGAGGACGACAGAAGGGAGTCTCTTGCATGACGGAAGAGTTGCGGAACTTCTGCACCAAAGCCTCGCGACCCTGGATCGTGGCATATGAGATCTCGGCAGCCTTGGACGATCGGTATGCAGTCCAGCAGCGACGCTCGATGCGGTCGATGAGTGCGATCATGCCACCAACGTCGGCAAAGTTGATGAAGGCGTAGCCCACGTTGCAGCCAGACTTGAAGTCAATACGAAGGTAGAGGAAGTCGTAAGTGCCGAAGCAGACCTCGTCCAGGATGGTCTTGAGAGACATCTGAGGTCATGGTCAGTAAGGCACCGCAACAGACAGGAATGCTGGACTTACCCAGTCCATCTTGTTGGGGATGTTGCGCAACATGATGGTAGTGCGAACATCGCTGCCGTCGAGGATGCGCTCACGGCGGACACGGTTGTGCTGATCAGCTGGGTGACGCTGGTATGGGCCGTTGAAGGGGCCAGCAGCAGGGCGGTATCCGACAAAGCGACCCTGGTCATCGACGCGAGGCTTGGTACGATGGGGAGAGTTCATGGCTCGCTCGCCAGACCAAGGCACAGGCTCGTTGATTGCCCAACGGAAGGTCTTCTGTGGGGACGTTAGCACAGATGCATGGATGTATGTCGAAGGGGAAAAGACTTACTGCATCGTTGATCCCCCAAACCGAGTCAAGAGTCAAGCTCTGAACAGCTCGGGTGGCGGCATCGACGGAGTGAAACTCGACGCGGAAGACAAGCGTCATCCTAGTGTCATGGGTCTCGACATGGACGCAGTTGCGGACTGTACCGAAGACGCCAGCTGTGAGCTCGATGGCCTCAGTGACTTGGGAAAGGTCGGCATCGGTGAACTCCCAGTTGGCCTGGTCAGGATGAGGTTGGATGAAGACTGGTACCTTGATGGAGCCCTCGAACTCGTTGAGCTGGGCGGTGTCCTGCGACTTGGCAAGAGCGAACTCGTACCCGGTGATCCAGTCGACGACGAAGCCGTGCTGTGCGAGGACGTCCTTGGCTTCAGCAGCTTCGCGGAGGTCTTCGTAGCGAAGGTGAACGCCACGAGTGTAGACAGGCACGCAGCTGGAGAAGCACTGGTACTGGGAGTGGGTGAGTATGCTTCAGCTTGGCTCGGGTGAGAGTGACTTACCAGCTTCATCTGGTGCTGAACGCTGAAGAGCTCATGTTCGGAGTCGACACCAGCATTGGTGCCGTCAGGAAGCTGAGTAATGAACTGGAAGCGCGAGATGAACGACTTGTCGTCCTCGGACAGCTCGTTGGCGAAGAGACCCTGGTAGTAAGGAGCGGGGAAAGGAAGAACGCTCTTGTACTTGGGAGAGGCAGCACCGGTGTTGTGGTGAGACAGCTTGCCGTTGTCCGTGACTGTCACCTGGCTGAGGTTGTTACGGCGATGCAAGCCAGCCGAGCGAGTGTAGCGGGCGAGCTCAGGTGAGTACAAGGTAGGGTCAGTGCCAGCATAAGGGCTGGAGGAAGGGCCAATGCCGGTAGAAGACTGGGGTGAGTGGTGCGACATGACGAACGAATGCTGAACAAGTGAAGTACTGATGTACAGAAACGATGGATACGATGAATGGGTAGTGGCCAAAGAGGCGATGGTCAAGGTCCAGGTGTCAGAAAGAAGAAGACTGAATGAACCAAGTGTCGTGTGGGTGAGTAAAGAGAAGGAAAGAGCGACGAAGGCAAGGCTTATGAATACCACGATCTTGGCGCCCACGAGGCGCTATACCTCGCCAGAGCACGCAGACAGCGGTTCTGCCAGATGTCTGTGCCTTCATCGCAGGAGGATGGCAGGAAGGAACTCATCGTGATGCTTCTCGGCGCCTGGGCTGGGATGAACGAGGGAACAAGACCTCACCCACAGCTCTCCAGCATGCGAGAACGGCAACAGCGGGAAGAGCGAGACCTGCATTACTGGAAAGCGGCTGTCCAGCTCAAACACCTCGAACTTTTACAGCCACTAATCGAGAAAGGGGGCGAGCGTGCACTCGAGTTGCAAGGCTGCTCCAGAGCTTGGTGTTCCTCAACACCACGATAGTCAGCCAGGTGGGGCCACGATCCTCGGCGTGGCAGCCCTTGTCACCGCCCGCAAGAACAGGCAAGAGCAGCTCCGAAGGCGGCGTCTGCAGAGGATGGCGAGAGACAGACACCCCTCATCGTGAGCTTGCATGAGCAGACCACACTGAAGTGTCCGTCCAGCGAGCTGGCAAGGGTGGAGGCAGCATGTGTATTGTTGCTGGGATGCTCAAAGAAGTGTTCCGGCGAAAGTGTGCCACAGCATGGGAACTGGACACAGCCCTGCTCGGGAATGTAGTACCCACGGCGTTTCTTTGGTGCCCTTGTGGAGGTAAGTAGTCCAGTGCGCATGGGTCTGGTCAGACAGCTGCAACGTCTGCGATAGCTTAAAGCTGAGGGGCACGGCAAACCTGACATCGTTTGCTGCAGCACCATTGATTGCACGACAGTTTGAGCTGAAGAGCGGTCTTGGGTTCACGACATTGCCGCGGTGTTGTCGGCGACGTTACGGCCTGTCACATATCAACATACGTAACGAAAGGAGACTCAAGGCCCGTTTTGTGAATACCGGCAACTCCAAGGCGTCAATGACCAAATAAGGGGTCTTTCAATCAGGAGTATCTTCGACATCTGGTTCGATTGTGTAAACTCAATCAGGCTTTTGTCAAAGATGTTCATTCTAGCAGTCCAAGATAACTACCTACGCTGACCTACATGCAAAAGGGTATCATAATCACGTCGACCGTCAAACTGTCCTGTAGCATACGCCTACTTCTTCAGGGCATCCGTGTCTCCTTCAAACATCCACTTGTCCTCGTCCAGGCTCGCCACCTTCTTTGCCAAGCTCGACTTCAATGCAGTCTTGACCTCCGCTTCCACCGCCTCCCTGTCCCAGTGCGCATTCTGCTGGCTATACAGCTCGATCATCTGATTCTCTTGCTCTGTCCTTGGTCAGCGCCATGTATGCTCTGCATAGAAGCGTTCTCAGTGTCGATAACTTACCAGTTTCCTCGTCAATTTCTTTGGCAGTCCCCAACCCTAATGCCATGTGCTTGTAGACCATTTGCGGCGCAAACAGGGCATATTCGCCCTCAGGGGTCCGCTCAACGAGCTCGTCCTCCATGGGCTGCTGGAAGATTGTAGCTGTGTCTGGGCGTACGGCAGTGGGGTTTTGTCTTCGTGAGCCTTGGAATAGGTTGCGACGAGCGCCGGGGGGCGGCCGGACGGCGCGGGTGTGGTCCATTATAGGGGTGCTGTGTGGATGTGCTTGATGTGCGCAAAGTATGGTGTCACGATGCCTGAGCAGAGGTCATGCGGATGTGTTTGGATCGATGATCGAGGTTTGCATAGCTCGTTGGCAGATCTGTGGTTGCGGTGATGTTGGATGTTTACCTGCCCATGTGGGGCCGCCGGAGGTCTTGCGGGGAAGGCCGTAGAAGGCGGAGCTTTGTCGAGCTTCAAGTGCAATGACGACGCGTTCAGCGAAAAGTACGACAACAGCAACTTTAAGCCGAGTTACACGTCTCCTTACGCGTCAAAACTCATCGCCGTCCTAGCATATCGCGAACGAGGTTTTCTCCACCCCTGTCGAACGTGCCAATCAATCGGACGCTTCCAGCGTTTGACCAGACATTTCCATCACAGCAAGCAATTGCTAAGGCTCCATACATACGTCTTCTACATGGCGGATCCCACGTCAGGTACAGCTCTTTCAACACTGCCCCCGAAACCACCCAGTCCTGCACCAAGAGACGAAAGCAATTCGCCTCCCCGCAAACGACCAAGAACCAAAGCTCCACCACAGATGGCGGCGTCGAACACAGCTGTTGTAGATTTCGCGCCTCACCCCGCACCCCCAGCCACTCCGCAAGATACACCGGCTCACTCGTCCGAAGTACATCGCTTCCCCATACAACCGCTCAACCGCTTTCAGGGCGCCTCGGCGAGCATAAAGCGCCCACGTGAAGTCGCAAACTTCTCCTACGACGACAACCACGAGTACCGAGATGACGAGTCGAGCATCAAATACTACATACCGCCACCCATGGGTGCAGATCTGAAGGAGGGCTTTGATACATTCAGGCACTACGAAGACAAGGAAGATCCACACCTTGACAGCCTGCTCAGAGCCCTGGCCCACAAAGAGAGCAAGAACGTTGAAAAGAGTCCGATTAAAGCAGACTTTGCGACGTGGAGAGGCATGATGACAAAAGTGAGTTGACGGAGCCCAACAGCCAGGGCACCGAGGTGAGCAAGATGACTCTTCTTCCCTCGTCTGCCCCTCAAGCACGCATTAACCTCCCACAGATCATGACTGCACCCTACGACAACTTCGCCGAGTTCAACATGTTCGCTACCCTCCACGACGGCACAATCTACATCGAAGAAGACTTCGCCGCCCGTGCTGCCTCGCGCGCCGCCGAATCCTCCCGCCCACCACCGCGACATCAACATCCAGACCAGCAATCGCAAGCCATGATGGCCTACTGGGGCTACAAGTTCGAAACTCTCTCCTTGATCCCTACCCCACCATCCACCACACCGCCCGACCAGATCCGCAAACACCAGCAATCTACCACCTCCAACCACGCCCAACACTGCTCCATCGTGCACACCTCCTTCGGGCCGCACTCGCTCCTCCTCGGCGGCGAAGTCGACGGCCTGCTCGGCCCCAAGCCCAGCAACCCAGACACGACAATACCATGGGTGGAGCTCAAAACAGCCGAAGAACTACCCCCTCCAGCGCGCCAACAGCACCGCGACGTTCTCAAATTCGAGCGCAAGTTACTCAAGTTCTGGGCGCAGAGCTTCCTGCTCGGTGTCCCCAAGATCGTCGTCGGGTTCCGCACTAAGAGCGGGATCCTCAGGGGCTTGCAGACGTTCAACACGCATGAATTACCGGGCATGGTCAGGAGAGGTACGGGGTGTTGGGATGGCAATGTGTGTATTAATTTCGCTGCCGAGTTCCTAGCGTGGTTGAAGGAGACGGTCAAGGGGGGGGGAGTGTACAGTGTTGTGTTGAGGAAGAAGGGTGGGGTTGTTGAGGTGAGGAGGGTGGGAGAGGGAACGGGAGGGATTGTTAGCGAGGAGTTTTTGGCGTGGAGAAAGAAGGGGAGTGAGCCACTAGCAGGAGAAGCAAAGACGGACGACGAGCAAAAGACAGAGTCGACTGCCTGAGCACATTCGATCACTAGATACCCACACCGAGAACACACAGTCTCCACAACCCCCTCAATTCCTACCCAACCCAAACCGGCTCCCCAGCGTCCCAAACCGCTCGCTTGGCGCACTCTTCGTCGGACTCTGCGCGGCGACCTGCGCACCCTCCTGACACTTCTCCAGCAGAATCGCACCCTTGAGCTGATCCACCTTACCATACTTCTTATTCCTCTGACTGATATCGTAAAACTCCAAACTATCATCCGTACCCATAAGCGCGACGGTCTGCGTCAGCTCGTCAAGGTTCTCCATCAGGATGGGGTTGCCGAGACTCTCGACGAAAGAAACGAGGTACTGCGTGTCTGTCGCGAGTGAGGCGACGGCAGGCGGCGTAATGCGCTTGACTGATTCGTCGAGGGTGAGCGCCAGAATGGCAGTGGAGGCGTGGGATAGGGCGTCGAAGTAGATGAATTCCTTGACGTCTGTGGGAAGCGCTAGTAGCACGGAGCTCATGATGTTGCTCAGGTAGCGTGTCAATTCGAGCATGTACTCGCTTGGCTCGGTGGCGGGCTTGCTTGCCATCCAGTCGTACTCTGCTGTCTCGATTAGGTCGTCGATCTTGGAGTTTACGAGCTCGAAGATGCGGTCGCTTGCTTGGCGTTTCGCTTTCGAGAACTTGTCGGTCGCGGATAGAATGATGGGTGTGGCGGATGACGGCGAGCTGCGCGCTTGGAAGAGCAGGTCTTGTAGCTCGACGCAGGCGGTTTCGAAGTGCTCGAGGTTGGTGAGGATCTGCACGATCTGGCCAGGGTACTGGGAGGAGAGGCGGTCGATGAGAGATTGGCAGACCTTCTGGCAAAGGAGATCATCGAGCGCTGTGCGAAGAGTTTCGTCGATGATGGTTGACTTTTGGAAATAGTCATCAGAGAAGAGGTAGATCTGGTTGAGGAAGTTTCGGATGTCGATGCAGCAGAGCGGATACATCTGAGAGAAGGGCAGGACGCAGGGGAAGGTGAGTTCCTCGCGGTCCTTGTCGGGCGTGTACCAGCTCACAGAGACGACCTTGTCGTATTCTTCATGGCTGTTGATAGGCATGGGCATGTAATCGTCAGTCTGGACGATCTCGAGGAAGTCATCGCTGAAGCGCTGCTTCAAAAGTTCCGAGTACTTGGAGAAGAGTGTCAATAGTAGGTCGTTCATAGCTGCCACGGAGTAGCCGATTTTCTTGAGGTCGTTAGCGAGCGTAGGGAAAGGCGCAGGGCATGCACTTGCCTCCATGGTGAGCATGAACAGTGCTATTCGACCCTTGATCTTTAGTAGCAGCTCATCGCTTTCGACTGTGGGCAGCGAATCTGTAATGAGTTTGATAGCGCTTTGACACATTGAGTCCCACAGTTCATCAACCTATTCGTGTTAGCACTCTGTATCAACACCTGACGTCCATGTACTCACGTCAGCCTGCTGTCGTAGATTTGTCGTCTTCGCCATAGTTGCCTTCTCGATGATTGCAAAACCTGCAATGCTCTCAAGAAGACTGCTGAGGTCGTCGCACTCATCCTGTAGCAGATTGAGTTTATTAGGGATGATCAGGTCCTTCTGCGTCCGCCTGTCTGCAGCATACTCAGCCTTGAACTGGTCGCTCTTCCCAAGCGTTTCGTTGATGTGCATTGCTTCAAACAACGGTGAGAAGTCAGTCTCGTTTCCGGCTTCTTCATTATTCAGGATGTCAAACTCGTCCGTCTCGTCAGCAACAAGCTCAATCGACGAGTTGAGCTTGAACTTCGCAAACCGTGTGTCAGCCTCGGCCCGGTCGGCGTTGCGCTTTCTTCGTTCATCCGTGTAGTAGAAAGACACTTCGCCAAGAAATTGCGAAGACTCTCGGATGCGATAAAGCCATGTGCTCAAGTCCGTCTTGACCGCTTCTCGGATCTGATCCTGAGTCTGCGGTACCGACTTTTCGATCAGATTCGCAATCTTAAACCGTCCGATTTCTTTGAGATGAATGGTCTGCAGCTCATCCAGGGCGCGCAGAGCTGCATAGTAGTTCTTGTCTCGCAGCATGTCCTGGACCTGGTTCGCTATTCTCAGAACGTTCAGACACGCATTCAGCGCCTGTGTGGCTTCATTGATGTTCTGGCGTACGCCGCGAGAGTCAACTAGCGCTTTCTTTTGCGTAGCCAGCTTCTCGATACTCTCCTGGATGGACTCGTTCAACTGCAGGATCTCTCCACTCATTTGCACAGTCTGGTCTCGAATACGGAGCATGGAATCGACGGAGCTCACAAAATCTTGATGATTCGCGTTACATATCCGCTCAATTTCTGCTTCCCGGTCATTGGAGAATTGATCGAAGGCTAGCTGCAGTTGGTTCGAGTAGCGCGCATCTTTCATGATGGGAATCAACTGGTCGATGTAGTCGGAGCCCACCGACGACTGGGAGATCTTTCACATGTCAGCACATGTAGGATTATGATGCACCAAACGTATGCCATTACTTGTTTGATCGCTATCCGCAGGTCATCACCCGTGTCTATTGCAGAAGGCATGATGACAGCTGTCGCGAGCGCTGTGCGCTCTCAGATCCGACAGACGTGTCCGAGAGAAGTCCTTCAGGTGTGCGGAGTTACTTCCAGGTCTTGATGTATCCTATTCCGAATGCTGATGTCGTGCTTTGCTGGACGTGGTGTTGATACCGTGGACCCGTACCTGGCGCATTGAAGCATGTCTAGGATGAAACGGGCCTAGATCGACGGAGCCACGCTTGCAGCATCACGTGCTCGTAGGGCTGCGACGTCCCGCTTTTGTGTCCGCGCTTGGCCCCGAAGTTCGCTTTGCGGCGGGAGTGCAGCGATGACGGAGTTCAGCGGGGTATTCATCGGACTCAAAATCAATTTGTCGGTAGCCCTCCCGAACTATAACTTCTACCACAACTCTGATCTTGGGAATTATTTTCAGATCAACACAAAATGGAGGCAATCATCAGTGAGTTATTTGTGCCTGCCAATTGAGCATTCACTGACCATGACAGACAAGTTCGAGACCGTTCTCGGCGGCGTCAACTCGACCGGAAAGTGAGTACAACTGAGATAAAGTTGTGAATATTAAGCTGAACAGTTTCTAGGTCGGTTCTGCTGCTCGGTGCTGGTTTTGTCACTCGCCCTACTGCTGAGATTCTCGGCAAGTCCGGCGTCAAGGTCATCGTTGCGTGCAGGACTCTCGAGAAGGCACAGGCTCTGGCCAACGGCATTCCCAACTCGCAGGCCATTAGCGTAAGAAATTATAACCCACGTTTTCAACAGCAAGTACTGATTCCACCAGCTCGACGTTAACGATGCTGAGGCCCTCGACGCTGAGGTCGCCAAGGTCGACGTCGTTATCAGCTTGATCCCCTACACCTTCCACGCAACCGTCATCAAGTCGGCCATCCGCAAGAAGAAGAACGTCGTCACAACTTCCTACGTCTCGCCCGCGATGATGGAGCTCGACGCTCAGGCCAAGGAGGCTGGCATCACCGTCATGAACGAGATTGGTCTTGACCCCGGTCTTGACCACTTGTCTGCCGTCATCACCATCGACGACGTTCACAAGGAGGGCGGCAAGATCATTTCCTTCAAGTCGTACTGCGGTGGTCTCCCCGCGCCCGAGTCTTCCGACAACCCGCTCGGTTACAAGTTCTCCTGGAGCTCCCGTGGTGTCCTGCTGGCCCTGAGGAACGCTGCCAGCTACTACGAGGACGGCAAGGTCAAGAACGTTGAGGGACCCGAGCTCATGGCTGAGGCCAAGCCCTACTTCATCTACCCCGGCTACGCCTTCGTCGCCTACCCCAACCGTGACTCCACACCCTACAAGGAGCGCTACAACATCCCCGAGGCCCAGACCATCGTCCGTGGTACTCTGCGCTACCAGGGATTCCCCGAGTACATCAAGGCCCTCGTCGACATCGGCTTCCTTGTTGAGGACGAGAAGGACTTCCTCAAGGAGGGCGAGGTTCGCACATGGAGGGATGCCACAGCCAAGATCGTCGGCTCATCGAGCGACAAGAAGGAGGACATTGTCTGGGCCATCAGCTCGCGCCACAACTTCCCCTCCACCGAGGAGAAGGAGCGCATCATCGCCGGTCTCGAGTGGATCGGTCTCTTCTCCGACGAGAAGATCATCCCCCGCAACAACCCCCTCGACACACTCTGCGCGACTCTCGAGAAGAAGATGCAGTACGAGAAGGACGAGCGCGACTTCGTCATGCTCCAGCACAGGTTCGAGATTGAGAACAAGGACGGCAGCAGGGTCATCCGCACATCTACCCTCGCCGACTACGGTGACCCCAAGGGCTACTCGTCCATGGCCAAGCTGGTCGGTGTTCCCTGCGCGGTTGCCGTGCAGCAGGTGCTCGACGGCACAATCAAGGAGAAGGGTATCCTTGCGCCCATGGACCCTGCCATCTGCAGGCCGCTCCTGAAGGTTCTCGAGGACAAGTACAACATTCACTTCAAGGAGAAGACCATTGCTGCATAAGTCGGTGCGTTCGGAAGGAACATGTTTGGAATCATAGAATGAAGATTCCAAGGGTATCCGTAGTGTAGACAAAAGCATCTCACATTCGCGCCCAATGGCCTCTCGTTGCAAACACGTGATGATTTTGTTTGTACATTGGTATACGTGCTATGCCATTCATAATTCATTCCAGCATACACGCTAATCCAGTCCCCCAGTCGGCGGCAACGTCTTGTTCCCAGACGCCGGCTTCTTCGCACCGCCGCCCATACCTCCACCAAACATACTCCCCAGCATATCAAACATGGGGTTCCCCTGCTTGGGTATCCTGATGCCAAAGTACATCTCGCCAATCTGATCCAGCGCCTCATCCCAATTCACGTCCTTCAGATGCGCCGCGTAATGGCTCTTCAACTGGCGGTACAGACTCGAATCGCCGCGCTCGACGCTCAGTAGTAGCAGACCGAGGAAGTTGAGCAGCGGGAGAGACGGGTAGACACGCAGGTCTGAAGCTGAGGTCGAGACTTGCTGTGTCTGCAGCCCGGGCTTGCTGGACAGGCGCGAGGTGAAGAGCAGGAAGAACTTGTTCGCTGCGCGCAGGTTGCCGGCGAGGAGGTAGGGCAGTGCGCCGCGCGCGGCGTAGAGCGGTGCGGTGTGCGAGTCGTCGGCGGTGTACCAGGAGTATTCGAGGTTGGCGAGGGTTTCTGCGGAGTCTTTTGTGCCGAGCACGAGGTGCCGTTCTGCGTCGTAGGGCTCGAGTTCTAGATGTCTTGTGTCAGTACATCAACTTGTTGTCTTGATGCTCAGACGTACCCTCTGCGAATGCGCTGCCGGCGACGTGGTGGATTTCTGGATCACCGGCGGGATACTCGCCGTATTTTGCGCTCCAGCCTACCATCTCGGCGACAAACTTCTTCTTTGTCGGCTCGTTTGCAGGAAATGCGCGGAGGAGGCTCAGCAGCTTGCCTTTGCTGCTTGCGTCAGGCTTCGTTTCGCTCTTGTTGAACACATCGAGCAGGAATATGCAGAGGTCGCCACCAGAGCCACCCTGGCCTGCTTGGAGGAGAGATTGTGCGCCACGGAAGAGAATGTCAGTTGCGGAGGCCCAGTCGGAGGCTTTGGTGTAGCGCGATGCGATCACGCGGAGCTGTTGGTGGGCTTCATAGTACTGGCCTTCGGCGATCCTGTGTACGTTAGTAAGCGCTGGGAGGCATGAAAGCGGTGAGCTGACCTTTCCTTCTGTCGCTGGATCGTCTTTTCGATTTTGGCCGACATGTCGAAGGGGCTAAAAGATCAGAGACGTGGTTGTGTTGTGCTGGTGGTGCACACAGTTGGGTGTTGATGTCGAGTCGCAATGACGCACGGTGGACCCCGCTAAGACAGCTCCAGTCCAGAAGGGCATCTTCACAGCGGTCTACCACCATCTCCAACACCACACGCAAGACGATGATCTTCCATGCCCACAGCTTACGAATTATGCTGGATACGATGATTCAGCGACCTCGAGCAGTTTGAATGAGCAAAAAGACCGCGCGCGACCCCATCCAACGGCACCAGCGACATTAGCATCCTTCACCACCAGACGACCAACATTTTTTTTCAAGCCCACAACAGCAACAAAAACATCAAATGCATCGAACGGGAATCGAACCCGTGCCTGAAGCAAGTCCTTCTGCGAGCAGATGGGAAGCTTCAATTCTACCACTAAACTATCGATGCGTGTTATCGGATGGTGACATAGCGAGACAATCAGACCATATTGCAAGTCGTTTCATCTGAGGTATCCTTGGATGAGCAACACCATGTTCCCGGAGTGAATCGACTAGGAAGCGTACACCGTGTAAGCTGACATGTGAGGCAAGAAGCGGGGCGAATGGATCGGACTACCCCTCATTTGTAGGTGGATATAGCCGGGCGGATGGGCGTCTGCCTGAGGCTGACTTCAAGACAACGCTGAAACACGTCAATCGTATCGTAAGTTGGCGGCAAGACTTCGATCAATATTGTGCACAACACCTGAGCTCTTTGGGTCAGATTGGATGCCTTCAGATATGGTGCTTCGACATCGTTCTTACATTCACTCGTCACTGATTAGTCAATAAGGCCGATACCAACTACGACTCTACCATTCATCTCGGTTGTGATCGCCAGTACCACATCCAAAACACCAGTCAGAGAGAAGAGTGCCAGTCAGGCAGTCCAGCCCCTACAGGACTTAGCCTTAGGCTTTGATGGATACAGCCGAAACAAGATCCAAGAAGCACAGCAACGTAAGGCCGAACTTGAACTTTCATTAAAAATGCCCGCATCAAACATTCACGGGCGTGAGATACCAAAAGCAACATCAGCCAGCGTTAGTCATGAATTCGATAGCAGACAACCCAGCCCGACAAACAGCCATCCAGTAGTGGAGGCTCGCCATGTTACGCCAACCGCCAGAGCAGCGATTGAGATAGCGAGAGAAATGGCGACGCCACGGAGCTGGCCGTACGTTAGATCTGTGCTGCGAATAAGTGGGTAACATGAACTCCAGTGTATCTGCACCGTGTTCGAAAGTACTAGCAAGGTGGATACAATATCAGCCGTTGCACAGGAATATCGCGTGAGAATATCTCTTCTAAAGACAGCCATGGTAACGCCTTCGATGTGGATACGTCATTTAGACATCGATCCTGTATGTTATCGATTCAGTACTGACAGCTCTAGACTCAGGCGTTTCGTGCCCACCAATAGCACTGAAAATCATAATTCCAGAGCCACAACAGATCGACCCCATAGCTGTGCAGGTCTAACATCTACTCTAGCTTAAAAGGCAGCGGCGAGATAGCTTCCACCGGCCAGGTATGCGTCTTCTCATACTCCGTCTCAAACAACCACTTCCCACACCCTACCGTCTCCCTCCGCTTTTCCACCCCGCTAGGAATGCACACCTCAGCCGTGACCCCCTCAGGCACAACAACCTCAACACGGAACGTCTTCCCATCGACGATCTCCCACGCCACCGAAACTTCTCCGTACGGCGAAAGATGCGACGCAGACGCCCAAGTAACATCCGCACCCACAACCGGCTCAACACGCACCCTCCTCCATCCCGGCTCCACACAAGCCAAGCCCGCAACACGCTCGTGCAGAAACGTAGCAACAGCACCATACGCATAGTGATTGAAACTCGTCATCTCCCCTGGATTAATCGAACCATCGGGTAACATGCTATCCCAGCGCTCCCACGTCGTCGTAGCGCCCATGGAGATGCCGTACAGCCAGGACGGACACTGTTGGTTCAGCAGCATCGCGAATGCAACGTCGCTGTGTCCCGTATCGGTTAGGGCTTCGCAGACATATGGCGTCCCTGCGAATCCGGTGCCGATTTTGAACGAGGCGAGACGCACGATGTGGGCTAGTCGCTCGCCGGCGATGGTCCTCTGGGGAGGGGTGAGCAGGTCGAAGTGGATGGCTAGCGCGTAGGCGGTTTGCGATTCGCATACCACGCGTCCGTTGGGGGTTACCCATTCAGCTTGGAATTGCTCTCGGGCGGCGGAGAAGTCGTCGGAGTATAGCTTTGAGTCGGCGTCTTTGCCGAGGAGCTTTGCGATCGAGGTCATGAGACGCAGGGTCTGAACCAGGAAGGCGTCGGAGGCTAGTTTGCTGTCTGTTTTGCTGGCCCATGGTTCTTCCGGCGGTGCTGCAGGATCCAGCCAGTCCTTATTCGTTAGCAGCAGTCCATCAACCCAACAAAAGCACACTCACTCCAAGCTGAAACACCCTCGGATGCCAAAGATTCGGCGTCTTACTACCCTCATACCGCTGAATCTTCCCGATCCAGCCCTGCATGCTCTCATACTGAGCTCGCAATATCTCAACATCCCCCGTAGCCTGATAGACCGCCCAAGGCCCTAACACCGTAACATCGTGCCAGATCGCACACGGCAGTCCCAGATCCCAGTACGGATCGCCTTCGAGAGGATCAGGACAGACCATGGGCGGCAAACCGTCGCGTTTCTGCTGACACACAGCTAGATCGAGATGCCAGTTCTTCAGTATCCCAGCGCAGCGGTAGATGTATGCAGCTGTAGGAGCGAATAAAGCTAGGTCGCCCGTCCAGCCTAGTCGCTCGTCTCGCTGCGGACAGTCGGTCGGGATAGATAGAAAGTTGCCTCGCATGCTCCAGCATATGTTCTGGAATAGCTTGGTGAGGTTGTCGTCTGAGCAGGCGAAGTGGCCTGCTCGTTGCATGTCCGTGTGGCATACTACCGCTTCGATGGAGGCGGTTAGAGAAAACTCGCCAGGCCAGTCGTCGATTTGCGCGTACCGGAAGCCGTGGAATGTGAATCGCGGTTCCCAGGTCTCGGGTTCTTGCGATCCCTTCAGTGTGTATTCGTCGGTGGCTTTGCAGTCACGGAGCGGTCTGGTGCCCAGCTCGCCGTTATCAAGGACTTCAGCATGCTTCAGCGTGATCTTGTGTCCTGCGTTGCCGCGGACCTCCTTGATCCGTAGGTATCCAACGAGGTTCTGGCCAAAGTCCAGAATAGTCTTCCCAGAGGGCGTGGTGATTTGCTGAACTGGCTTCACCACCTCGACTCTTCTCACTGCCTCTCCATAGCCAGCAACCAGTGCTGTTCCTTCCGGAAGAGGATCCAAGACTCTGCTTTTCTCCCACGACCCACCACCTCCGTCTTCCAGCGACCAACCAAGCACCTCCTTCGTCGCATCGTACTTCTCACCGTCGTAAATCTCAGCAATTCGAACCGGACCCTCCGTCACAGTCCACCCGTCATCAGACACAACCCGCTGCACACTCCCATCCTCCAACCTAACTTCAAGCTGCGCAATAAGCGCATTCCCCTCACCCCAGATATTCCGCTTTCCACCCTCAAACCCAATCCGCCCATTAAACCACCCCTCAGCAACCCTCACCCCAATGCAATTCCTCCCCGGCCGCAGCAGCATCGAAACATCATACGTCTGATACTGCAAGCGCTGCCGATACTCGGTGAACCCGGGCGCGAGGAACCAGTCACCGACGCGCGACCCGTTAATCTCCGCTTCATAGAGGCCCTGAGCGGTGACGTAGAGCCTAGCGGAGGCGACGGCGCGCTCGATGCTAAATAGTCTGCGGAACAGCAGTTCTGGATGCGAGGTTGTGGGGTCTCGGGGCTTGGGGCGCGTGATTCGCTGCGCGGTCCAGTTTGCGGTGGATAGCAAGCCGGATTCCAGCGTGCTTGGGGCGCTCCAGGGTGTTTGTTCGCCGGTGGTGGAACAGGCTTTGATTCTGGTGGCGATGCGTTGGCGGGAGTGGAGGGGGGATTTTAGAGGCCAGGGTACGAGGGTGGATTGCGGGGAGACGATGGTCTGGGCGAAGAGGGTTGTTGGTTGTCCCGTGCTGGAGATGTCGGTTATCTCCATGTTGTAGCTTTGCTGTTTGAACGGCTGCTCGCAATCGTAGGTCCATGAGATGCGGGGTTCTGTCTCGTGGACACCGAGTGCGTGTCCGGGCTGGTAATGCTCGAACTGCACGTTTGTGACGAGCGGCATGATGGAGATGTGGTGGAAAAGCAAGGTACTGCAGCAAGGTACAGAAATAAAGACTTCAACCCCTGAGAAAAAAGGTCGCACGTCAATCTACACCCCACCACCACCACCACCACCACCACCACCACCGACCCTCGCAACCCCACCGCGTCGTGCATCAAGAGCCTCACGTTACCGATACATAGCGGGGTCACCCCACCAATCCCCGCCATCGAAGACCCTTGCCCTGGTAATGTAGCTTCAAACGAGTGTATTCCATCTACCACATCCAGATGATAGAGTTCTAAGGTCCGTTCCAATCCTCCATCACCACTCTATGTACAAGTCACTACAGATTCCTACGCCGCCTTGCTAGAAAGAGGGCTTAGCGTTCTTGAGCAGCATCTCAAAGTAGGCTTGGTTCCACTGCCCGGCCTCAGGGCTCGGCTTGAAGCTCTCCTCCTTTCCGCAGAACGAGTCGTAGCGCTTCGCAGACGAGTCGCTGGTACCGTCGCTCTCGCCGCCGGGCTTGACCCACACAAATGAGTCGACGAGACTGCTGCCAGTGCTGGTGGTGGGTCGTATGCCGAAGCCGGCACCTTTGATGTTGCACCAGTTACCCCACTCCTTGCGCAGGCCCTGCACGGCGTTGCGGCCGGTGTCGACGATGGCCTGGGACGGCATGCCGGCGGCTTGGAGGTAGGGCGCGAAGAGCTCGATGTAGGCCTTCTCGTTCTGGGCCTTGTTGTATTGGGCGTCGGGGGTGTTGGAGAACTCGCCGGGGGTCAGGTTGAAGGCGTTCCAGCCGGCCACGTTGGTGGAGATACCGCGGAGAGACTTGGGCTTGCCGGCAGCAATGTATGCGTCGGCAAGAACCTGGGCGCCGGGCTCTGAAGGGATGGTCAGTGAGAAGGATGAAGTAGAGAATGCAGGACGTACTGAGGTTGTCGTTCCAGCCGAGCCAGCCGCCGTGGCCAGCATCGAGGTACATGGCTACGTTAGGCAGGTTGAGTGACTTCAGGGCGTAAGCGACACCTTCACGGTAACCGGCGGCGGAAGCCTGGCATGGAGCAAGGTTGATGTTGGTGACGAGGTTGGGGAGCGAATCAGGCTCGATGATCAAGGAAATGGCGACCTTGGGGTACTTCTTGATGATAGCAACGATGGCTGAAATTGTCAGTGAGAATACTGAAGTGGGTTTTATTGAGCATACGGTCAATGTACTGTGTCTTGTAAACATCGATCTGGCCAACAGCAAGTTCTCCGTTGGAGGCCTTAGCAGCGCAGTCACGGCCGGGGAGGTTGTAGATGACAAGAGCAGCAATCTGGTTGCAAGCGACGTTCTTGATAGCATCCTCAACGGAAGCGATCTTGGCTCGGGTGTCACTAGAAGATGTCAGCAAGGTCGCATTATAGAAGCCGCACACTCACATCCAGAGGTAGGTTCCGACCTGGGCGACCTTGGTGGCTTTCGCCTTCCATGCGCTGTCGGTGATGGAAGCAGCAGCAGAGATGACCTCAGACGAGTAAAACTTGTTGGCATAGACGGAGCGTCCTGCGAACGGGTTGCCAGACAGAGTGACTGCTGTCGCGCACCCACTTGCCGCCTGGCGGGCGGTGATGGGACCCTCCTCGGTGGGTGTTGGGACGGCGAAAACGCCAGTAACGGCGGATGCCAGCAAGGCAGCGAAGGTGAGCTTCATTCTGGCGAAGGGGAAGATGAGCGAAGAGAGCGGACTGTGGTTGCTGGAATCTCTGGAAATCTGGACTGCCTTTTATATCCAGTACGACTTGCAGTCCACTACACAGGCAGAACCTGACGCAAGTGCAGACGGCTCATCAGGAAGCAGGCCCGTAACCGCGAATATGTGACCTTCGTGGTCTGTGCAGTGCGAAAGATAAACTTTGACAGACATTGGATGCAGGTTGTATAGGCTGGTGCTATAGCAGGATCATCAGTCATTTGATATGGTGTAAATGATTACTCAGGAACCTCATTTCAGGAGTGGCGGGACTTCGGACCTCTTCCTGACCACTGTCAACCTGAGAATATGGTATGTAAATAGGTTGTCCATCCACAAGCTCGTTGGCAGGCGGTGCTGCTCCAGGCTTCGCTCCTGGTATCATCATGTTGCTGGAAAAGCGTGTCGCAATGACGATAAATGAGCCTTCATTTGAGCCGCCTGAGGCTGCAGATATCGTCTAGACTGAGGCAGTTTCCCCGCAACAAGCTGGACCCGGAAGCCGTGGGGCTCCGCAACGTTGTTCCTTCGCCAGACGCGAAACGCTGTGATTCGCAAAGCTGAATGGCCGGGTAGAGTGAGGTGGTTTGAGGTTTGTTAGTGTGTTAATTTGTAGTAATATGAAAAGGACGCTAGCGGCTTGTCACATCCCAAATAAGCACGGGGTAAAGTGCCTTGATGCGCTCAAGCCTTGCCAGGTGACTTTGCAAGCCTCAGGTGCCTAGTGATTCGCTGAACCGTGCAAAGCTTGGGTGTGTCGTGACTGGAGTCTAACGCCTTGTTAGCAGAGACACGGTAAACTGAGATGAGATGAACATGTCCATTCAGAACCTGTCTGCTTGGGTCAGGCATAATGCTACAGCCTAAATACGCTGCGAACTTTTGCAGCCGCGGCTTCTCAAACTGCGCATTGCTGTTCCTGAGAACGACGCTGCAATGTACAACCCCAATAACGCCAAATATGCTCAAATGCTTCCATTTCCAAAATCTACACATTGCTGGGCCCAGGTTTTCCTTGCCCAGGGTCAAGAAGTAGGTGTGGCTTCAAGAAACCATCATCAATCTGCTTGAACGCGTTGGCCGGATCGTGGCTGAGTTCGTTGAAGAGATGCTTCACGGCACCAGTCGCTGTAGCCACTCTACTCGAACCCTCGGCCGCAGCCGTTTCTGCCATCCTATGGCCTGAGGTTGGGTAGAGAGGATCGATTGATGTGGCCAACGGCGAGGGCTGGCGGTTTGGTGACCTGCGTGCGCTTGGTGGCAGGTCGAGATCGGCATCGTCTTCATCGCCGGAGAGGCTGTCGCCGGGGCTGAGAAGGCCGTGCTCGGCGCCATCTGCAGATCGTTGCTTGCTCGAGTTCCGCCGCATTGGCTGCCCGTTGGGACGCGTGGGTGGGCTGTTACGATTCAGCGAACCACTAGAGTATGCGCCGTTGACGTTGTTCAACCCGAATCCGTTCTGACTGGGTTGGGGAGTGTGGCCAATGCCTGAGCCCTTGTTGCGCTGGAATGTACCGCCATTAACGACCTCGATGTCGAACTCGTCGTCCGAGTCTATTTCTTCCACAACTCCAGTGCGAATGCCCATAATCTCTAGCATGCGTGCTGTGGTGCCACCGAAGATGATCACCGTCAATACGACCACCACAAGCACGGTGGCACGGAGCGTGTCGCCGTTGTTGCCTGTCAGTCCTGCTGCCAGGGCAACACCCACAGCACCGCGCAACCCTGCCCAGTAGATCATGGCCTGGTGTGCGTAGGGTATTTCGTCTTCAGTCGTGTCGACACCACGGCGTCGTTGGCGATACCTCGAGACGGCGTTGATGGCTTTTGAAAGGGGGAAGACGGCCGCCCAACGAGCGGCGCAAATGCCGGCGACCGTGATGAGGATGAACAGAGGCTTGAAGTCGAGCTGCTTGTCGGTGAAGAGCGACAGTCCCAGATAGATGAAGATGAAGTTTTCCGACAGTTGCGATGTGACCTGGAAGACGAATTTGGTTGAGAGCTGGGTGCGCCTGGACATGTTGTGGTAGGCGTAATGTTTGAGGCAAATACCACAAAACAAGAGCGACACGATACCTGGTGGATTGTCAGCAGAAGTGATGTACGATGGGAGAAGACACCTACCGGACATGTGGATGGCGTTTGAGAAAAAGTAGGTAAGATAGGCGACAAGAATGATCAGACAAGTCTCGGTCTTGGGGTAGCGTCTGACATAGGTAAACTTCAACGTCAACGAAGCAACGATGCCGACCATGACACCGATGAACAGACTGCCGAAGAAGACGCCAAAGAAGATGCCAAAAGCCTCGACCAGACTTGCGATACCCAGCGTTTCAGCACCGTCTTTGTATTTCTGCGCCGTCTCAAACAAGACGATGGCGACGGCGTCGTTGAGGATAGATTCGCCAAAGATGAGCGTGTATAGCTTTGGCTCGACCTTGTACGTGTCGAAAATGGCCAGGATAGTGACTGGGTCGGTGGCTGAGAGGGTGGCACCCACTGACATGGCTTCGACGAAGTTGATCTTGAAGCCATCGAGGGGGATTCGTGTCCAAAGGAAGAGGATGAGACCGAGTGAGACGGCGGATATGAAGGTACCAGCGAAGGCAAAGGTGAGAATGCTGCCGATGTGTCTGAAGAAGTTGCCCTGATGTAGTTCGTAGCCGGCTGAAAGAATGATTGGTGGTAGCAGGAGGTTGAAGAACATCTGATAGTCGAAGCTGACGGCATCCAGGACCGAGCCTACAGCTGTCAGTCGTAGGACGAGGCCGACGACCATGCCTGAAGGGTGTTAGTGAGGGTCTAGCACGGGGGATTACGAGGTGGGTCGTGGGCACGGTAGGCAGGGCTCGACGTACCGGCAAAGATGGACAAGACGGTCTCGTGGACCGCCTGGATCTTGCGGGTTTGCATGATGTAGCTTGTGAAGAGGGCGATGATGAGCAGGACGATCAATATGGAGAGGGCCCATGATGTGAATATCTCCTTCTGGCCAGCCTCTGGGGCTTCCTCTGTAGGGGCGCATCAGCATTGGGAGGGTGGCAGGCGTGTGCACGGCGGGGGGGACTGACCATCTGGGTCTGCGTCGACGGCGTCTCGCTCTGCAGGGCAGGTCAGCAGTGTAGCTCGAGCGTGGGTGTTGGGGGCGGGCGGCGCATACTGAGCATCTGGGACATGATGGCCCACCCCACTGTCGACACCATGGTGGCTTTAGGGGCACAGTCGCGTTGGCATCAGCGGGGGATGTGTAGAGAGTGGAGAGAGTGGAGAGGTGCAGAGAGTGCAGAGGGTGCAGAGGGTGCAGAGAGTGCAGGTGCAGAGAGTGCAGGACGTCTAGTTGGCGTGCGAGTGGAAAGGTGGCTGCTCGTGTCTCGATGTGCGGTGCGACCAAGGGCGGCGGAGAGATTGTATAGGCAGGCAGGCAATAGGCAACACGTTGCGCGACCGGCGACGGTCATACAACAGACGAATTCCCCGTCACCAAGACACGCGCGCACACAGTCTGCTGTGGATTGCGAGGAGCCTGCGTCAAGAGGCTTGCAACACTCTCGAGATGGCCTTGAACTAGTGCAGCTTCTGACCTTCAGCGCGTCCGTTGACAGCTGCTCGAGGTGCGTGGTTTCAAGCAGCACCCACCGCCCACCAACACGGCCTAGTGGTCCCGAGCCTCACGACGTCACTTGCATGACAGGCGCAGAACACCCAACGCCAGGCTTCCAGGCTTCCAGGCTTCCAGGCTTCCAGGCTTCCAGGCTTCCAGGCTTCCAGGCTTCCAGGCTTCCAGGCTTCCAGGCTTCCAGGCTTCCAGGCTTCCAGGCCGTCTCCACGGAACCGCAAACCTGCCCTGCCCTGTGCTGCCTGCCTGCCTGCCTGCCTGCCCTGTCTGCCCTGCGTCTGGCTACACCTGACCTTCACCGCCCTTCCGGCCCTTCATAAACCCCAACCCCGCAAAAATCTTTCCAGGCCCCAACTCGCGCTGCACCGCGCGCTGCTCTGCTGTTCGCTCTGCTGTTCCCTCTGCTGTTCCCCCCCGAGTCCATCCTGCGTTTTCTGGCGCGGGTCAACAAGTTCCAGGTGTCGACGACCCTTGCCCTCCGCCCGTCCACCAGTACACTAGTGGCGCATTTCCCAGTGACGACACAGGTCGCGCAGGATTTGCCCGGCTAGCACCTGCACTTGCACGCTTAACCCATAGCCAGTAGTTCGCATTCGCCTACCCTGAACCTTTCTTCAGCCGCTGTTTCTCTTCTGCCTCCTCTTGCAGCCGTCCGTCTCCCTCGCCGGCGCACACTGCATCTCCAGTGCCGTCGCCACCATGTCGTCTTCCCGCCCTCGTCGAGACGACGATACCATATCCGAGGCCAGCTCCATCTCCTCCAGGCGATCGGTGCCTAACCCGCCCCCCATCGACACCCGTGTCTCCAACTCTGGCCGCCCTCGCCCCAAGTTCGTCTCCTTTGGTCGCAACTCGGAGCTGGGTGGCCCCCCCGACCGCGAGTTCATCAACGAGTCGTCGCCTCTCATAAACCCTTCAGACCGCGCCCGCGAGACCGACCGCCTGCTCAAGGAGCCCCTCACCCCCAACTACGCCCAAGAAGATGACGACTACTTCCCCGAGTTCGAGGAGACCAAGAGCAGCTTCTTCCTCTTCCTCCTGACCCTCGGCGGTCTTGGCCTCCAGATTGGCTGGTCTGTAGAGACCTCCAACGGCTCGGTACGTACTTGTCCGCAGACATGGATGCACTACCTACTGACAAACACGCACAGCCTTATCTTCTGTCCCTCGGTCTCAGCAAGTCCATGCTTGCCCTCGTCTGGATCGCCGGTCCCCTTTCAGGTGTGCTCGTGCAGCCCTACGTTGGCCTGAAGAGCGACAACTGCAGAATCACCTGGGGCAAGAGGCGCCCGTTCATCATTGGCGGTGCCGTTGCCACTATTGCTTCCCTCATGCTCCTCGGCTGGGCTCGTGAGATCGTTTCTGGCATTGGCCAGCTGTTTGGCGCCCACCCAGAATCGTACTGGGTCGTCACCATCACCATGCTCTTTGCCATTCTCTTGGTCTACGTCCTGGACTTTGCCATCAACGTCATCCAGGCTGCCATTCGTGCATACATCGTCGATGTGGCCCCGACGCATCAGCAAGAATCCGCCAACGCGTGGCTTATGCGCTCCGCTGGTGTAGGAAATATTGCTGGCTACCTGGCTGGCTACATCAACCTCCCTCTGTATCTCCCTTGGCTTGGCGGGACTCAGTTCAAGGTGCTCTGCGCCATTGCTTCGTTCGTCATGGCCCTCACCGTGGGTATTAGTTGCACCGCCGGCGAGCGAGACCCTACCCGGGATCCTCCTCCCGCGGAGCAGAAAGAGGGTGTCGTTGCTTTCTTCAAGGGGCTCTCAGTGTCTGTCAAGAGGCTCCCCGACCAGGTCAAGCGTGTCTGCGAGGTCCAGTTCTTCGCCTGGATTGGCTGGTTCCCCTTCCTCTTCTACATCACCACCTACGTTGGTGAGATCTACGCTGATCCCTTCTTCGAGGCCAACCCACACATGTCCGACGCAGAGATTGACCAAGTCTGGGAGGACGCCACCAGAATCGGCACCCGTGCCCTTCTGGTCTTTGCCTGCACGACTTTCCTGTGCTCCGTCATCTTCCCCTTCGTCATCCCACCCAGCTTCCAAGCCCCCGAGCCGGAGCCGCAGCCTCCTACACCTGGTACACCCATGAGGCCCACCACACCCCTGACACCAGCAACCCCTCACTCCATGGGTGGTTCTGGCTACTTTCCGCTGAGACAAAAGCGTACAGGACCTCCCAAGACCAAGATGGAGAAGTTCTCCGCAGCCCTTGATAAGCTGCAAATCAAGTCGCTGACTCTCCGTCGTTGCTGGTTCATCTCGCACATCCTCTTCGCTGTCCTCATGGGATTGACGTTCGTGATCAAGTCTACTATGGGTGCCACTATTCTCGTCGGTGCCATTGGTGTTCCCTGGTGTTTGACTGGTTGGGCTCCTTTCTCCATCATCGCCTCTGAGATCTCCAAGCGCGATGCAATCCGCCGTGGTGTCATCAAGCCCACCGACGATGAGAGTCAGGCAATCGCTGAAGGTGCGGACGCAGAAGGCGCGGACTCTGCTGGTGTCGTTCTTGGAATCCACAACGTCGCGATCGCGGCTCCACAAGTCATTGCTACACTCGTCAGCTCTGTCCTCTTCAGGTTGCTTCAGAAGCCTCGTGGTACAGCCGGCGACGACAGTGTGGCTTGGGTGTTGCGATTCGGCGGACTCTGTGCTTTGATCGCCGCCTGGCTTACCCTCCGTGTACACGAGGAGAAGAACCTCGACGATATCGAGGAGAGGCCAGTCAGAGGAAGGCGTCTGTCAGAGTTGTCCAACATGGAGTCGATTCTGGAGGGCCGCGCAGGACGATAGATTGGCTTGGAGAAGGGCGGCGTCAAGTAACGCATGGCTTACTACTGTACGATTGTGCTCAGTCTAGGACTGGGTTTTCCCGCGACCCAATGATTGGGGTCCATCTTCCAAAAGAGCTTACATCCTATGCATAATGGCGCGCGATGGAGTTATCTGGAAAGCATCTTTGTTCAGCGGAGTTTGTTTAGCACACGAAACGATTCATGATCGAGTCCTGTTCCTCTCCTTCACAACCAGGTTGAAATGCTAGAGTAGAGTTCCACACCAATGCTGAAATTTACGCAGTCAAACGTGCTACCCTGCGAACGTGATCGACTGTGGCTAGTCGGTGATGACCCCGGCATTCCAAATGTGCACGCAATAAAACGTACGATACGGGCTCGATGAAGCATTTCAAGATCGGCACCCGCGGGTTGAAGTGCGGTCAGGGTCCAGCCAAGCCCAGCCAGCGTAGCGCGTGGCTAGCACGTCCAGGTCCAACTGCACCCCACATTGCGAGCTGCTCCTTCGTGTTTCTCCACTGTAATCGTAACACGCAGCGCCAGGATTGAGAAGAGAAGTGCTCTACCAAGAACAAGAAAGAGATTGGGAATTAAGTCACAGCAAGGTCTGTCTGTCGACATTGTCGCTCTCGCTGTCAGCCCCCGCCCAGCCTGGCACGACCCGACCCATCGTGGCTCCACTTTGTAAACGGCCTCAAACGTGCATTTGGAAACAACATGCAGCCAGTCATCGCCGCGTATCCACTTGCAATGCGCCCCGAAGTCCCGCCACAAATCACACACAGCCACGCATGCGCGTTACGGCCACACCGTGGCGCCCTGCATGGCTGTGCCCACTTGGCGGTCGTTGGGGTCGTTGGAATGGACGGTGTGACCTCAGGGTCTGGCAGCCCGTAATGCATATGCTTCGTTTCGAGAAGCTGCTGAGGATCTCACGATCTCCAAGCCGGATCAGCGGCACACTGGGGGAGAGCAAGCCAACGACAGTCGTAGAAGGCGCTCAACCCCTGGCCGTGAGCTTCAATCTGAGGCCATGGGTTTCGCTCACCGAGGACGTGCAACGGCACGGTGGATCTGACGAGCGATTTCGTGATGCTGTTTGGAGAAAGGCGCCATGTCTGATGCCCCACTTCTCTCTTACCTCGCGGTTGCCTCGACCGTAGTTGACGTAGATCCCCACATAAAGCTCGCTGCTCCCCTCGACCTCAAACCTCTTCTCTTCATCTGCAGTCTCTTCTTCAACTCCAAACCATCTTCTCTTCTCACCCACAACTTCCTAACAACCCACCACTCACAATGTCTTTCCACTACTCTGCTGAGGACATCCGCATCGAGGACGGCCACATCCTCAAGGCCCACCTCCAGCGTGGTGACGGCGAGTGGAACGACTCTGGTAAGCCCACTGCTCTTCGAGCAAGAAGATTCTGACTGACAAACACCAAGAGATCGACCTCAACAACCACATCGGTAACGACAACGGTATGTTTCCCTACCCTTGGGCATGTAGTCTCATCACTGACAATCGTGAAGGCCACTTCTACTGGGATGGCGAGAACTTCTCGGGCTCAGCCGAAGACGTTGAGTTCACCATTGAGGGCGACGGCTCCGTCCCTGTCCTTCGTGCCACCCTCATCGACCAGGAGGGCAACGGCCAGCGTCGCGACGTCAACCTGTCCGAGCGCATCTCCAACAACGATGGCAACTTCAACTACAGTAAGTGTAATACTGCAGCTCAAACTTGACTCTGCTAATACTCTACGCAGACTAAGTGTTATTACCTCTGAGGAACACTCCGATGGTTAGGCGACCTTGGGCTCCAAGCACCGGTACCTTTGTTCACTTCGAACACCGTAACGATGAATGAAACAATGTCAAATGTCAATCGTGCCTCTTCTTGCTCTGGTGAAGTGTTGTCCGTTCTACTTACTGTCTTACAGGCACATCCACCACTTCCTGTCCTTTTGATAATGGATCCTTTTCAAACATCAATGCCATTGATATCTTTCTCATGCATTTTTGATGAGCTTGTACCATTGCCATCACTGTGATTTGGTGATTGGACATTAATTCCTCCAGCTTCTACATTCCTCCCTTCGGCCAAACATTGAGCCTGTTCCTTTGTCCCCATGTGTGAACGGTAGGCATGTACTCTTCGCAGTTCGATCCTTGGTGGGGCCGCTATATATAAGCGCGAGATCAAGAGCTGACTTCATAATGTGGGCTTCAAGCTACCGAACGGTACGTGTTTGAACCAGTCCTACCCTCCATATACCGAAAAGCTAGATTCTATATACGCATCTTTTGTAAGTAAAGCATGACTGTCATTGTAAAATGAAACAATGATCTTCCGAAGCGAGCAATACCCTAGCACCGGCCGATCCTGACAACTTGAAGAAGACCATGCGGCGGTTTACACGACTTCGAAGAAGGAGCCAGATATTTACACACACATAAGAGTTCACGTCGACCACTCAATTTGGTAGGTGATTTCTCCGAGACTATCAACTCAAATATACTGTTATGAAAACAGCGTCACTATGCAAGTAGTACACGATGTACGATCACGTGCTTTTCCTTTCACTGTGTGGCGTCACAGCTCGTAGCCAACTCGGAAGGCCTACGATGAGGCGGTCCCACCGGACTACAGCCTTCACTTGATCTTTTCCCCAACGCGCTATGACGTACCGACCCTGCTGCTGCTCGCGCGTTGGCATTGAAGTGAAGTGGAGGTCACCTTGCCGTCGCAGCGTCTTGTGGCCATAGCTCCCCTGGCTCCACTCTGTCGCCCTCTTTAACTCCCACATTCCAGCGTTGATACAAAGTACTACAACCACCGTAAAAGCGCATTCAACCACCGGCTTTGCCAAACACATCACTCCTTTCTCTATCATACACTGCTCTTGCGTCCTCTCTTTAGCCTTATACCAACTCTAACTCTACCGAGTCTATACCAAAGACAATGGCTACCCATGACCCTACCTCGAGCGTACCCGCCGGTACCTCATCCGTTGAGCAGCTGCGCCAGCGAGACGATGAGTTGGTTACAGCAGTAACCGAGCAACTTCAGGCACAACTGCAAGGCAACATGCCATTGCCCCACGAGGCGCGCAAGCTCTTGGAAGATCTGAGTGCTGCCTTGACGGCACTACCGCGTGCTGAGGAAGATGGCACTGCTGTAAGTGCCTAACCTGTTCGAACATGCCGTCCACAGTCGCCTGACCTTACGTAGCCTAATCACCCGCAGTCGCCCATGGTCCCGAGCTTGCAGGACTCCAAAAAGCGCAAGGCGGATGACGGGGCTCTATGGACACCAGAGGATACTCTCCCTAGCAAGCGCCAATGCAGAATTGTTTCGCCCACATTTCGCAGGTCGCGTGCAAGGCACTCAAAGGTCGTCAACGAACGACTCACCAAAATCACCGAAGGCCTTTTCAGATTTAACCTTCGATCTGAGAGTAAGAAAAGACCCCATAAGATGCTTTGCGTATTGGCTAACCAGCACCAGACTGGACCGAGATCTCGGTGCGACTGTACGGTGTACCCGGCTCTGTACCGCAATTCGACGACGACGATGAATCCTCAGATGAATCCGTTGTCCCTTCACTTCTGAGCTCACCGGAGGTAAGACCAAGTACGCCTGAAACGAACGCCTCGTCTTGCGCTCCACCAAGCGCACCCGCAACTCCTCTCACGTCACTGGCGGACGCCGACATAAGCGGCATCTCCGACCGGGTCACTGGAGTTGTACCGATTGAGGAAGGAAAGTCTGAGGGTGACGCATCAGCTTGGTATATCCCTACCAACGACGTGGTGATGGCTGTCCCTCAGCAAGACGAAGCTGTCAAGTATGCGTCGACCAAAGACGAGGAGATGTCCGACGACTACGAAGGCATCCTGAATGCCTCAGCCGAAGATGAGTCTATGTCGGACACCACTGAGTCCCTCTTGGCTGGTCTTTCTGGTGACTCTGCTCTCTGCGGTGTCACCGAACACCTCCAGTCTGACGTTGCAAACGATGTGCATATGACATTAGCACACGAAGACGACTCCGGATCAGGCCCAACTCCAGTAGAGCCTAGACAGGACAGCGCCATGCAGGATGCCTCGATCCTGCTGAGTAACGAGGAAACTGAGCAGCCAGCGACGCAAACCCTCGTCACAGAACCCGAGCAGGGCATTGCAGATATGGAAGACGTTCAATCAAGTGTGTCGATCTCGTCTTCTTGCAATGTCCAATCGACAACGCCCAACCAGCAGAGCACTGCAGCGCTCACGCTCAGTCGCTGGAACTCACAACAGCCCAGCACCAACGATCAGACTGAACAGATTTGGCACGATCTGACTGCTCTCGGTCCTAACTTCCACACTGATCTCCAGAACGAGCTGGACGATGGTGTCGTGGAGGAAGTACCCGATCTCCACCAAGCTGTTGAAAAGCACATCAGGACGACCAAGACATCGGCCGGACTGATCAACCTCTTGAAGCTCCATAACAATGCAGGCCGGCTGTCACTGCCGCAGACCAACGCATTGAAAGATTGTGTCGTAGAGGCTCGAGCTCGTAACGCAGCCACACCAGACGACAACATGCAGGATATCCCTGCTGCGCCGTTCCAGGAGCTTCTCATGCCGCCTTCAGAACGACCCCAAGAGCAACGACGTGAAGCATCTCCATTCGTCGCTGATGCCCCACAGCAGCACTATCTTGCTGCGAAAGAGCCTGTGCGGACTCGACCACAGGCTCTCGGTGCAGCAGATCCGCTGACAGATGAGGTCCTGAAACTCATCCAGCAGGCAGCTCACACCCTCAGTGGGCAACCCAAGCTCCTGAGGCGTTTCGGTGCGATGTTCGTGCTGCCGTTGCACGATGATGCCGAGATGAAGCGCATCGTACAGTGCATAACCAAGTACAAGAGCCTCGAGACTCTGCGCGAGTACGCGGCGCCTGACCTCCTCTACGACTGCAGGAAGTTCTCACAGGCCAAGGAAGGTGCCTTGAAGAAGACCAAGCATGTGGTGTCGTACGATGCTAGGCGACCAGACTCGGCAGCGAAGATCTTCAACTTCATCGCAGTTAGCAACTTCCGCGTCCTCAAGAACGCAGATGACAATGGCTGTTTGACGTGGCAGGGCATCCAGAAACTTGTCGAGCGCGAGGAGGGACATTTCTTCCAGCCCGCCAAGAGGTTGGCTGATTTGAGTATTCGGCACTACAAGGCCTACATCGATGAGCGACTTGCGCACTGGAAAGATCCAGAGAACCTGCGCAGCTACATTGCTCAACTCAACGGCGATGCGCAGCTCACCGTCGGTAAACTCGTCTTGGCTCCTTCGACAGCGATCAAGCGCGGCGGCGACGATCTTGATCTGGATGGTAAGTTCACACCGGCAATCTAATTTCACGTTACTGACATATTCCAGACGACGACAAAGCCAACGGCATCTCATCAGCTCAGCCGCGTCAAGGGAAGCGTAGGCAGATGGCTCCCGTCTCCAACCTTGACCAAGCAAACGTGCATTGAGCCAGCACGACACGCGTTTATAACGCCACTGCTGCGCTTGTTACAGCTACGCCACATGTTCTACATCTCAAGCACCTCCTATCAACATTGCTGGATCCTTCTAGACTTGCTCGTCTGGGATACAACAATTCACGTACACCCATCTCTCAACTAGTGTTCGGGAGACTAGTAGGCAGAAGCAAATGTGCATTAAGTTAGCACAACACGCGTTTATAACGCTACTGCTGCGCTTATTACAGCTATACTACGTGTTCTACATCTCAAGCACCTCCTATCAACATTGCCGGATCCTTCCAGACTTGCTCGTCTGGGATACAATAATTCACGTACACCCATCTTTCAAGCGGTGTTCGGGACTAGTGGGCTGCTCGTACCAGGAGCGACGTAAGACTTACAAGGCGGTTGTGTTACGGGTGCAGTGCCAGCCATGTACAAGGAAGAATACTGAGAAAGCGGATGGTAATTGCATGGTCGTCCTTTTCCGTTGCAGGAGCGATCTGAGGCATGGGGGTGGAGAGTTTGGGTTACCGTGATGATGTTGAGTGGGTGGGTACGGGGTACGAGAGGTTGGATGGAGGGCGTGCAGGGAATGGGGAATGATAGAGACGAGGGATTCGATGTCCATGCGTTATACTTGACGTACTAGAAACACTTCGTAGATAAGCAATACAAACGAGAACAAGGCCTAATACTACACACTTCCCCTTCTAAACTGCACACGTGCTATGAAATCTATGGGTATGAATCGACCAATCTCATCTATACGTACATCACCCCCCTATTCCAAACAGACACACCACCACCACCCAACCTCACTCCTCCCATCACTGCTCCTCCTCCCTCAAAAACTCGACAACAGCCTTGACAAACTCCTCGGGCTTCTCACTAATAACCCAATGCCCACAATCGACATCCACAAGCTCAAACCGCGGAAAAAACCGCCCAATAATAGGCAACGTCTCATCACTAACATAATGACTCTTCGTCCCCCTAATGAACAACGCGCGCTTACTAAAACTATGCGTCTCCGGATCCTTGAACGGGAAATCAGCCATATGATCCAACGAGCGCGCCAACACCGCAACGGGGACACGCCACCGCAACGGCGCGCCAGGCTGCGGACGCACGAGATTCGAAAGCAGGAATTGCCGCACGGCCAGTACCGGCGCGAACGGTTTCATTATCTCGTCCGCGGCTTTTTGGCTCGTGGGTCGCCCTTCTTCCACCCGCTTCATGCCCTCGGCGTATTTGGGGAAGTCGGAGGATAGCGCGGCGTCGATGGGCGCGTTGTCGACGGGGATTATGGTCGCGCACGCAGAGGGGTTGCGCAGGGCTAGGGTCATTACGGTTTTTGCGCCCATGGAGTGCCCGATTAGAGTCGCGTTTTTGAGGTTGTGCGTCTGCAGGAAGGCTTCGACGTCTTCGGCGAGGGCGGTGTAGGTGTGCGTTTTGTCGTGGGGGGAGTCGCCGTGGTTGCGCGTGTCGATTGCGTAGACGGGGCGGGAGAGGTCGCGCGCGAGGATGCTGGACGGGTGTTAGTGGAGGTTGCGCGGGTGTTGGGGGGAGTGCGTACTTTGCGACGCTTTGGTTGTTCCTCTTGCTGCCGAAAAGGCCGTGGATGATCACGATGGGATCGCCCTTTGCTTTTCCATTGTTGTCGTGGAGTTTGTACGCAAGATCAACGACCCGCAGGCTGGCGGACGCGTGGAACGAGCGCGACCATGACGGCAGTGGGCTCGCGTTGCCCAATTGCACTCGTGTTGCGTGCTTTGGAAGCTGGAAAGCCGTGGACAGCGGCCGTATACTGCGGTGTAGCATCGTGTGTTTGTTGACGCTGTTCCGACATGGCGGGACGGAACTTTTTTCTGGGTAGCGCGATAAGCGAAACGTCATCGCGCTTGTGATGCATGCAGGGGTGAAGGACCCACAACCTTAACCTTAATCTACATACCACGAAGAGTGCATGCCTGTACCGACATCAGGGAAATAGTCTCGCTGCAAAGAACTCACAGCACATCATGAAACCAACAGTCCACATCGTCCGCCACGGACAATCCCTCCACAACGTCGAGCGCGGCTACCCTCACCGCGACCCCCCCCTAACAGCCGCAGGCCAAGAAGCCACAAAACGAATCAAAATCCCATGCACACCAGACCTAATCATCATCTCCCCCATGACCCGCACCATCCAAACAGCAACGAACATGTTCCCCGCCATCTTCACCACCGTCCCGTTCCCAGTCACCGTGCAGATCTGGCCTGACTTGCGCGAAACATACGAAGCAGAGTGCAACAAGGGTCTCTCTCTCGCCGCCATCTCCACCAAGTTTCCGAGTCTCGATTTTGCAGATTGTCCGGCTGAGTGGGATTATCCGCCGCACACCGTGGCTGGTGCGAATGCGCGAGCAGAGAGTGTGCGAAGGCGGTTGAAAGAGGTATCTGAAGTTTACCGTAACATTGTCGTTATTACGCATCGAGGGTTCATTGAGTTTCTTGTCCGAGGTAGTCGCTTTGATGTTTGTGAGACGAGGTCTTATCGATTTGGTAGGAGAGATGGGAGGGAGGATGCCGAAGCGGGAATCAGTGGTGAGGCGCAGGAGGGGTTTGAATATGGCCCGACGGTGCTGGTTCCCGTTGGGATTCTAGAGCCTGGGGGAGAGTCAGCTGTTTCCTGACGCGTTGCATGTGCATGTCCCAGGGCGTCTTCGATCGTGTTTTTTTCCAACGTGGTTCACGCGTTTGCGAGCGTTGTTTATATTCGCCCTTGTGCACTCAATAGCGGTCGAAGTTCTCTTGGTTTTTACCTTGCTTGTTCATTGCCGTCTTTCTGATTTCCTCCTGTTCACAGCTGGCAGGATACTCAGCGATGGAAACTCGGAGTTTCCTTTGACACAGAGTGCTAGCACGTAATTGGGCTTGCCCTTCGCGTTAGGAAGAAAGGTTAGTATACTGGCTGGGTGTTGCTCCTGAGTGAAAGAGAGAAAACGGCCCTTTTATGAGATGGAGTTTAGAGATCTTATTGCAGGAAGGTGGACCTGGAGCAGAGTGGAAGAACTGGAACAGCAGGGTGTTTCTGGTACAAATCACTATTAAGAGTGGAGAATATTGTCTATAAAGAAGCGTTCTGAGTCATCAGACACTAAAACCGCAATGCTGGACTGAATCAACTTGGGAAGCTGTTGGACCAGCAGGCGTGAGAGATGAATTGTGATGATTTATCTACGAGCGGAAGACTGACTATCTACAGGCAGCAACAAACGAAGGGAAGCAACGGAGCTTGCCGTGTCTAAGACAACAGGCAAGATAGGCTGTTCAATCTTGAGATAGAAGCTGCTAGAAGAAACCAACGAAAGTGTTCACACTGCACGAGGCCGCGATCTCGAGTTTTAGATGTAGGAGTTAGACTTCGCGCAGTGCTGCTGTGCTTTTTCTCGGCTCATAATCAAAGCACACGAGATGCAGCGCTATCTGGACCATACGAACACACATACCTCGATGGTAGATAAGACAGAAACATTGTTATCGTTGGAAGCTAGATTCAGACACTCCATACTCGAGAGAAATTCTGAGCTAACTTGTAGCCTGCTGCTAGGCCGCGTGTTGCATACTGACAGCCCCAGTTGTGTCTAATCAGCACGTGCGTGTAACTAAAATACTGTAGAAAGACTACACAGTTTTCGATAAGATAAAACGCAAGGCTCTACATCTTTTGGAAAACATAGAACTGGTTATCGTTCACATAAACTGTCTTCTCACATCATGTTCAAAGAGCTAAGTCATCGTATACGAGGTGAAATGTTGTTAAATGATCGTCACCACCAATGAATCAATTCCTTGAATTCGAGCCTAACCGATCCGTCGTAGTTGCTCGTGTACTTCCAGTCTCGAGCTTTTACGTCACCTGATGCATGTGTGTGTGCTCCTTCAATCTAAGAGTCCGGAAGTGCACGTGTCGCGTAATGCACGGGAGAGCGATAAGGGTCAATAGCTAGTATAAATACCAGATCTGTGAAACCTTGCACGGGGAGACACTATTATATCCCAGAACACTTCAATATTCAAGTCCCCGAATCAGTGGAAATTACAAATATCTTGAAGAGATTCATAAACTTATTTTCCAATTCACCACGTCCTAGGCATAGTGTAGTAACAAGCTACACCTACCCCAAACGACTCTCATTTCAAGAACGACCATTCAACATACATAAGAAGCTCACCAACGACGTCCACATACCTCAAAACAGCACTTCGAAACCCCCCAGTCATCTCAGCACAATTAACACCACCTCTCCTACTACACCAACAGACACAGCTCTTACAACACAACACTGCCTGTTTCCAGCGTCATCTCCAACCTCCCAACATCCCATTCTGATACAACACGACAACGCCACCGGATCAGTTCGATTAGGAAGCGTTCTAGCGGCGGTACCAGCACAGCACGCTCTGGACTTGCGACGCGGACTTTATCTTCCCGGATGGCTACGACTTGGCTGTCACGAACAACGGAGGCGAAAGCCCGGAATAGTCACTGGTTTGTCGGCGGGGAATACGAGGTAGGCGCTATAGTCGTTCGTGTGTTGATTAGGAGACTGGGGTAGTGGCGTGTGTAGCGGAATATGCAGAAACTTGGCCTAAATCTGATTTGAGTTTGGGGATCCCTTGCGCCGTTGACAGAACACGATGTTAGGGGGTGAGGTTGCATGCTGGAATATCTACTACTCATCCAACATCGAGGAAGATAAGAACCCACTAGCATGAACAACCAGCACGATGCAAGAAAAGCATCTTGTATACATTTTTTACGTCCGCGGCGCCGATCTCGACACGCCGAATCCTCGCGCTGCAATCTACGGTTCCTAACACAGGTCCCTGTTACACTACGCAGTTGCAAAGCATCACTTCCTAACCAAGCTAGTTGAGTGTGTATCCGCACTGTCAAACAATGCATGGAGTGGTTTCACCATCGCTTGACCTTGGGAAGCCTTGGGAATTAAGTGGTACGGACACTACAGGGCAGCTCGAACCAGCGCCGCAACGTACGCGTAGACAAGAAGAGGGCGAAGTTGCAGATAGAGACGCGTTGCGAGGTTGATGCAGAAGCTGTTTGTTTTTGGCTAATGGATTTAGTGTTTTTGTACAAGTAGTAGTGGAAGCGAGCAGATGTTGTTTATGCTAGGACTAGGCTCTTAGATATTGATAATCTGCTCTAACTAATAGAGCGTTTAGGCGCAATATCTATCCATCCCAACATAAAAGCAGGATCTAAAGACTCTTAATAAACTTTAAGCATTGCTACAACTAAACCTATGTCTTTTTTAGTCTCTTAAACGTTGTTCAGCACGCAATGGCTCTGTATACTGAGTCCGAGAACCTCCGAGATGACGAGGAACCCTAGTATTGGTATCTTGTCATGTATTCGACGAGATGCAGTTCGCACATGGCATAACAACATTAACAAGATTTTAAGGACGGCATGATGTTGCAGTGTTGGCACGGGAAGAAGCATGGTAGTAAATTGTTTTATTAACAACTAAACTATTTCTACCAAAGTGTGCTAGACGAGCAAGCGTTCATGGACTGCTCACGAGGGAAGACGTTCGCTAGATCGTCTAGGAAGGGTGGATTGATGCTCACAGACTGTTAAAACTAGATGTTTATAGAACCACCCACGAGATGCAGATATTCGCAAGAGCGTCTGGAAGTATACAGGGTGTAGACGTTCACGAGGCCGTCCACAAAGCACGAGGGAACAGGCGTTCGTAAGACCACCCATAAGACGCAGACGTTCACAAGACCGTCTACAAAACGCAAGGGAGCAGACGTGCATAAGACCGCCCACAGGAAAAGGTTCGACGTTCAGAACAACGTCTACTTACAGGGGCAGCAGACGTTCACATGACCGTCCACGAGATTAGACGTTCATCAGACCGTCTGAAGAGAGAACTCGAAGTCGACAGGCGCGCTTCTCGTTCGTAGAACATAGCGCTCGTACTGAACTTGCCGCAAGGCACCATCGAGCCTGCCACCAGGTCTCGCGCTGATGTTGAGACGCCTTCGAAGTGGCTTGACAGCCATATGAAGCCCGAGGCTACATCATTGGAAAGCAGTTGCGGTGAATTTGCTTTCTCTTACCCTCACCTTTGGGGTGGGTTGCTGATGAGAATGTTGGATTGTGCTGCACGGGAGGTGCTTGACACTTCACCTGCTAGGTGCCCGAGACCGCAGCGTAGTCTGCTGGAGCAAATAGGCGCTGTGAGCACGTTCAGCGTCATAGTAGCTGGGCTCCATGGCAGCCCACTCCGAGACCGTCTCAGGAAACGTGTTGATGAGCTGCATCATTTCCAGTAGCGTTAGACTTAACGTCCGTCTATCATCACACTGAGTAGCCTGCCTGGAACAGAGGAAAGAGCTCGATTTGGATCCCGAGGATTAACGCCTTTTAACGCTATCTGCTCTCGCTATTAATTGAAATACTGACCATCATTCGAACCCAAAAAGCCCAGTATTCCTAACCAAGCATAGTCGAAGACAAGGCTCAACACCGCTGAGCCGTACTAAAGACTGAAGCCGTAGCGAGCTGTTCATTCTCGAGATCGCTTCCAAGAAACCAGCATTGGTCGACGAGAAACACAAGAGCCTTGTAATCTTACCATGCAGCCTAGTTCGTGGCGTGGTGTTGCCCGTAGAGCGTGTGCGATTACGTCGACGTGTCATCTGCGGTGAGTAAGCGCAGGCGAGTAAAACAGTACATAGCTACCATCTCATATACTAGGATCGTTTAAGGGGACAAAGTAAGCAGTGTAGAGAGCTATTGGTATCAACAGCGCGCCAACCCAGCCCACGCGGTCTCACGCGGTAGGCTCCAGCTGGTCCACCATCACCTGAAATGGCCTTGAGTGTGCAACGTAGTCGCCACATCCCAGGCAACCATGACAGTATTTTGCGAATTACGATATTTTCTATACTGGCTTTCGAGTAGCGATGCGTTCATCAATTGATCCTCGAGTATCTGGTCATGCGGTGAAGGTGGTGAAGGCAGCTTTAAACTCGCCCTGATGTTGATAACAGTTAGAACCGGGTCACCAGATCATGACGAGGAAGAGCGGGTACTGGTTTTAGGTGTATCGTTACTTTTATTATTAACAAGTATCAACTCTTCGTCTAGAAATTATTAAAAGCGCGTTAGTGCTACATAGTATACAATTCTAGCTAGTATATAGCTCTAACACTTTATAATCTTTACTAGGCTAGTAAAGACTAAAAGCAATAACATTAGAAATTATATTTAAGTTAAAAGAATTAAGCATAGAACAATATAAGAGCAAGACTAGCGCTGTACAGTAATACACTGCAAGAATAAGATTAATGTCAGGCCGGTCCGCCTGGCTGATGATATAGTACTGTTCTGGCCACGGATCACTCATCAGAGTGATCATACGTACCTTTTGGAGGTTGCCTTGGCACAGTGGGCAGAGCCGTGTCCTGACACCAGCCTAGGAGAGACTAAGAGCAACAACGTAGAGGTTAATTATGCTTAGATTAAGGGAGTCAGGTATAGAACAGTACAAGAGCAAGACTAGCGCTGCACAGCAATACACCGCAAGAACGAGATTAAGAAGGGTAAAGAAGCGAAAGCTCGACGACGAAACTAAGCAACAAGACTGCGAAACATCGAATTCAACAAGACCAAACCAACTAGTACAAACAACTTCAGAAACAAGCACCACCACCTCCCAATATCCACCGGCACAGGCTAGCGGCCAACACCGTCGACGGAGTAAATGGGTGGGGGATCAGCCGCACTAGTCCTCGCAGACGACACGCTCGCACTCGCAGCCGCAGGCGCCGTGATCTCGATGGTAAACTTGGGCCCATCCTCCTCGCCATCAGCATCCATCCGTCGCATGCCCGCGCCAGACAGGTCGTGCACCTTGATTTGGTCGAGTTCAATATCCTCCACGTCGGCCGGGGCTGCTCGTGTGCGCCTACTCAGCTCGACGGACAGGACGAGGCCGTAGGCGACGACGATGAAGCCGAGCATGCTGCATGCTGTGCCGAGGAGGAGCGCCATGAAGTAGTAGATATTGGCGTCGGGTGCGTTTTCGCGCAGTATGGTTGTGATTCTGTGCAGGGTCTGGGCACTGGGCCGCGTGTTCATGTGGGTGGCAATGTGGTGTCTGGGGACCATTGCGCGCAGTGAGGCGTCGCTGCCAACATCGACGACGGCTCTGTTGTACTTGTAGCCCACAGTGCCACGAATCCTGCCGTTCGATTGTACGGATGCACCGCTCAGCCAGCCGCAGAGCTCCGAGTCTGGTATGGTGGATGCGTTGACGATGTGGAAGCCGCTGGCCTCCAGCCATTGGGCGAGTGTCTTGGGGTAGAACTTGAGGTACTTTGTGGTGATGGTGAAGTTGAAGTGGGTTTCGTTGGGCGAGTTGAAGAAGACGTAGTTTTCGGTCGCATCCCAGTAGTTTGTATAGCGAGCGAAGCAAGTCGAGGGGTGGTGCGTAGGCGGAGAAGGGGGTTGGAGCATGGAGAGGTCTTGAGAGGGAGCGAGTAATGCAGATGATAGGGGAGCGAGGATGAAGAGGAGAGTAGCAATGCGCGAATGCATGATGACAGTGTTAGATGAGTGAACGGATGCAGCGAAAGGCCCACGGTGGTGAGCGGATGCGTGATGCTGATGTTGGGAGAGATCTGTGGTTTTGATCGTTTGAAGAGGCGAAGGCTCTTGCAGGCTGAGGTGAGAAGTGGTAAGAGCATGTTAGTGAGATGAATATGGTAAGAGGAAAGAGCAAAAGCGCTGCTTGAAGTGATGGAACAGGTACAGTGATGGAACAGGTACAAACGCCATCCAACGCTATGCCATTTTCCAACGCTATACTCGTACACACGGTGCATCTCAAGTGCTGTTATTCAAGGGTCCTGGTCTCCAAATGGGTAGTTGAACTTTAACAAAGCGTTCAGCCCTCCCACCCAGTGGTCCTCGGTCTGGTCCTCTCTCCCTGCCGTGGCGCGCACAATGCACGGCACGCCGCCATGCCATTCTCCCGTCTTGGTGCGCACGTCTTCACCCATGACGCGGACTTCCATGCCGGAGCCAAGGCCCTCTGTGACGGTGTTGCCGTCGATGCTGACCTCGACCTGCTTGCCCCTGTTTTTGTCACCCAAGCGCAGGGTGATGGGGGTCTCGGCGGGCAGCACCAGCGGGCGGAAGGAGAGCGAGCGCGGGCAGATGGGTGTGAGGAGCAGTGAGGGGACGAGGGGGTGGACGATGCTGCCGCCGCTGGAGAGACTGTAGGCGGTGCTGCCGGTGGGGGAGCTGATGATCATGCCGTCGGCGACAGCCTCGGTGAGGAAGCGGTTGTTGATGTAGACGTCGATGATCTTGAGGTGGGGACTGGAGCCGCGGTGGAGGGTGACTTCGTTCAGGGCGTAGCTGTCGTGGGAGCCGCCGATGCGGGTGCCGTCCGGGGCGAAGATGCCGACCTTGAGGCGGTTGCGAAGGAGGACCCTTGCGCTGCGGTGCGAGCCCATGGCCTTGCCGCGGATGTCTGCGTATGAGAGTGGGGTGTCGAGGGGGTCGTCTGGCGGGGCGGAGAGGTTTGGGCGGAGCGGGGCGTCGAGGGTGGCGTACGTGTCGGGGGCGCCGCTCATGTACATTTCACGGAAGGCGCGCTTGTACTCTCTAAACTTCCACTCGCCAAGGAAGCCGATGGTGCCCATGGCGAAGCTCAGCACGGGCGGGACGCTCTCGACGTGGCTGAACAGGCTGCTCGCGCGCAGCAGGGTGCCGTCGCCGCCGAGGGTGCAGACGAGGTCGGTTTTATGCGACAGGTCGCGCGCGGGGCCATGGAAGGTGTAGACGGGGAAGGCGAGCTGCTCGTGGATCTCGGTGGCCGAGGGCTGGTCGAGGATGACGTTGATGCCCGGGTAGGTGGAGTGGATGTGCGAGGCGAACTCGACGAGCGACTCGGTGATGTTGGGGGTGCGCTTCTTCTTGGTGATGAGCACGTTGCGCGGCGGCGAGGGCCACTGCAGGCTGAGCAGCGTGTTGGTGGGCGACTGGACGTACGACGGCGTGACGCGCGGGGGCAGCTCTGCGATGGGCCTGATGTCGAGACACGGCCGTGTGGTGGAGAAGAGTCGCCCGCGCCGTGGGAGTGGGTGCACAGCGAGCCGCCACGGCAGGACGCGGTGCTGGACGGTCAGGGACATGTTCGGCGGTGATGCTTTATCTCATCATGTTCTGGTGATGCTTTATCTCGTCATGTTCTGGTGATGACTGTTTCTCATGGCCTCAGCCTCTCTCTCGCCATGACGCACACACACACACGCAAACACACGGAAGTGACAAAACCTCCGCAGGCCTGGCCTTGGCGCGCTCAAGCCTCCAAGTTCCCGCTCGCGTAGTCAACCCCCGGACCCCTGCATGGTGGGGCGCTCTCGTCGGGCTTATGTCATGGCCGTCCGAGTGTCGAGGCTGTCACATGCAACGCTGGACGGCAAAGACGCTGCCTGCCTCCGCCTCTGCCTCCGCTGTCTTCGTTTCTACCCACATCAGACGGACCAGACGGACATGGGGAGGGCGTCTGACACGTTCACTCTTCACTCCAGAGCCCGCCTGGCAGCTATACACCCCCCACTACATGCCCACTGCCTGATCCTCGACCGCTCCACATCTCACCCGTCCACCGCACCTAGCACCAGCACCTAGCACCTGGGCACGCGCACGCCCGTCGTCGACTCTGCACACCGTGTGCCCGCCGTTCCCCTCCCCTCACACCCCCCGCCATGGACACGACCATAGCAGACGCCGGCCTGAAGCAGCGACATCCGCCTGCATCCGTGCCCGCCCAAGACACGCACACCAACGGCCGACCCAGGCTGCCTGAGCGCGCCCACTCGAACCACCCCGCGGGCAGGATCAAGCATGGCGCTTTCATGCAGTTCCTGCGCATGTTGGCCTTTGCCGCCTACTTTGCCTCGAGCATCATCGCGTACGTCGACACCGCCGCCGCCTAGCATGCCACTTCACTGCCACTTCACTGCCACTGCACTGCCAATGACACAGCTACTGCCACTGACACTGCCACCCACGCTGACACCCTCCAGCATCTTCGTCACCCAGGCCATCGGCATCCCGCTCTACTACTACAGCAAAGACCTCTTCTACGCCTGGATGGCCATGACCAAGCAGCACTTCGGCATCGTCACCACCACCATGACCTACTGGTGGGCCCCCGTCAAGATGAGAGTCAGCGGCGACGCCAGCGTGCGCGGCCAGTTCCGCAAGACCGAAGACGGCCGCATAGAGTGCGACTTCCCAGAGCGCATGGTCCTGATCTCCAACCACCAGGTCCGTCCACGCCTCTCCACCACCTCCACCTCCACCACCTCCACCACCTCTACCTCCACCACCTCCACCACCTCTACCTCCACCACCTCCACCACCTCTACCTCCACCACCACCACCCGCTGACCACGCACAGATCTACACCGACTGGGTCTACCTCTGGTGGATCGCCTACACCTCCTCCATGCACGGCCACCTGTACATCATCCTCAAAGAGTCGATCCGCTACATCCCCGTCCTCGGCACCGGCATGATGCTCTACGGCTTCATCTTCCTCTCCCGCAAGTGGGCCACCGACAAGCAGCGCTTCCAGTACCGCCTGAAGAAGCTCAGCACCCGCCACGAAGCCGCCGTCACAGGCGCCAACCCAAAAGGCCTGAACCCCATGTGGCTGCTCATCTTCCCCGAGGGCACCAACCTGTCCAGCAACGGCCGCGTCGCCTCCAAGAAGTGGGCCGACAAGAACGGCATCCCGGACCTGCGCCACGCCCTCCTCCCGCGCTCCACCGGCCTGTCGTACTGCCTGCAGGAGCTGCGCGATACCGTCGACTACATGTACGACTGCACGCTCGCCTACGAGGGCGTCCCTGTGGGCCAGTACGGACAGGACCTTTTCTCCCTCCGCGGCAGCTACTTCCAAGGCCGGCCCCCGAAGAGCGTGAACATGCACTGGCGGCGCTTCGCCACAAAGGACATGCCGCTCGGCGATGAAAAGGCCTTCAACGACTGGCTCGTCGCGCGGTGGCGCGAGAAAGACGACCTGCTGCAGTACTACATCGAGCACAACCGCTTCCCCGCCGACGACGGTGCGGGCGTGGACGAGAAAGGCGCGTCGGTGCAGGGCGCCGGCTGGATCGAGACCGAAGTCCGGCCTGCCAAGCAATATGAGTGGATGCTGGTCTTCGTCCCGATCGCAGCCGTGGGCTTGCTGCTGAACGTCGTGCTGAAGGTCCTCAGCATGGTGCTGCGCGTGGCGCACGTAAACGTAAAGTGAGTAGCGTTGCGATTCGCTGAGACTGAGTGTCTGATGAAGACCAGGTTGTAGACGTGTCGTAACGAAAGAGAGTGACGAAGTGTAAATACCGTAGACAACGCCGCGTCTGCAGTGCGTATATGGAAACATAGATGGGCGCTTGATACCCTATTCTATTCTAATCATAGATGATATTACATACCAAATACCAGATATTTACAACCATCACCACTCCTCTCCGAGTCAGAAAATCAAGATATACACTACTGGGTATTTGTATACCCTGCTAAACATTCGTAAGAAATCCTACTAGATAACAGTAGACACAAACTCCTTTTCTTACCAGCTATCTACTTCTCACCTCACTTCACTATATCATCCACTCATGCAGCACTACACTGACACTTACTTATCCACCCCAACTCCACTTACCCAAACCGCTCCACGCAGCGCAGCGTGCACCGCAGTCCATTATTTCTAGATTTAGAGTTGATCTAGTGGTGCTACAACCATCTTACCTACTCCCCTCTATTTTATCCTCTTAATCCCTACTTGCTTAAAGCTACTATCTACTCCTACCCTAACTCTACTATCACCTGCCTACCTCTGTCTACCCCAACACCCTCCACCACTCTACATCATCGGCGTATATTAACTACCTCCCAATCGTCGCGGATAGAGCGGTACTGTAGAAGAGGAGAGAAGGGTAGAAGAGAGAAGAGGAGAAAAGAGAAGGGGAGAGGAGAGAAGGGGAGAGGAGAGGAGGGGAGGGTAGAAGAAGAGAAGAGAAGGGTAGAAGGAGAGGAGAGAAGAGGGGAGAAGAGAAGAGGAGAGGAGAGAAGGGGAGGAGAGGGGAGGGAGGAAGCACCTCCTAACAGCAGCCCTGAACCTCATAACCTGCTTATTGTCTCGGTACTTGGTTTCTGTTTGGTGTTGTGGTGATGTGATACTCTACTCTACTCTACTCTACTCTACTCTACTCTACTCTAGGTACTGTACTCTAGGTACTATAGGTACTGATACCTTACTTTACGTTCTATGCCGTTAGTCTTGCGTACTGGGTATAAGTTCCGTGTTACGAGGTGATGCGGGTGTAGGTTCTTGATGGTAGGGTAGAGTAGGGTGCTAGAGAGTAGTGTAGGTAGAGTAGTAGGTGTAGAGTCTAGGTATTTAGAGTCTAGGTATTTAGAGTCTAGATATCTAGATTCTTTAGAGAAGGAGAGTAGAAGTAGGTAATTATACTAGCCTAACATTGTGTAACATTATAGTAGTAGCTAGTCTCCTCTAACTAGTATTTACAGAGTGCAGGAAGAACTAGTTACTATATGTTAGAGGCTTTCTACCTTAGGCATGCTAACCCTTAGGAACACCTTAGGACAACTATAGTTACCTCTTAGAGCCTACACATACATATATATTCCCCTAAATCCTTAGAGGCTTAACCCCTAAGAATTTGTCTTTTATCTTATCTAATACTATACGTTTTATCCTATCTCTTGCCTGCCTGCAGTGCCCTTATAATTTAAATCCTTTATACTCTCTCTTAGAAGAGGTAGTTAAGAGATATCTAATTTTTTCTATACCTATTATAATAGTTAGAAATTAATGTTGCTAACGTGCTACTAGTAATAACAACACACTAGGCTTGCAACAGCCTAGCCCTAGTAGCAACCTAACAGATGCCTAGAGGTATCCTATATATAATATAGTAGTAAACTTATTACTACTAGGTATACTCTAGGCTAAGATAACGCCTAGTATATCTAACAACTAAGCGTTAGGTCCTACTAAATTAGGAGATAAATAGGCTCTTAGCCCTACTAGCTCTCTAACAGATACGCTATCCTATCTAAGTTAGATAAACCTAGTAACTAGTTTAAATATAGACCCTCCAGCTGCTATAGGGGCGCCTAAGGTAGAACTTGTAGCTATCCTAACTATAGGCTAGCCTTTATTTATTAAGTAACTTCTTAAGAATCTTTTTAAGGCAGAGCTTACTAGAGCTACTAAGGCTAAATTAGCTATCTAGAGGAACTAGATTAACTAAGCCTTATAAGCTCTAAGCTTAACTAAGAGCAGAAACTAGTTAGAACCTAACTAGCTAGCGTTTAATAAGGCTAGAAAGATTATCTAAGTGTTAAACAATATTTAACCTAAACCTAAGCTAGGTACAGAGAGCAGAGCTCTATCTCTATAGTAAGTAGACTAGTAGATTAAGAATATTAAGACAGCCTTCTAATACACTTAGGTGTTAGAAGACTCTATTACAAGAACCTACTAGGCTATAAGTACTATTTAGTTTAGCATCTATTGCAAACTAATCTAATAACAGATTAACTAGAGATCTATCTAATTATAGTCTAACCTTAAGGCAGAGAAGAAGTAACTTATATAAGACCTTATTCTTACTAAGTACAAGAACTATACTAAGTTCTTTAATATTAAGTAGAGAGAAGGTAATATAGTTAACACCTTCCTAATACTGTTAAATTACTAGAAGTTACTACTGCTGTATAGCTTCTTTAAGTTTAACAATAGTACTAAAGACTATAACTTTAAAATTACTTTTGTATAGTCTAAAACTCTGCCTTACCTCTAGCAGGAAATCTAGCGTAACAGCAGCCTAGATAATATCTAGTAATAGCAGAAGTTTAAATAAGCTTTCTATAATATAGAGATAGTAGCCTGTCCTACAGTTACTTATAGGAGTAGTAATGCTAACTACAGTAAAAGATATGCTATATCTTCTAATTAGAAGAGGAATAAGAGATATACTAGCTGCAGAGGCATACTATCTTATAGCTAGAGCAATAGTACTCTAGTAGCTACCTAATCTAATAATAGTAATAATAGCTAGAGTTAAAACAAAGACTAGAGCAGCTAAAAGAGTTACTAGAAAAACTGTAGTAGTTATAACTCCTACTATAAAGAAAGTAATAATAGAAACTCCTAGTTAATAGGAGAGTTAGGAAAAGAGAAGCTCTAGTTACTAACTTATCCTAACTATAACTAGGGCCTAAAACTAGAGGGAAATAAACCTGTATTATAGTTACTGTATTCTTCTAGAACCCTAATAGGTCCCTAACACTGCTCTAAGCTTTCTATAACTTAGAAGCAGAGCTAAACCTTATTAGCTAGTAAGTAGTAGATAATCTCTACCTAGAACATAAATTGTTCTATTAAATACTAGTAGCTACATTCCTTAATAGCAACTACCTAGTGTTAAGGGTCAAAGTGGCCTTCTAACGAGTATGCATTTGTCCTATACTACAGAAGCAGAAAGATGAGAAAGAAAGACAGATTGCCTCTTCTCGTACAAGATATAGCAAGATGCCAAGCTGTGCTCTATAATCACGTGCGTGAGTTCAGTGCGTAGTCTCGTACACTTAGGGCTCAGCCCATCACAATACCCCTCTCCTTCACTTTAACGCGTTTGCTCGTACGTAAAACTCAGAGCAGTAACGTGACAGCAAAACAGTTGCCTGGAGCCTACTGTTCTTAAAACAAGGCACAGCGTCCAAATCAGGTAATCCAGATTTTGCTGTAGGGCCGTGATCTTGTCGTGTGCGTGCTTCTTCACTTGCACTCGTACAGCACTGGCCAATCACAGTCTGTTTGCGTACAGCTTTGGCACTGACAGCAGTCCCGAATAGTTGTGTTGCCTTGTCTTGTGACTCGACTCGCGATTGCTCTCCCGTACGGTGACCGTTAGTCTGTCAACTTCACCTTAAGACCTCTGTAGCCTTGGCGGGGGTATGTGGGTCCAAGTCTCCCATATAAACTGTACAGACCCCTCTCCAGAGGCTCTTCTCTTTCTGTACCTCGCACTCAACTTGTTGATCGTTCTACAGGTTTCGTACGCTTTTCCAGAAGTCTTTCTCTTTAGCAATCTTCCACTCCCGTACGTCGTCATGTCTGCTCCCGCTCGCGGTATGTGGGGTCCTGGTGGCCAGCCAGGTGGTGGCCTCAACCATCTTCAAGGTTCCACTGGTGGCTCTGTGAACAGCACTCACTCTGCTGCCTTCGACCACCTTGTCAACGTTGCTCACCAGCTCGTCACTCGTACGACTGCTGGAAGCGTCATCCCAGCCAACATCAACATTCCTCAAGGTCCTGCCAACTTCAACCAGCACTACACTGTGTGGTACATCATGGACGAGGCTGTTGCTGACGAGATCCGCCGGATTCTCGCGTTTGCTCCTGTACAGTGCTCTTCTTTTTACAGTCTTTTCCTTTGCTAACACTCTGTGCAGATCGATATCCGTCGTGTCGCTGACTACTTCCTCCGTCCTCGCAACCAGTCCCCGTACGACGCCGTTTTCGGTACTGGTGTCCGCGATTACTCCCCTGTTGTCGCTCGTACGACCGTTCACGCTCGCCAGCTGCTCACCCAGCGCCCCTCCTACCTCAAGGCTTTCGTCATTCACTCCCGTGGTGCTGTCAACCTCACTGGTTGTACCAACAACTGCGCTGCTGCCGTTCGAGGTGAGAAGACATTCACGGCTTTCCTTGGCTGCGTGTCTATTGGTGGAGAGTGGAATGGGGCTTGCTCTAACTGTGTGTGGAGTGATGGTGGTGCTCGATGCCGCTTCGCCAACCCTCGTACGGGTAGTTCCTCTAAGTCCACCAACGGTACTTCTGGTGCCTTTGGTCGTTCCGGCGGACGGGCTGTCGCTGCTCCAGTGGAGGAGGGACACTTCAGCGATGCTGAGTAGGCTCTTAGTAGTGTGTGAGGTCCTTCCGTACGGTTGCTGTTCGCAACATGGGTGAGGTTCTTCCTCCAGTTTCTGGCTAGTCTTCCTGTAGGTAGCCGTACATCTCTTGTACGAGCCATCCAACTTCCATAGGCTTCAGTGTCAATGACATTAGCTCTTGGCTCCCAAGTCAGAGCTTCATAGCCTGCCCACTTGACTTGATATTGTGGTTGATTATTCCGTACGCGTTCGTTAACAATGCCTTCAACAAGGTATTCTAGGTGTTCCTCTTGGTCTTCATCTCGTACGACAACTGCTCCTGGTGCTTGATTGTTGTGTTGTGAGGGCAGCGGATCAGTCGCAGCAGGTCGTAGTAAGTCAACATGGTAGGACTTGGTCTGCCATGGGACATCAAGTTCAACCCAGTAGGGGTCTCGTACGCGGGCTACTTGGAACTTCCCATTTTTCCAATCTAGCTTTTTACTAGGTCTGTTAGTCTGAACATTCTTTAGGTTCAGCCAGACCCAGTCTCCAACTTGGTATTTAGGCGCTGGTTGTCTCGTACGGTTGGCCTGAGCTTCCTGTTGTTGTTGGGCGTATGTCATTGCTGAGATTGCCCAGTCTGCTGCTTGGCGTAAGGTCCGTCCGATTGTTTCAGCCCGCTTTTTTGGATCTGTCGTACGATCCATTGGGTCGCCTTCAGCTAGGTTATCCGGCAGGTCTGGAGGGAACGGAGTGTTCTCAAACCCGTGTTGAAGGAAGAAGGGTGAGACTCCAGTTGTTGAGCTCGTACGGGTGTTAAGCATTAGTTCCAGTATTGGAGTAAGTGTAGCCCAGTTGTCTTGCGCTTGGTTTGCGTACGTACGTGCCACTACTTCAATGTCGCTATTAGCTCTCTCAGTAAGTCCATCTGTTTGTGGGTGGAATGCGGTGGAAAGGTTCCGTTGTACGCCTAGAAGTTTGCACACTCTTCCCCAGAGTTCACTAACAAACTGAGTACCTCTGTCTGATGTGATTGATCTTGGGAGTCCGTGTAGCCGGTATACTTCTCGTACGAATGCCCAGGCAACATCGTCTGCCTCAATCTTCTCTAGGGGACTAAGATTGTACCCTTACTTAGTCGGTCTTTTGTAACCATAAGGTTCACACAGCCTGAGGAGAGTGGAAGACCTGTAATGAAGTCAACAGTAAGGTCTTGCCACGTACGGCTTGGCACTGGTAATGGTCGCAGGTAGCCATGTTTCCCATCTCTCCAAGGGGTACTTTGTCGGCAGATGTTACAATTCCGTACGAAACGGCGGTTATCTTCGCTCATCCCTGGCCAGTACCACATTCTCGCGATTGTGCGGTATGTCTCTTCTCTTCCAGGGTGTCCTGTCTGGACAGCAAGGTGTGCTTGCTGTATAATCCCCGTACGGATTGGCTCGCTATCAGGTACCCATGTCCGGTTTCTCCATTGAAGCTTGTTGTTGCCTGTTACTGTACAGTCGCCTAGAGAGACTGCAAGCTTCTTTGTAATGGTGTTAAGAGACCTTGCGCCACTTTGTACAGCCTGTCGTACGGCTTGGTAAGTTTCATCTTGTTCTACTGCTTGGTCCCAGTGCTGGGTTATTAGGTCGTCCAAGGATGGTGGTTGAGGCAGATAATTTGGTAGGATGGAGCCTTCTGGCGTAAGTGTTGGCGCCTGTACGGGTGCAGCGTACGTTGGGTCTTGTTGATCAGATGGGACAAGCATTATAAACTCTCTACTAGCAAGTCTTTCATCGTCCTCTCCTTTAGGCATGTCTTGATCTCTTCTCGAGAGGGCATCCGCTCGTACGTTGTCCTTGCCAGGTCGGTATCGTATCTTCATGTTGCCAAACTGTGACATAATCTGAGCCCATCGTACGTGTCTTTCGGTAAGCTTCTGTTTCTTCGTGAAGTACTCCAGGTTTTTGTGGTCGGTAACAACTTCGAACTCCCGTACGCTTCGTAATTCAGCGTCCCATTCCTGCAAGCAGAATATTACTGCAAGGAGTTCTTTATCGTGGATAGGGTAGTTTGCTTCATGAGGCAGGAATTTCCGAGAGAGGTATGCTACCGTACGAAGATTGCCAGATGCGTCTTCTTGTGAAAGGGTGGCTCCTATGGCAAAGCCAGAAGAATCACATTCTACTACGGCTCTCTGCTCAGGGTTAAGGGTAGCAAGGACCTCGTCCGACAGGAAGGCTTCTTTTAGGGCCTGGAAAGCTTGATCTTGTTCCTCTGTCCATTTGAAAGGGAGATCCTTCTTAGTGAGTCGTACGAGCGGTTCTGACAGTGTAGCAAAGTCTTTAATAAACTTCCGATAGAAGTTCGCAAACCCAAGGAACCCTCGTACGCCTTTAACTGTAGTAGGTGCTTGCCATTCCCGAATAGCTTGTACTTTTTCAGGGTCCATTGATATACCCTTCCCTGCTTCTAGGATAAATCCTAGGTACTTCGTACGCTGTACGTCAAATTCGCATTTGCTGAGTTCTAAGTTCAACCCGGCTTCTTGTAGGCGTTTAATTACCTGTCGTACGTGCTCGTGGTGTTTGTGTAGAGAACCCTCAGTAAAAATCAATACATCGTCCAAGTACGCTGAGGCAAAGTCGTCCAGAAACTCTCTGAGGGCCCAGTTAATGTACCTCTGGAAGGTACTAGGAGCGTTGGCTAATCCAAAAGGTGTTACTAGCCACTCGTACGAACCAAATCGCGTACGGAAGGCAGTCATCCATTCCTGTCCTTCTGCTATCCTAATCTTGTGGAAGGCAGCTGTGACGTCTAGTTTAGTGTACCAGGTGGCTCGTCCGATCATGTTCAGGGTCTCCTTGATCAGGGGAAGAGGATACCGGTCCTTCTTGGTCAGGGCATTCAGTGCTCTGTAGTCCACACAGAACCGTAACCCGCCTCCTGGCTTCCGTACGAACAGTACCGGTGATGCAGCTGGGGAGTTGCTGGCCCTAATAAACCCTTTTTCTAACAAATCTAGTAACGTACGGCGTAGGACTAAGAGCTCATCCCGAGACATAGCGTAGAGGGGACCGTACGGAACCTCCGGGGTCTTGCCGTCCACTTCATTTAGCTCGATTGTATGGTCCACTGTTGGGCCACGGTGGGGAGGCAGTTTGTTACCTTCTTCTGGGACAAACAACTTAACGTACGACTGAAGGTACGCAGGTAGCGCTGCTTTAACCTCCTGTACAGTCATCTGGGTCTTCGGTTTTAAGGCCTTCTGGATATCCTTCATGCTAGCAGCAAAGACTTGGATTCCTGAGTTTTCCTTGCGGCTCTTTCGTACGTGGTACTGGAAGGCTACTGCTGATACTGGGCAACAGTCTAGTGGGGTAAGCACTTCAGTGCTTCGTACGGTAACGTTATACCGTTCCATGGATAGGAGCTTGTCCTTAGTGCTGATTACACCACCAACATCTTCTAACCATGTCTTTCCAAGAATTATGTCGTAGTCGTACGTTGAAGGGGTGATGTACGCTGCAACACGGTGTTGCTGTACGCCTCCAACATCAAGGGTAAATTCTGTAATAGCAGTAATAGTGCTTCTTTGACTGTTGACTCCTTCTATAGTCATAGGTGTAATCGGGATGCGTGGTAAGTTCATCTTCCGTACGGACTGTTCGTTCACCAGGCAATAGGTACAACAACCATTATCAACCATGGCAGTAGCTGGCGTGGTAGAGTTGATAACTGTATGAATTGACATTGGTTTAGTTGCAGCTAGTTGATAGAGCAGTGAACGTGTTGACCGTACGGGCTTAGGAACTTGTTGAAGAGGCCCTAGCGTACGACTTTCGGCTAGGGCTGTTCTTTTCCCTCGTCTTCTGATGAAGAGGTCTCTTCAGCTGGTTGTATGGCTGCTACCTTAGGGATTCTTGAGGTTGACTTTCGTTTGTTCGTACGAGCAGGTGATTTGGATAGAACGTTCTTCTTGCAATCACGTACCATATGGCCTTTGTTGCCACATTTGAGACAGGCTCCTGTAGTCCTTCTTTCACGGATTTCTTTATCTGTTCCCCAGTATTCTCTTTTCCTTGTACGGGGCTGGTGAGCGCCTACCGTAGGCTGCCAGTCCATTTCATTGCTGTTCCTACGTGGGTTTTCCTGGGAACTAGGGCTGTCATACGTCCGGGTGGAGTAGCTGTTACTTGTGATCCTGTCTACAGCCTTAAGGTTTTCCCAGGTTATCCTGGCACGCTGTACGAACTGTTCGTACGTCTCGAGTCCAGGTGGTTGGTATCCAGCTTGAGCTCTTAACAGCTTACTGTTTAAACTGTTCTTAAGATAGTCAATCTTCTGAGCGTGGCTTGCTCCGTCCAAGGCTGCCTCTTGCAGCTTCAAGTTAAACTTCTGGACATGTAGATTGAAGTCGTTTTTGCCTTGTTTTGTCGTACGGAGGTACTCAAGGGCTTTCTCCTGGGCAGTAGGGTCCTTAAAGAACCCGTCAAGGTATGCCCAGGCCTTCTCAAGCGTTGGCAGGGTGGTGCCGTTCATAAGGCTCATTATCATTGGAGATAGAGCATTGAACGCTTGACCAGTCGTACGAGTAATCACGTAGTTGACTTGGTCCTTCTCAGTGGGGTACGCTGGCTGGTCCCCGTACAGCTTAGCCTGTACCTTCATCTTCCATTGAAGATATTGTTCATGTGATCCTTTGTCAAATACTTCCACATTAGGAAGCCTGGGCTTTTCGGCCCGTTGGACGGTGTAATCTCGGTGGTCACTCAAAGGAGTGGGACCAGAGGAAAAATTTTGTCCACTTCTTTCCGAGGTTTCCGGACGAGCGTTGTTGCTCAGCATCCCCTGAGTTCGTTCATTTGGGATTGTAGCTGCTCGTACGGTTGTCTCTCTTGCTTGCTTGCCAGTTCATCTAGGTTGGCTTTTAGGGATCGTATTGTCGCTATCAGATCGTCCACTGATAGGTTGCGCAACGGGTCTTGCTGTTGCTCGTACAGATGCTGCGATTGCATCTGCTGTTCGTACGTTGGCTGGCTGCTAGGCAGCTGTTGGTTGTGAAGGCTGTCTCCTTCCATTGTCGTACGCTTAGGGGGTTTGGTTGGTTTTGATCTTTCTGCTTATGTTAAGGGTCAAAGTGGCCTTCTAACGAGTATGCATTTGTCCTATACTACAGAAGCAGAAAGATGAGAAAGAAAGACAGATTGCCTCTTCTCGTACAAGATATAGCAAGATGCCAAGCTGTGCTCTATAATCACGTGCGTGAGTTCAGTGCGTAGTCTCGTACACTTAGGGCTCAGCCCATCACACCTAGATATCTAACAACCTTATAATCTAACTATTAATTACCTAGATAGTAACAGTATAGTTAAATCTATAGGACTGTAAGAGTTCTAGTTAGCTGCCTTTAAGGGATACAACCTAGTACTAGGCTACTTATAGTTAGTATCTACTAACCTATATATCTGCTTCTTATAGGCATATATAAGTAGTTTCCTAATAATATAAAAAGAGTACACCTTACTACTGTATAAGAGCTGTTCTACTCTATAAAACTAGGAGAGAGAGCATACTTAATGCACCTAGGTAACCTAGTTTACTAAGTCCTAGAAGAGGCAATTAATAACCTTTTAGAAAGTAACTAGGAAGGCAGTAGATAACTACTAGCTAGAGGGCTAAGCAGAGACGCTGTCCTTAACGCAGAATACTTCTATAATAAGAGACTTCTCTAGCTCTAGAATAAAATGCTTAAAGTTATTAACTACCTTTAGAATTATGTTGTGTAGTACCTAGATCTATTATAGCTCTCTAAAGCTATAAGTAAGTGTATAGTAGCAAGTATTATCTATAAGCTCTCTTAACGCTCTAGGATACTACCTATAGGTATAGCCTAAGTCCTTCTAAATAGCAACAAAGACTACCCTTTAGTTAACTCTGTAGATAATAAACTAGACCTAGAAGAGCTAAAGCATGTTCTTTTAGAGCTACACTATAAGTAGTTTATATTTAGTAAACACTAGTCTAGTGTATTAGTACTATATTAGGATTATAATTACTCTATTAACATTAAGCTAGGAAGTAAGATACTAAACATACCTATATATAACCTCTCTAAGAAGAAGCTAGAAATACTATAGGCCTACCTTAATACAGCGCAGGAAAAGAGTTAGATCTACTTAAGTAAGTTCTCTGCTAGAGTACCTATCCTGTTTATGCTAAAGGCTAATAGTACACTGCAACTCTATATAGATTACAGAGGCCTTAATAAGGTTACTATTAAGAACTAGTATCCTATTCCTCTTATAAATAAGATGCTAGATAGGCTATTAAAAGCTGCTATCTTCTCTAAGCTAGATCTACGTAATGCCTATTATAGGCTCTAGATTAAGAAAGGCAACAAGTAGAAAACAGCTTTTAAGACTAGGTACAGTTATTTTAAGTACCTAGTTATACCTTTTAGATTAGTAAACGCTCTAGTAACGTTCTAATTCTATATCTAGAGAGCCTTAAGAGGCCTAATAGACTGCACCTGTATAGTATACCTAGATAACATCCTTATATACTTAGAGTATAAGAAGAATTATTAAGCCTATGTTAAAGAGATCCTAGATTAACTTGTTAAATAGGGGTTGTTCTGCAAGGTAAGTAAATACTTATTTATAACAAAGTTAGTTAAGTTCCTAGACTTTATTATTACACCTAGTAGAGTAGTTATAGATCCTGTCTGCGTGTAAATAATCTAAGAGTAGCCTAAGCCTAAAAGGTACAAGAATATCTAAGTGTTTCTTAGCTTTGCTAACTTTTACTAAAGATTTATCTTTAACTACTCTAAGATTATCTACCTATTAGTAGACTATATAACTTCTACCTAGAAGCTAAAGTTAGAGCTAGAAAGCTCTACTTCTATAAAGAGAAGGAAGAAAACGCTAGCAAAAACTTAAAAAGGTCTAATAAGATAGTACAAACTATAGATTTAGCTAGAGAAAGTACGCTAGGCTTTTCTTACTATTAGGAAGAAGTTTACTAAAGCACTTATGCTATAGCACTTTAACCCTACTAAGCTAATTATAGTTCTTACTAACGTATTAGACTTTACTATAGCTGCTATACTGCTGTAACTGCAATTATTAAGAGTACTAACAGAATAACACTAGAAGCTAGTAGCGTTTTAGAGTAGAAAGTTCTAAGGCCTATTAATTAGATAGCACACCTATAATAAGAAATTAGCTGCAATTATAAAGGCATTTAGGTAGTAGTAATATTACCTTAAGTATACCCTATTAACAGTCTAAGTACTCTCTAAATATAACAACCTGCAGTACTTTATAACTATAAAGGAGCTCTCCTCTAAGTAAGCACACTAGGCAGAGGAGCTAGCTAGGTATAACTTTAAAGTTAAGTATAAGCCTAGACTAGAGAACTCTATAGACAGCCTCTTAAGGCGTCTAGATTATATAAGAGAACTAGTTATTAGAAAGCAGCAGGCACTATATAATACTATATTACTAACACTCTAACAAAAGCTTTAAATATAGACTATCTAGAAGTCTAAGGCTTAAAACATTAAATAGGCAACTAAGGCAACAGGCAGCTCTAGTAGAGGTTTTAAAGAATCCTAGCAACTTTCTAAAACTACCTCTAAGGAATTCTACCTACTAACAGGTACTAGAGATATATCTCTCTTAGCTCTTAACTAGCTATCTACAGGCTATAACAGCTAGAGTTAATCTAAATTATTTAAAGCTTAGAAACCTAGATTTAACATTACAGAGGCCTTCCTTTATAACCTTAATAGACAAGTTAGGTTACCTACTTACCTTATAAACAATACTGTGTAAAGTAAATCTATATATGCTCTAGACACTCTAGAATGCCTAACTAACTATATTAAATAGGTTTAGAAGCAGAACACTGCTTATAAGTTGCTAATAAGTTAGGAAGTAAGTAGAGCAGCTACAGGTTACTACTACTAAAAAGTTAACCTTAGTAGGATCCTGCGCAGAAGTAGAAAAGTAAGGATCTCTAAGATATAACTCTTTACTAAACTATCTTTATAAAGAACTACAACAACTCTATAAGAGGTTACTATAGCTGTAAGAAGACTGCCTAGCTATTAAAACAAAAGTACTATTAGCTAAACCTAAAGAAGAATGTATATAAGTATATTTAGCGTTATACAGTATACTAACTAAATAAGATCTGCAGGCATAAGCTATAGAAGCTGCTAGTACTACTCCTAATACCTAATACACTCTAGTAGTATTATTCTCTAGACTTTGTAACAGACCTACTAACGTTAAAGGATAACTAAAGAAATAAGTATAACTTAATCCTAGTTCTAGTTAATAGGTTTAGTAAGTATATCTAGTACCTACCTATAACTAAGACAGTTACGTCTTAGAAGGTAGCTAAACTACTACTTTAGCAGTGCTTCCTTAAATATAGTCCTCCTAATACTCTAATATTAGACTACAGGTTAGTATTTACTAGTTAATTCTAGTCTAACATCTACTATTATTTAAAGAATAACTATTTCCTTAGTACAGCCTTTTACCTATAGACTAACAGATAGACAGAATACTAAAACTAAGAGTTAGAAACCTACCTATATATCTATATAAACTACTAACAGGATAGCAAGGTAGACTTATTACTATATACAGAGTATATATACAACTTAAAGGCTTACTTAGTGTATAAGAAATTCTCTATTAAGGTAGTATACAGGATTAACTCTTAGAGCTTTAACAAAGTTCTAGATAAGCACTAGTTACACTGTCTCCTAGAAGCCTAGGTAGATAGTAGAAAGGTACTAGACTTCTACTAGCAGGTAATTAGACAGCTAAAGTAGTAGTATAACCTATAGGTAGCAGCAAAGAATAGCTTAGAGTATGCTTAGAAGAGCAATTCTTATTAGTATAATACTAAGCAGGTAGACAGACACTTTACTAAAAGTAAGTAAGTGCTGCTCTAAGCAAAGAACCTAACAACTAGCTAACTATCTAAGAAGTTTAACACCTGTTACCTAGGTCCTTTTACTATTATAAAGAAGATTAGGAAGCTAGCTTATAAGCTAGACCTACTACTATTAATAGACAGAGTGCACCTAGTGTTTAATATATTATTACTTAAACTATAGAGAGAACTCTTTACAGAAAAGAGGTTCTAGCTAGGTCCTACACAGATTCTAGAAGATACTCTCTTAGCAAAGAGGTACAAAGTTAAAGAGATTCTATAGTACTATAACACTTAAGCCTATAGGCAAGAGTACCTAGTAAAGTAGCTAGGTTAGCTAAATAAGGAAGCTACCTAGGAGCTACTAGAGAACCTTAACTACTACAAGGAAATTCTTAAAGAGTACCTTAAGATAATAACTAATATAACACAGCAATCTACTTATAAACATAAGGCTAAGTCTAAGTTAGGTTAGAGTAATCTAAACCTGCCTTAGCAAAAGAAGGGTTGCCTAAGGAAATCCTAGGATAATACTTATACTATAAAACTGTAGATAATATATTAACCTAGAGTTACTGTCCTAAGGCTGTAGATTAGCCTAGCAACTGTTAAGTTTTACACTTTAGACAAAGTCTGTAAGTAATTGTTCGATTAGGTCTTAAGGACAAGTACAGTATTAGAGATCTAAGGGGGGGTAAGTAGTATACGTCTAGGACCTTAGCTACTTAGGGTTGTAAGGAAGAGTATAGAGTAGACTTTCTGTTTTGCAAGCAGGGTAAGAGATTCTAATAACAAAGTTAATTAATAAGGTTAAATATAAACTATAAGAGTTGTGTTTCTACAAACTATATACTCTAATAATAGTAGTAGTAATGCAGACTAATTAGTGTTGTGCATCCTCTAATCGCACTAAGCACTAATTGTACTAATTACTAATTGTACTAATTACTAATTATACTAATTACTAATTATACTAATTGCTAATTATACTAATTATGCTAAGCCTTAATTAAGTTACGTGTCCCCTTAGTCCCTTGCTAAGTGCTAACACTATATCTATTACTTACTTATATTTGTTCTATTGTTATAATTACTATACTACAGCTACTGTAATTAGGTAAATCCTTTCTAAGTTCTGTAGATTGTAATACTATCCCCCTTCTGTCTTAGCTTAGTCTCTTAAGCTTATTTATATAACGCAGAGCTCTTCCTTAATTATTAGGTAAGTCTTAATAATGCTAAAACAACTAACTATCTTAAGTATAGCTTGCTGTTATTATCTATACGAATTTATTAAGTCCTTTAGAGAGATTATAGTGCAGAAATACAAAACCTATATAAAGCACAACTATGTGTGCAAGGTTTATATTTATTCTAGAAAGTGTAGTAAGTATGTTTATTTAGGACAACGTTGCAATATAAGGGTAACTTAATCTAAGTTTACTTGCCTAGCGTCTAAGAAAGAGAAGTTGCGTGTACGTATAAAAGAGAGTTACAAAGTACAAACTAAAGCGCTTTAGATATCTAAAAAGGCTATAGAGGACCTGCGTGTAGCTTGTGCGCGTAAGGAGCAGTTATAACAACAAATAGATTTATTAGACTATTATACTAAGAAGGCTATTGCAGTAGAAGAGCGCAGTATTAAAGAGCAGGAGCAGCTAGAGAAAGGGACTATTAAGTTAACTAATCTGTCTAACAAGTTTTTGTTGTTGCCTAGTACCTAGGGTGCCTTTAAAGGTTATCCTTTAGAGTACTAGAAGAGTAACGTAGCTTTGCTTAATTAGTTTCTTTAAATTGCTTTAATATCTGCTAGCAGTTTATAAGGTACGTAGTTAGTTCCTATGTGTTTTCTAAGTCTAGGTATCCTAACTATTTAACTAGGTATTTGTTACTATTGCTAATATTACAATATTGTACTATTTTCTTAACTTCCTACTTGTTATTAATGTTAACTTAGTAGTAGAAGTCTTTCTAAACTAGCGTTTTAGGGTTAGCTAGTTCTAAGAGAGATATATAGAATACTAGGTAAATCTTTGCATCCTTAGGCAGAGCAAGTCTATAGTTAACTAGGCTTATCTGCTTTAAAATAAAAAATAGTCTAACTTTAACGTAATCTAGTTTTTTTATAGGTCTTTGTATTTAAAGGTTTTTTATAAGAAGATAGACTTTATCCCCCTCTTTTAGCTAAAGTACTATTTTTTATTTCTAGTTAATATAAGAGATTGCTTATTCTTAAGCTTTGCTAATGTTTTCTAGCGTTTTCTTATATACTTCCTTTAGTTTCTAAACTAAGAAGATTGCTAATTCTGTTTGTACTAGCGTATCTAGTGCTCTAGTAAAGAGATTTAGGTGTCTCTTGTAGTTTAAAAAGAACAGCATTGCGCCTGTTACTTCTAATAACTTGTTATTGTATACAATCTGTGCTATAGGTAATAGTAAAACCTAGTTGTTTTGCTGCTAGTTGCTGTATATTTATAGAAATGTCTCTATAGTCTAGTTTGTTTATTTAGTCTGTCTATCTATTTGCAGATAATAGGCTGTAGATAGTTTCTTCTTAGTACTAATAGCTGCTAACAGCGTAGTCTAGTAATTTAACATAAAGAGCTTGTCTCTATTACTAATAATTAATTTAGAAATGCTATAATACCTAACAACTTAGTCTAGGAATACTTAAGCAAGCTGCTCTGCAGTATAACTATGTTAGAAAGGTATTATTTCTGCAGCTTTTGTAAATCTGTCTACTATAACAAAGATTAAGTTGTAGCTGTATTCTGTAATAGGGTCCTTAGAGATAGGTAACTGTGTAACAAAGTCTATTGTAATGTTTATCTAAGAGGCTGTTAGTAGCTCTATTACCTGCACTTCTCTGTATTTAGTATACGTGCTGTGTTTATTCTTCTAGCAATCTACATAATTTTTAATGTACTTAGTAACCTTATCTTTTATATTTAGGAACTTGTAGTGTCTTTTAATAAGTTCTATTATTCTTGTAATACTAGAGTGTCTGTAAAGCAGGTTATTATAGTAATAGGCTATAATTTCTTCCTGTAATTCTTCTAGTACTTTTAACAGGATATATTATTCTGTCTAAACCTACATTGTGTTATTAAGCTGCTGTAATAGTTCTAACAATCTATCCTTGTTAACTCTAAGTATAGCGTGTTTGTTAATTATCTTAGTTTCTACAAGGTTATATTGTTAACTAAGTGTATTAGCTCTACTATTGTCTTTTTCTAGCGTGTATAGGATCTTAAACTTATATTATCCTAGTAATTCTGCCTAATAAACCTGTCTCTAATTAAGTACCTTAGTTATAGTAAACTATACTAGGTTCTTGCAGTCTGTATAGATAGTAAGGTTTAAGCAGCTTTCTGCATAAACTTGCTAGTGCTCTAGAGCTAATACAATTACTAAGAGTTCTTTTTTATACACATTATAGTGTTCTTTAGGTTCTGTAAACTTACGTAAGTAATAGGCAATTAGGTGCTATAAGCTATCTCGTTTCTAAGTTGCGTATGCTTCTAATGCTAAATCTAAGGTATTAGTTTTAAGTTAAAGCAGTTTCCTGCTTTTAAATATAATTATAGTAGGTAGCTCTATATATGCTTACTTAAGTAATTAAAATACGTCTCCTTGCGCCTATTCCTACTTAAACAGTACACCCTTCTGCGTAAGCTTAGTAAGCAGTAAGGCTCTAAGAGAGTAATTCTTAATAAAGCAATAGTTAAAGTTAATAAACCTAAGGAATTCTTAGATGTTCTTAACAGTTTTAGGTGTTAGCTAATCCTTTACTACCTATATCTTTGTTTTACTTATCTTAACTCTGTACCTTCCTACAATATAGCTAAGGAACTCTACTTTGTCCTTGTGCTATTTGCACTTCTCTAGCTTTAGCCTAAGGTCTGCTTTTACTAAGTATTCTAACACTTATTATACGTAGACCTTATATTCTTCTAGTATCTTGCTATACACTAGGATATTGTTAAGGTAGGCTACTATAGTAATATCTAGGTGTGCTTACAGTATATTATTAATAAGAGCCTAGCAGACTGCTAGTGTATTAGTTAGCCTAAATAGTATAACTGTGTACTTAAAATGTCTATAACAGGTTCTAAACGCTGTCTTCTATTCTTTGCCTTTCTTTATGTGTATTAGGTTGTACGCTCCACGCAAGTTAAGTGCAGTAAAGAACTTTGCTCCTAATAACTAGTCTTGTAGTTCTATTATATTAGGCAGCAGATACTAATTCTTAATAGTAATGTTGTTAAGCTTTTAGTAATTAATGCAAAGTTGTAGTTTGCTGTCTTTCTTTAGTATAAATAGAATAGAGAATCCTACTAGGGATTTAGATTTCCTAATAAATCCTTTTGCAAGGTTCTCCTTAATATAGTCTCTTAGTATCTTAAGCTCTTTCTTAGATAACTAGTATATAGGCCTAAAGGGTAGTTCTTTCCCTTTCTAGAGCTTAATCTTACAATCCTAAGATTAATACTTAGGTAGTGCTTTTACAGATAGCTCTTCTTTAAACATCTAGGCGTACTAACAGTACATATCTAGTATAGCAGGAGTTGCACTGTCTTTCTCCTTAATTACTGTAGTAGGGCTCTCTAGGTCTACGCAATTAACTGCTCTATCTTAGCGCGTCTAATAGTTTAAAAAGATGTTATTAATCTTCTTCTTATCTACTAACTCTAGCGTAGGTTGCATAGGCTAGCGTGTAGTTATACTGCATCTGCACTCTTTAAACAAAAGCTGTTAATCTTTCTAGTTAATCTGTAGGTTATGCTTTTGTAACTATAGTAATCCTAATATAACATTGTAAGTAGCCGTACTTAAGACGTCTAGCAATATTAACTTATAGTGTCCTTATATCTAAAGGGGTTAGTACTTAACTTTATATGTTATAACTACTTCTCCTAGTATTAGTTCTCTATTAGCTACTTAGAGCTAATACAAGTGTTCTTTATATAAGGGGCGTAGTCTAGCTAGCTATACTCTGCGTAAGGAAACGTAGTTCCCTTGTGCTCCTAAGTCTAAGAGTGCTAATAGCTTCTTCCTATTTAATACGATAGGGAGCTTAATAAGGTTATAAGTCCTAATAGAGTTAATAGCAAGACTCTAGGTGCCCTTATTTGTCCTTCTAAAAAAGACTCCTTATTTGTTCTAAATTCTTTAAACTCTTTTACACCTTAGTGTTTCTTATATCTAGAGTTAAGACATAGCTGCTAGTAGTTATTAAAGTAGTTACTGTTAATTAACAGCTGTATTTGTGTTGCTGTAGTTAGATTATTATCTCTAGAGAAGATAATATAGTTACGTTTATTAATTAAATAAATGTTATAAAAGTTGTTAGTACACTTATACTATTGTACACAACAGCAGTTGCAGAGCAATAGAAAGTATCTTGCTTCTAACTTGTCTTTGTAGTGTATTGCGCATCTATTATCTCTATAGGCAGTCTATAAAAGGTTTACGTGTTTAGAGTTTCTAGAATCTAGGATATACTATGTGCAAGGGTTAACAGCAGCTAGAGGTAGCTAGCTTGTTATTTGTTTCTGCGTGCGTTGTAGTTCTTAGTTGCACTAGTTCTCTTCCTCTAATTTGTTATTAATTTTATTAACGTAGCACTAGCAGTTGTTAAGGTCTGCTTTAAGTTCTTTAATAATTATATTAATGCTATATCTTAGTCTAACGTGCTTAAGTAGTAGTATTAGTTAGTGTACAAGAGATTAGCATATTTTATAGTATGCTTTATTATTTTTGTTACGCTCTTGTTCTTGTTAAGTGCAGTAGTATCCCTTATAGCAGTGTTAACGTGTTAACTCTAATCTAACCTAAACTAGAGTCCTTTCTGTTATATCTAGGAGGTTGTCTATCTTATTTTAATATTCTTGCAATTTCTTATAGGGTGTTGCTGCGCGCTTAGAAGGCTTAATATATTCTGCATTGTCCTTAAGACTAGACTCTAGGTCTTCTATAAGTTGTCCTACTTTATTAGTAATTACTTCCTATTTATTACTAGTATCTGTGTCTTTGTAACAACATAACAGTACGTTAACCTGCTAAAGAACCTTATTCTTTATGCAGCAGTCCCTAGTAAAGTAGCCTATCTTGCTACAGTTGTAACAGGTCTTATTATTTTTATTACCTAAATTATTGCTTCTCTTACTCTTTTTATTCTAGCGTTCTAGTAGGCTTAGTCCTTTATTAAGGTTTAAGAGGTCTATAGCTTTAGGTCTGTAGTATCTACTCTGCATATTGTTATAAGTACGTCTACTACTATTAGACTAGTAATTGTTATAGTTGCCTTAATTTTCTTAGTTTAGGTTGTTGCGCTACTAGTTGCGTAGGGGCAGGTAATTGTTAACCTTAGTTATAACGCGTGCTCTAGGGTTGTCTCTTAATTCTATCTAAAGCTTGTATAGCTTAACGTTAATGTTAATTGCTTTATTAACTAGTTTATCTAAGGTGTTAGTACTAGCGCTAGTACGTATTAGTTCCTCCTTAACCTTAGGCTTAAGGCCTTGTTTAAACATAGTTATTAACGCAGTGTTACTCTACTCTGTATTAGCAGTAAGTCTTAGAACTTAGCAGTATAGTTAGCAGCAGACTAAGTTTGTTTAATGCGTTAGATATTGCAACGTGCAATAGCTAGTTTGTTTAAGACTCTAAAGATTAGCTTAACTAACTTCTTAAACTTATTAAAGTCTTTAAACTAGAATAATACTTTGTTAGGATATTTATCTAACATACCTTTCTAAAGAAAAGGCTTAATCTATTTAAATGCGTTGCTACGTATATAACTTGCAGCTAGTATAACATATTTGTTGTTAGAGATCTTACTTTCTTAAAATTTAAAGAACAAGTTAAACTAGAGTGTAAGGAGCTAACCTCTAAGGGAATTTGCTAGTAAAATACAAGATAGATTTAATAGAGAACAACCTCTAGAACAGAGGTTGCAGAGTTTTTATAACTCTGTTTTAGACACGTTAGCTCTGTAGCAGAGCTTTAGTCTATACTAGGAAGCGCAAGCTAGAGTAATGCTAAGGTAGTATACGCCGAAGAGCTAGCACCTAGGCCTAGCCTGTTACAGTACCCCCCTACTTATCCTTTGTTTATTAGCACGCGCCTTAGTTAAAATAACTCTATTACCTACTCCCTACTTTCTGCATTCTCTGTTGTACTACGTTTTAAGTCCGTGCGCCTTCCTCTTATAATCTTACTACTACCTAATTATTTAGTTACCCTGCCCTGCTTAATTTTAACAATAGCGCCTTCTAGATTACTAACCGCGTTGCGTTCGCCCTATAAGAAGGCGCTAGGCAAGTAAGTAAGTTGCTCTATCCCTACCTGTAATATGCCTATTTACTAACTCTTTTACCTTGCCTAGGCCTATAGCGCTGCTCCTGCAGATCCTACCCCTTCTACTACTTACTTAACTAAGAGGGCAAGGCTTACAGTAGAAGACGTTAAGCTAAAGAATAAGGAGATTAAGAAAGCCTTTAATAATGTTCCTGCTAATAATTAGTCTAAGGTTCTAGGTAAGTAGTCTCTGCGTACCTAACGCGCTAGCAGCTTTATAGATCCTAAGGTCTGCGTTAGCTATGCGTTATCTAGACAGGTCTGCACCTTTACTGCTAGCAGCTGCTTAACTAGCTGCGCTCTCTATATCCTTAGCTATTCTTACTGCTATAAGGTAAGTTTCTGCTTCTTGTTTCTTAGTATTCTCTTCCCTAGCTAACTGTCTGCTAGGCTCTGCGCAAAACATAGAAGACTCTAAATAAGTACTGTATGTTCTTGCAGTTTACTAAGAGTAACTCTGTAAAGCTTCTGCAAGTTATTAAGCCTATCTAGGCAGACCTTAAGAAGCGTAAGGACCTTCTATATTATACTAACTTTGCGTTCTAGCCTAACGCCTGCTTGCCTGCTACTAGTTATAAGACTAAGTAGTCTAAGTATAAGGCTAAGGTTAATAAGATTAAGGCCTATCCCTCTGCTGCTGTAGTTCTTACAGAGCGCACTGCTGTTACTGCTAAGAAGGTAGTAGTCTAGATTAAGACTCTAGTAAGTTATTCTCCTCTTTTTACACCTGTTTTCTAGAGTATTTGCTAATTTCTTACTTAATATAGCTTACTGTTAACTTAACGCTGCTTACGCGCTTTACCTACTTTAAGGCTAACTTCTGCACACGTCTTAAGATTCTCTCTACTGCTAGACATAAGGACTTTGTCTAAATACTTGTTAAGGACGTTACTAACGCTGCTGCAGGTAATAAGAATAACAGTAGTAGCAGAGGTTCTACTAAGGGTAGTGCTTAGGTCTTCTCTTATCTGCAGCGTTTAGGATTTTCTTAGCTAGATAATACCTAGGCTTCTAGCTCTTTTCCTTTATAACAATATAGTCCCCTTCTAAGGCAGCCTATCCTTTAGGATAGACTAATGTAATAAATAATCTCTCTAACTAACTAGTGCTCCTCCTCTTGCCTATACTTATCTCTACTTCCTACTCCTTTTCTTCTTCCTCTATTAGGAGTAAGAAAGTTAGTTATGCCCCTCTAGAGGTTCTAATTAGAAGCCTAGAGGCAAGTTCCTATTCCTATCTCTTCTATCTCTTATTATAGACAGCTATCTGTCTAGAGCTTCTAGGTCCTTACAAACGTCCTCCCTTTCCTATGTTTTGCTAATATAGCCTTCCTATTATACTAGGTATTTACGTCTCTTACCCCCTCTTCTAAATTATCTTTCCCTACAGATAGAGTTAACTTTCTATTCTTTAGAAGATGTACTATTATTATTAGTAATAACTAGGGGGCTAGGCTAGAGGTTGTTGTTTAATTGTCTGTAAAGAGGGTCCTATAGGCACAACTTAAGCTAGTTAACGTAGAAAATAGGATAGACTTTACTATTAACGTCTAGTTTAACGTTATACAGAGAGATAACTTCTATAACTGTAAACTTTTGGTTCTTCTAGTCTAGTTTTCTACTTGCTTAGCTGTTTAAGAACTAGTTTCCTAGCTTTAGCTAGACTTTGTCCCTAACCTTTAGCTAGGGGGCTTCTCTTTAGTGTGCATTAGCTTACTATTCTTATATCTGCTAAGCCTCTGCTATCTAGGCTTTAACAAAGTTAATTGTTTTAGCAAACTTCTACACTATACTTACTACAGCTCTAGTAGGTTCTCTTGCATGTTAGTGCAACAACTCTGCTATTAAGTCTAGGTCTATCTAGACTAGATCTACGTTGTAACTGTGCTAGAGGAAGAAAGAGCTAAACCCTATAGATGTAGCTACCTGTCCTTTAATTGCAATCTAGGCTATAGGCACCTAAGCAGACTAATTATCCTAAGCCTAATTAATATAGGCTCTTAAGTAGGCTTCTACTACGGAGTTTATACGTTTAGTGCTTCTATCTGTTTAGAGGTAAAAGGCCGTAGAGAGTCTCTATGTAATTTTTAGCAGTTAGCATATTGTCTACTAGAAGTTACTAAGGAACTAAGTCCCTTAATTAGAGATAATTGCGTTAGGCAACTAGTAATAGGCTACTATATTAGATATAAAAGCATAGGTAACTATCTTTACTAACAGGTCTAGTAAGAAGACTAGGATAATATTCTTAGAGAGTCTATCTGTAACAACTATAAGGTTACAGTTACTCTTACTCTTAGGTAGGTCTATTATAAAGTCTATAGAGATTTCCTTCTAAATCCTATTAGGTAAAGGGAGGGGTTTAAGAAGTCTCTGCTTTAGTTCCCTTTATAGCTTTGTCCTTCTACAGATATTACAGTTCTCTATATACTATTATAAGGCAGTTAATATCTCTAGCTAGAAGTAGGCTTAGGAGAGGATTGCATATATGTTTCCCTGTTCTAGATAACCTGTAATTAGAGAATAATAAGCATTGTTAATAATCTTAGTCCTAAGGGTATTAGAGTTTAGAACCTATACTCTTCTACAGTAGTATAGTTAGTCTCTGTTATCTACAGAGCACTTAGAGAGAGAAACTTTAAGGTTAAGCTACATAGAAAACTTCTAGGCTTCTAAAGAGATAGAAGACTTAGCAAGCTAGTAAGTCTTATTATTCTTAGCAGCGTTTTTCTAAAGTGTTTTAAATTCTTTAATGCTGTTATATAGTTCTAAGTTCCTAGCTAGAGGCGTCTCCTTACGCGTTTGTTCTAGTTTCTTATAGCAGTTCTTCTATAGCTCTTTGTTTAGAGAGGTTACAGAGAGGAGTCGGTCTGCTCTACGTAGTCCTAAGAAGAAAACCTGTATATTGTTAGCAGAGTTGTCTTCTAGGCTAGTTTTTACTACTTACGTAAATAGTTTTAATAGTTAAAACTGTCTAGTCTTAGTCTTCTTATCTCCTGTAGATAGGGGGACGTCCTCCTCTTTTCTTAAGAGTATATCTACTTAGTTATTAACCTTACTAAGTCTATAGGCAAAGGTAAGGTTAAACTAGCTAAGAAGGCTAGACTAACAGACGTGTCTTTTAGAAAGGAGTTAGGCCTTATAGAAGTACTCTAAGTTTTTGTAATTAGTAACAACTGTAAATCTCTTTACTTATTTTAGCTCTGTACTCTATTCTTAGAGGCATTTAATTACTGTAAGTATTTCTTTATTATAAATAGTGTAGTTTACTTCTACCTTAGAATTCTTAGCTAAAAAGTATGCTACTGTACAGAGTACCTTGTCTTTTCTATATTAGGATAGTACTCCTCCTGTTGCCTATCCTAACGCGTTATACTCTAATACTATCTCTAGGTCTAGGTTAAAGTTTACGAGTGCTAGTTCTCTAGTAAATGCAGCTTTTATAGCATTAAAGGTATGCTGCTAGGGTTCCCTCTACTTAAAGGTTGCGTTCTTTCCTGTTAAGCAAGTAAGAGGTTCTGCTATACTAGAAAACTAGCTAATAAACTATTAATAGAAGTTCGCAAACTCTAAGAAGCTCTAGATTCCTTTTACTATCTTTAGGAGTTTCTATAACTTTATAGCAGCAACCTTAGCAGATTCTATCTAGATACTCTTACTAGCCTTAATAATAAATCCTAAATACTTAGTGCTCTTAACAGAAAACTTGCTCTTTCCTACGTTAAGGTGCAACCCTACAGCTCCTAGCTTCTAGACAATTTCCTTAACCTTAGCCTTATGCTCTTCTTAGGTGCTGCTAGAGTAGATTAACACATTGTCTACGTAGGCAGAGCACTATTTATCTAAGTACTCTCTTAAGACCTAGTTAATATACTGCTAGAACGTACTTAGGGCGTTAGCTAACCTAAATAGCGTTACTAGCTACTTATAGAGTCTAAATCTTGTCTAGAAGGCCGTCTTCTATTTATACCTCTTAGCAATCCTAATCTTATAAAAGGCCTAGATAACGTCTACCTTAGTAAACTATATTGCTTTTAAGATCTGTAAGAGAGTCTTATAGATTAGAGGCAGTAGGTACTAGTCCTTCTTAGTAATTATATTTAGTGCCTAATAATTAACACAGAACTAGAGACCCCTACTAGGTTTCTTAATAAACAGCACTAGGGCAGAAGCACTAGACTTGCTAACTTAGATAAAGCTCTTGTCTAAGTAGCTAGTAAGTTGCTGTTAGAGCACTAGAAGCTCCTTGCAGGATATGTTGTATAGTAGTCCCTATAGTACTATTACAGGTTTCCTGTCTTGCTTAATTAGCTTAATAGCATAATCTATATTAGGTCTGTAGTAAGGTACTAGCTTGTCTGCTTCTTCCTTTATAAACGTTCTAAACTTATCTTTTAGGAACTCTAGGAGAAGGTCTTAAGAATCTGTTAGCTCTTTCTTCTTTAGGGCTTTCTAGATATCTGCTATTAATACAGAGAATAGCTCTGTATTCTAGTCTGTCTTAGACCTCTTCCTTAGCGCCTAATACAGCTCTAGGCTAATAGGCTTAGGCAGTTAGTTAGGACAGGCGCCCTCTCTGCTTCTAACTCGCGTTTGTAAGAAGTAGATAAACAACAATTTCTTAGCTAGTGCTATAGTAACCTTGTTCTTATCTATCTATAGTCTCTCTAGGATAAGGTTGTACTTTCTTTCCCTATCTAGCATATATGCCTAGAGGGTCTCTCTGTAGCTATCTATGTTAATCTTTATTCTTACAACATTAGTTACCTAGGTTACTTTCCTAGCTATACCTAATACCTTATATCTATACGTAGGAGTGCGTTAGAAGTCGTTTTGTAATATAAACTTAGAGGAGACTATACTGTATATTAAACACCTAGTATTAATTAATATATGTACTACAGTGTTGTCTTATACTATTATATGCAGTAATATAGGCTTACTATCTAGCTACTGCTAGTAGAACTCCTAGAACAGTTCTCTCTTCTTTACAACTTCTTTTCCTAACCCCTGTTTACGCCTTTAAACAGGAGTTTCTAGTTTTCTAAACCTTTATTAGTAGAATTATTAGTTTTAGAAACCTTAGTAATTACACTCTAAACCTAGACTTTTTCTAGTCTCTTAGCTAGGGCTAGATTGCATCTGCCTACGTAGTAACCTTTCTTTCTACATCTTAGACAGACGTTAGCAGCTCTCTGCTAGTTTATAACTTTCTAAGTCTGCTACTCTGCTTATAGTCGGTTGTTAGACTTAATCTTCCTAGAGTAGACCCTAGTAGGTTCCTAGTCTATACTATCTAGGTTTGTCCTGCGTGTGTGTTGTCTAAAGGTGCTGTTTATTAGTGCTTTAGACCTATAGAGGTTAACTTCTACTACTAAGACCCTAGCTATAAGGCTTTAGAGGTTCTAGTTGTCTAGAATATCTACTAACACTATCTTGTTCTAGAGGTCTAGTTAGAGTGCAGACATATACCTAGTCTTAAGGTTCTTTGTGTTGTCCTCTTTAGCAGCGTTGTAGGCTAGCTAGATAAACTCTGTATTAAAAGACTTAACACTCTAGTTACTCTTCTTTATAGTAATAGTTTAGAGTTTCTGCTAAGAGCGCTTCTTAAATAGTAAGTCTTTATACTGCTTATCTAGGAAGTCCTAGAACTAGGCAGTTATACCTATTAGGTTATAGTCCTTCTACAATAACCTAACCTGCGCAGCCTGTCCTTCTAGCCTGTTAAATATATAGGTAACTCCTAGGACAGCTTCCTAGTCCTCTATAGACCTTAGCTTGTTCTTTATCTAAGACTTAAACGTCTAGTACGCTTGTTAGTTGCTACTAAACTTGCCTACGTTAGGTAACTTTATAGTCTTGCTTAGTCTGTTATTAACTGTTTATACAGAGGTAGAGAGTATTACACTATAGTTTAGCAATCCTATAGATGCAACGTAGGCTTAGACCTAGGCTTTAACTAGCCTTTGTATAGTTTTACCTATATCTTCCTGTTATAGGTCCTAGTTAGAGTCTGTTATAGAGTAGGCCTTATTATTAGTAATAGCTACTACAGCCTTAGGTAGAGTTACCTATAATAGGTAGGTAGTTAGGCGTTCTAGTACGTAAGCTAGAAGCTCCTTCTGCTATTCTTTAGGTACTAACGTAGTAGCAAGGTTCTAGAGTTTAGTCCTAACGTCTGATTAATTGTTGTTACTAGTGCATAGCTTAATGCCGTATTCTCCTAGACGCCTAGCAGCGTTATTGTACGTCTTGCTTATTAATCCTTATTTAGTAATTAAATGTAATTGTAAGGAGCTAACCTCTAAGGGAATTTGCTAGTAAAATACAAGATAGATTTAATAGAGGATAACCTCTAAGACAGAGGTTGCAGAGTTTTTATAACTCTGTTTTAGACACGTTAGCTCTGTAGCAGAGCTTTAGTCTATACTAGGAAGCGCAAGCCGGAGTAATGCTAAGGCAGTGTACGCTAAGGAGCTAGCACCTAGGCCTAGCCTGTTATATAGAGGAGCTAGTTATTAAGCTTGTTTTAATCGCTATTATAGGTATTAGGCTTAGCAACGTTTATAGTGCTAGTTGTAATAGAAGTATCTATATTAACGTTGTTTAAGCTAGAGCTATAAGAGGTAGTACAGGATCCTAAAATAGTACTTATCTTAGAGGTATTTAAAATATTAAGTTTTACACTTTAGATAAAGTCTGTAAGTAATTGTTTAATTAGGTCTTAAGAACAAGTATAGTATTAGAGATCTAAGGGGGGGTAAGTAGTATACGTCTAGGACCTTAGCTACTTAGGGTTGCAAGGAAGTGTATAGAGTAGACTATCTGTTTTGCAAGCAGGGTAAGAGATTCTAATAACAAAGTTAATTAATAAGGTTAAATATAAACTATAAGAGTTGTGTTTCTACAAACTATATACTCTAATAATAGTAGTAGTAATGCAGACTAATTAGTGTTGTGCATCCTCTAATTGCACTAAGCACTAATTGTACTAATTACTAATTATACTAATTACTAATTATACTAATTGCTAATTATACTAATTACGCTAAGCCTTAATTAAGTTACGTGTCCTCTTAGTTTCTTGCTAAGTGCTAACACTGTATCTGTTACTTACTTGTGTTTATTCTGTTGTTATAATTACTGTGCTACAGCTACTATAATCAGGCAAATCCTTCTCGAGTTCTGTAGATCGTAACAGCAACTATCTAAAGTAGGGAATAAGAGTCTTAAGAGTATTAGAGTAGGCACAGATTTTTATATAGTTATTTATATTTAATCTATTACTATATATTGTCTAAAAGAGTAACCTAAAATATATAAAAAAGACCTTATAAGCCTCTAGTAGAGCTAAGCTCAAAGTCTAGACTACCTTAATAATAATACTTAGAAGTCTTCTAAACTGCAGACTTAGTTAGAGAAACTATTAACTGCTAAAAGAGAGTAGCTAGGGTATTATTAGCAGAAGGTATATTAGTGCTATAGTAGTATTAACACTTCTCTGTACTCTTAGCAGTACTATTCTGCTAGAATACACACTTAATGTCTATATTAATAACTATATTAGAGGCTGCCTTCTTACTAATAGTACCTAAGGCTGCCTATACAAGTTAGCTATAGCAAAGGTAGAAAAGTTAGAAAACTTATATTAAAGCGCTGCAGGTTATACTTCTATAAAACCTAGTAAGCTTTATTATAGTCTACTAGACTTAAACCTAAGTTCTTTATACAGCGTTAGACAGCAGCCTTATAGGTTACAGTACTAATATAGCAGGCTTTAGCGTAGTTAAAAGCAGTCTGCTAGTAGTGCTAAGTTGTAGCTAGAATGTTATCTTTAGTTACAGTATTACCTTATTTAGCAGTCTTCTTATTTATCTTGCGTTTAGCTTACTTAATAAAGAAGTTAAGTATATTAATAGCACAGCAGAAGTACGGCGTAATCTATATAGATTAGCGTTAGGCAGGTAATAAGAAGAGTTCTAGACTTACCTTAATGTATCTACTAGCGTTACTGTCTAAGTATCTAGAGTATATACTAAAGTTATTCTTATACACACAGAACTTCTTAAGACACCTAAAAACCTGTATAAATAACTTAATTATTCTATTAGAGTTAGAGCTAGACTTAGTAGACAGCTTAGTTACGTACTTATAGCACTAGAACTAAGTAAAAGAAGGCTGCAGAGCTATATTATTAGGCAACGCGTATACAAAGTCTAGTAACTTAGCGTTATTAATATGCAAAGGCAGAGAAGGTATAATTACAAAGAAATAAAGTAGAAAGTGTGTAAGTATAAGTAGAGTGTAGATAAGGAAGAAGAATTTAAGGTATCTACTCTTGTTGCAACGTTACTAAACACTAGATCTACTTATTAGAAGCTTAGCTTACCTAGACCTACTCTATCTAAGGTTAGGCTAACTTACTAATAGATTTAAATCTTTTCTTGCTTATACTACGTATGCAACGCGTTAATTACCTATATTAGGTGTACTAAGCAATTAACTAATAAGAGCACAGAACGCTTAATAAGTATATAAATAGTAACCTAAGTAGACACCTATATATAAATTAATAATCTATTTCCTACTTATTCCTAAGCTAGTTATCTAAACAACAGTTATAAGCCTAGCTTTTTAAAACTAGAATAATCTCCTCTTGCATACTTAGCTAGAATACACTACTTAGTAACTACTCTTCTTATATCTTTATAACTCTAATTAATCTATATAATAACTAATACTCTAATCTCTAAGAGAGCTTATACGCTTACTAATTAATCCTAATAGCTAGGATAGTATATCTAACTCTAATTCTATACTTTAAGTAAGAGAATATAGGAGCAGGTTAATCTATTAGCTAAGGACGTAATCCTAATCTATAAAGCTAAGCCTAAGAGGCTAGAGCTACCTAGCTTAACAACTTTAGATACTGCTAACCTATATAAGATACAGATTACTAAGTACAGAGTAAAATTAAGTAACTAGGCCTCTTAGTTAGCGTGCTTGCAGAACCTATAGACCTAGGTTAACTCTATAGTAGATCTAGTAATTATAACTCTAGCTATAATAACACTTATTAAAGAGAATAAGTTAACTCTCTAAGCCCTAATTAAAGTACTAAAGAAGGAGCTAGCTCTATCTAATACTAGTAAGAAGAACTTAGTACGCGCATAGTACTAAGCTTATCTCTAGAAGGCTAGGCAGAGTTAGCAGAATCTAGAGAAGTAGCACTAGGAGTATAACCTTCTGTACAGCAAGGCTAAAGCTCTTAAAATTACTAATATAGAAGGCAAGCTTATAGTACATAACTTCTTAGACTTATTAATAAAGATTGCACTAGACTAGTCTAAGGCTATATAATAGTCTATTATCTAGAGCTTAGTACTAGGTAAAATAACGCTTACTCTAGATAAAGTTAGCAGAGTGTATTTAGGTCTCTTTTAGAAGTACTCTGTTTAAGCTCTCTATAGCTTAGGCAGGGTGTTTACTACTATAGGTTAATAAGCTTAGATATAGTCTTAGACACAGTTATTATTAAACAACTAATCTAACTAAGAGAAGATTAACTGTCTATACAGATAATTATACTTCTAGAAGCTAATTAACTATAACCTGTTAGAGGGAGCTCTTATAGGTAAACTATTTACCCCTAGTAATTAAGTTAAGAAAGAAATTCTAAAACAACTTAACGAACCTAAGTATAAAGACTAGAAAAACAAGGTTATTAAGAAGAGATAGATAAAGAATAGTAATAACACTATAATAAGCAGCAGTAACTACCTAGAGTTAATTGCAGCAGCACTAATAGATTCTAACTTAATAGTACCTTAATCTATAGAGCATAGGATCTACTCAACTATAGACTTTAACACTTATCCCTTATTAAACAGTACTATCTTTAATAACAGAGCAGCACTCTACTTAGTTAACAAGCTTAAGCTTATTAATCCTACTACTTTCTAGAAAGCTAAGAAGCTTACTTATATAGAGGCTAGCACCTAATCCTTCCTAATCTTAGGCACTAGTACTAGAATAATTAAGAAAGTACTATATAGAAAGAGTAGAGAACGTACAGAAGACCTAATCCTTTACAACATTACTATAGTAGAGGGATTTTATGTTAATATAGTGTTAGAAGCCTAATTAAAGAAAGCAGGTGTATAGTACTTAGAATTAGATTTAACACTGCGTATTAGCTTATTACAGAAGAGCGTTGTACTAGCTACTTTAACACGCTATTATAACCTTACTTTTATAGAATACAAGCTACTATTAATCTATCTAGTTGTAATAAGCGTAACTCTATCTACTTAGAAGCTTAGATTATAGACTACCTACCTTAGATCTAATAATAAGGATCTATAGCACGCCTAAGCAGGGCATCTAGGTCCTATAGCACTCTAGGCACTTATAAAGAACACCTAAAATATTAGAATTAATAGAACCTTACGTTAGCAGTGCAAACACTATGCTATAACATATACTAGTTAAGTTATATCTAGGAGGCTAAAAGAGCAATCTTCCTAGCTATACTAGCAGATTGTATAGAATCTCTTTAATATACCTAAGGGTTATCTAGAAGAGGTATAGATGTTGCTAATTAAAGATAAGTACAGTAGAAAGATCTATACCTACCTAATCTATACTAAGTTATTAGATAAGATTATAAGGGTATCTAAGAAGTTTATAAACGTTCTTTATACATGTTATAAGCTCTATATATTAGTAATTCTCTAGGACAACAACATTGCTACACTACCTTAGCATAGCTAATTATAATTTAGTGTATAGGCAGAAGATTATAGTATAGAGATCTAGAGTACTTTAACGTATACACATAAGCTAAATAAGAGAGTAGAAAGAGCTAGGTAGGAGATTATTACTAAGTTAATTAAGATAAGGAGCAGAGCTAACCTACTAGCTAAGCTCTAGCTAGAGGTAGTAGCAGCAGCTACGTAGTTATATAACATAAGCCTATCTTACAGCTACAGGACAATTACTCCTAATACAGTATTAGATAATTAGTTTAGGCAGTACTTTAAGTACTATTAACTAGAGTAAATCTATTACTACTTAGCAGATTTCTAGCTAGATTAGAGTAGAATTTACGCCTATAGATACTAAGCTTATCTCCTAAATAGGGAATAAGCAGCTAGGCGTAACAAGCAGGGTTTTAAAGTAACCCTAAAAGGCTATATTAGATATCTAGTAGAATATAGAGCGTCTAATATATATAGGATATAGATTTCTAAGCTTAATTAGGTTATAACTACACGTAATATTACTTTTAATAAGAGCTTATTCTATAAGAACAAAGATACAAAGAAGTACTTATAAGAAGAGCTTAAGTTAATTATAGATCTATTACATAAGAATAAGGTTAGAGATATAGAAGAAGTGTTTAAAAACATTTTTAATTAGCTCTACACAGCAGCCTATAAGTAGGCAGGTACTAACAATCTAGGTTACTCTTAGCAGTAGCTAGGAGGTAAGAATCTAAGGGATAATAATTAACTGCCTAGCTAGCTAGTAGATTATACTAAATAAGGAGCATCTCCTATATAAGTAATAAACAAGGCTAGTAAGTTACAGGAAATCTACACAGAGAACCTAGAGTATTTAGGCCTAAGAATGCTAGAGCTTATACCTAAGCCTAGCGTTGCACACTCTAGCAGCTCCTAGAAAGAGCACTTACCTAGAGGAGTAAGCCTACTAAGAGAAGTAAGATTAGAGAGATCTAGGCAATATAACGCTGCACCTATGCACTCTAAGAGCGCTGCTTCTGCAGCTCTAGGTATTAAGAGTAATATAGCTACTGCAGAAGACTTAGATTAATTAGAGGCAGTACTAATCTTAAGCTTACAACTAAGAAGAAGTAGAAGGTTACGCTATCTAGATCTAGAGGATTCTAGAAGTAATACACTAGGGACTTACTTTCTCCTATATAACTGCTAAACAGATTATAGAGAGAGCTACCTACTAGATAAGTTAATTCTATTAGGATTAACTAGTATTAAGCTTAAAATAGTATATACTGTAATACAAGCATTAGCAGAAAAGAAGAAGAAGTAACTGCTAGTTCTAAGCTAAGCTTATTAGCTATATAGAGACTAACTTCCTAACCCCTTATAATAATAGAGAGATCTACTCTCTTACCTATATAGGCAGCTATTTAAGGAAGCTGTAGGTAAAGAAATTACTACTTTGCACAACATAGGCACCTAGGAAGTAATTAACTTACTTACTAGAGATAACAAGCTACTACTACTTAAATAGGTATTTATATACAAACTAGATTAGAATAGCTACTTTCTTAAGTGTAAAGCTAGAATAGTAGTATATAGAGATCTCTAAGTTATCAATATAATCTAGTCTACCTATACAGTAATACTTACTACTAGGTCTTTTAGAACTACTATAGTAATTACAGCTAAATTTAACTTAGAAATTATGCAGTATAACATTATTAGAGCCTTCTTACATGCCTATAGAGATTACTAGCTAGTAGTAACCTATAAGCTACTAAATAGGTATAAGATACCTAGGAAATATGTTTAGCTTAAACAAGCACTGTATAGGTTAAAAGACTTACCTCTCTTATAGTATAAGAAGCTCTCTTAATACTAAGAGTAACTAAGCGTATAGTATCTAAAGAAGAGTCTTGTTTGTTCTTTAGCAGTAATTACTAGATACTACTACTCTTCTACGTTAACAATATACTAGTAATATACTACTCTACCTAGGTCTTAGAAGCTAAGTATATTATAGATATAATTACAACAGCCTATACAATTAAAGAGCGTAGTCTATTATAATAGTTTCTTAATATTAGAGTACTTAGGAACTAGAAACAGCAGATAATAACGCTTATTTACAACAAGTATATTAACAAAATTACTAAGAAGTTTAACCTTAATAAAACTAGACTCTTTTTACATACTCTGCTCTCTACTGTAGATCTAGTAAAGAGCACTAGAGAAGCTACTAGGCAGGAGATTAAGAGCTATTAGAAAAGAGTTAGGTTAGTACTATACACTGTAATTATACTACGTCTAGATATAGCGTTTATAGCAGCTAAACTATCTCTATATCTTACTAATCTAAGCAAAGAGCACTTTAAAGCAGTACACTAGATAATTATCTACTTATACTAAACTAGGTATTAGTTAATCTAATATAGCAGGCATAGTAGAGCTAAGCTACTTATTTATAGTAACGTGTTATTTGCTAATAATATTAAGACTTAGTAATTGTCCTATAGATACCTTATAATGCTTTTTAGTAGGCTAATAGTATAGAAAGCATCCTAGTAAGCTACTATTACTACCTCTACTACTAAGGCAGAGCTTTTAGCACTTAAGTATATTACTAAAGAGACTATAGCGCTTAAACAGCTATTTACTAAGCTTACACTAATTCTAGAAGCTACTTAGATAATCTTCTGTAACAACTAGCAAATAATTAGGCTAGTAGTTAGAGAGAATAAGCGTATAATAACGCAGCTGTACTATATAAATTTATAAAATATGTAGTTATAATAGGAGCACGCTGTAGGCATGTTTAAAGTACTTTACCTCTCTACTAATAGTATGCTAGCAGATAGATTAACAAAAAATCTATTAAGGCAATAGTTTAAGAGGTTTAGAGACTAGCTTAATCTTAAGAATATAATTATAATAGTTATAGAAGAGTAAGGCATAGGTATATATATAGATTAGAAGAGAGAATAGAGTATTATTAAGGAGCAAAGCTCTATAGCCTTAGGCCTAATCTAAATAGAAAGGAGTTTACTAACAAACTTATTAATAAGAGCATTAATAAGCCTAACAGCTCTCTTCTTATAGCACTTACTTAGAGTGCAGACCTTATCCTTGTTAGTAGCAGCATTAGCAGCAGAGGCAGAAGTAGTAAGTATAGGCAAAAGCAGCTTAGAGGAGGAGGACAGCAGCAGGAGAGTGCTATAGGCAGCAACTACAACCTTAGTAACTACTAACACTATATAGAACTTAGTTCTTAATTTCTTAAGAGCCTAGTCTATAGGTAGTAGATTATACTATATAGCTGCTAGAAGCTTACAGGCCTTAGGGAGGGTAAGCAAGAGGCTATATATATTAGCTAGTAATTAATAGATAGAGAAGTAGAAAGATCTTACTAGAGGTTGCAGTTATGCTTAGAAGCGCAACACTAGTAGTAGAAGCTACTACCTAAGTAATTATAGCACTTACTATTTAAATAACTAGCTAAGATACTATTAATATACTCTAGGTATAACTTCTTACACTAGGTTGTTTTAGCACTATAGGTGCTAGAGGAAGAAGTGCAGAGTAGAGATAATATCTACTCCTTTTTATTACCTAAAGGTATGTAAAGCAGTAAAGGTAAGTATAAGAGCAGAAGTAAAGCAGAGTATAAGTATAAGCAGGGCAGCGTAGAAGAGAAGAAGCGTAGTAGCAGTGCTAATAATAATAACAACAGTAGTAGCAAAGACAGCTAGCAGAGTAGTAAGCTTAGGAGAGAAGCTAGTAGTAAGCTTAGAGAGCTTAGAGGTAGTAAGGTAGCAAGTAAGGCAGAGCGCCTACAGGAAGATTAGGCAGCAGATATAGCAGCAGTATACGCCTTCTACGCAGTAGAATATTTCTATAGGTATTAGTGTTTAAGTAATAGACATAAGTATAGATTAATTAGAAGAGTACTAACCTTAACTATAGCATACGGTTATACTAAAATAGAAAATAGAATAAGTAACAGATTAGTGTTATAGAAAGCTTACTTACTAATTTCTTAGTATATATAATATACGCCTTAATAAAAACTAGTATAAGCTTCTAAACAGGCAAGTTTTATATACTTAACTTGCCTAGAGAGTGTATTATAATATTACTAAATGCTAAATCTACCTATTAGAAGCTTAGCTTACCTAGACCTACTCTATCTAAGGTTAGGCTAACTTACTAATAGATTTAAATCTCTTCTTACTTATACTACGTATGCAACGTGTTAATTACCTATATTAGGTATACTAAGTAATTAACTAATAGGAGCATAGAATGCTTAATAAGTATATAAATAGTAACCTAAGTAGATACCTACATATAAATTAATAATCTATCTTCTACTTATTTCTAAGCTAGTTATCTAAATAACAACTCTTTATATACTACAACACTCTTACTTCTATCTACTGCCCTACTAACGTCCTGCTACCTTACTACCTACTTTCTAAACAGTTAAACACCTAAAACTTTACATAGTTAGTAAGGAATAATACGCGCCTAATAGAACACTTACTATACGTCTATAAAGCTCTAAGTCTAGAGCAAACAACAACTAAATATATAATAAAGGTATAGCTAACACTACGTAATTAGCAGATAGACTCCTATAATAGGGTTAATCTAAATATAGAGTAATACCTAACATTGTTATAATAAGCTACCTATATATAGTGTGTTACTTAAGGCCTACTTACGTAGAAAAAGGATAACCCTTAGGCACTAACTAGATACCTTATAGAGTACCTCTTAGGTAAAGATAATAATATATTTAGCTAAACTATTGCAGTAGTTAAGTAAACAAGTCTACACTCCTAGTAACTGCAGTTGTTTAGACTAAGAGAAATAATACCTCTGCAGAGCTTATAGACAAAGAGCCTAGACACTTAAGTAACCTATAGAGGATAAGTTATTAGAGAAAATAGCCTAGAGCAGTATATTACTGCACCTAATACTAGCTTCTAGGTAACTGTAGTTCTTAGACTTAGAGCAGTAGTACCCTATAGAGACTATAGTACAGCAATAGGTATTCTATAGAGAGAACCTACTATAATTACTATATAGTTTATTCTATATCTTTCTTTTACTATACTTCTAGAGGTTAAAGCTACTAAACTAAGAGCACTAGATCCTTAAGAGGACTAGAGTAAGGCTGTAGATACCCTACAAGGCAGTACTAGCTAAACACTTATTTAGTAATCTACTAAACTATTACCTAACTTTCTAACAGTCTTAACTACAGGTTCTAGAGTCTTTAATCCTAAAGAATCTAAAGGTAAGATTACTTAGTAAGTAGTAAACTAGTGCTAGCTATACCCTGTAGGGAGTTGTTTGTGCTAATATAATTAATAGATTTAAGCACCTACTAATAAGCAAACTAGCTTTCTCTTAACTATTTTCCTCTTATATTAGAGGCTTTTTTAGAGTTTAAACTAGCAAGTATTAGTATATAGAGTTTAGTAGTCTAGAACAGACTATAAAAAGAGAGAGAGCTATTATTAAAGGCTTTATACCTTAAGTATACTAACTCTTAGAAACACTTTAGGACAACTATAGTTACCCCTTAGAGCCTATATATACATATATATTCCCCTAAATCCTTAGAGGCTTAACCTCTAAGGATTTGTCTCTTATCTTATCTAATACTATACGTTTTGTCTTATCTCTTACCTGCTTACAGTGCCCTTACACTATACAACACAATAATATTAAGTAAAAGAAAAACAAAGTAGTAAAAGTAGAAGTTCTTACTTAGCCTAGCTTCTAGTTTAAATCACACTACGTACCTTATAGAATAATAACGTAGTCTAGATAATAGACTACTAATAGTTTGTTATAGAATATAGGAAGAGGTAGAATAGTAATGTTACGAGTAACATAGCAAAGCTAGTCTGCCTAGCATGTAGAGAACTACCTCTAACTAGGTTAGCAGCAATAAGTACTGTTCTAGCCACGTTATCACGATTAGAGTGATTATTCGTACCTTTTTAGCTGCTATAGCTAGGTAGGCAGAGTCTAGTCCTAATAAGTAAGGTGTTGTAGATTAGAAAACTAGTTTATCTTGCCTACTTACTATATAAAAAGAAAACACTCTACCTACTCTCTATACTCCTATCTACTAACTAGATAACAGTAGCTAGGATAAGTACTAAAACACAGATACTCTTACACTATATAGACGTAAAAGAAAACAGCTAGAATAAAAAGAGATAACGTATTTAACAGGTAAGTCGGCTACATAGGCAAGTCGGCTACTCTGCTAAGACTATACCAACATTCTACCTTATAACGTGATAACTTAATAATAATATAAACCTACGCCCTTAAAAGAGGCTGTAATACAGCTTGCGCTCTAGGTACTTAAATAAGACGCAAACCTTACTATACAACGCGCTGCAGCTATATACAACGTGCCTTATAGCACACTACGCGATTAATACATAGAATAACCTGCATAAGCTAATTATACGCTAAGTTAACAGAATATAGATTAGACTAAGAAGGATGTAATTGCTAAGTATATTCTTAAGCTAGATGCATAAGGATTTGCTCCTTAGCTAGCTGCTATAGCTAATATAGCTAATTCTTTGCGTGCTAAGCGCAATATAGGCTATATTAGCATAAACTAGCCTAATACATTTGTTAAGCGCTGCCCTAACCTTAAAGTAAAGCTTAATTGCAAGTATAACTATAAGAGAGCCCTTTATAAGGATCTAGAGATTATACAAGGCTAGTTTAAGCTTGTAGCAAATATTAAAGCTAAGTATAGTATCTAGAATAATAATACGTACAACTTTAATAAGACAGGCTTTATAATAGGCTAGATATCTGTAGAAGTAGTTATTATAGGTTTAGAGCGTTAAGGACAGCTAAAGGCAGTGCAGCAGAGTAATTAAGAGTAGATAACAGTTATATAAGGTATTAATAGTACAGAGTAGGCTATTCTACTCTTTATTATCTTTTAAGGCTGTAACTACCTCTTTGCCTAGTATAAAGAGGACAACCTACTTTATAACTAGGTTATTAGAGTCTCTAAGAACAGATAGACTACTAATAAGCTTAGTCTAGACTAGTTAAAGCACTTTAATGCCTATACAAAGACACGCACCTAAGGAGTGTACTAGCTGCTCCTTATTAATAGCTATAAGAGCTACAACTCCCTTAACTTCTAATAATACTATAAGGAAGTAAATATTATTATACTATGTATACCTCTATACTTATCTTACCTCTTACAACTACTAGATGTAGGTTGTTTTACCCCTCTAAAGAAGGTATATAGGCGCTAAGCTAAGAATCTTATACATAACTACATTACTTATATTACTAAAACTAAGTTCCTACTATACTGTATAGACGCCTATAAGGAGATATTTACTTCTAGCAATATCTAAGAAGGCTTCTAAGGCGCTAGAATAGTCCCCTTTAACCTAGAACAGGTTATAATAGGTCTTAATATCTGCCTACGTACCCTACTACTACCTACTGTAGAAGATAAGCCCTAGCAGTCCTAAACTCTAAGCACCTCCCTGTAATTAGGGTTGCAATTAACGCTAGTTTAAGAGAGGATTTAAAGGCATATAAGTAGCTTACTAACTTTAATAGTTAAGGCCTTTAAAAAGCTTGCTAAAGGCGCAGCTATAGTAGCGTATAAGCTAGTGTTAGCTTAAAGGGAGATTACTAGGCTTTAAGCAGTAAATAAGGCTGCTATGCGACGTAAATCGTATAACGTAATCCACCATCGAGTTGGCCACCCCATCGAGTTGGCCACTTAATGCCAAGACCCATCAAACTTCTCAACCACCTACAATGCAACCACAACCAGATATAGGATCACTTTCCTATGAAGAGAGGGTAATCCTCGCTATCTAATTACTTAAATCTGACGCGTCACTAAGCCTTAGGCACGTTGCTTCAGTGTACAGGGTGTCTTGGAGTACCCTGACGAACCGACGCGTTGGAATGCATTCCCGACGCGATACCCACCCCAACCGATCAAATCTCACCAAGAGCGAAGAGGAGAGTCTTGTTGCACGTATAAGGGACCTATCTCTTCGTGGATTTGCCCCCTCTTACGCTGAAGTACGCAGTATGGCTGATCAATTGTTGGCTGTACGCGCCGGCACCTGTGTCGGCATCAACTGGGTGGAACGCTTTATCTCACGTCAACCACAAATCAAATCTCAGCTATCACGACCTAGGGACTACTGTAGGGTCCTGTGCAGCAACCCTGCAATCATTAAGCCATGGTTTGAGCTAGTAGCCAGCGTGAAAGCTAAGTATAGTATCCTTAATAAAGATACCTACAACTTCGACGAGACTGGGTTCTAGATAGGCGTAGGGGGGTCTATTAAGGTGGTTACTGCAGCAGAGATTCGTCTCAACCCTATTGGACGCCAACCTGGTGATCGTGAGTAGGTTACCCTGATCGCTGCCGTCAGTGCAGGTGGCTGGCTTGTCCCACCTTTCTTCATCTTCAAAGGAAAGAACCACAACCAAGCCTAGTATCACAATAATCCTAAGGACTAGAGGATTGCTGTATCTGATAATGGCTAGACTACCAATAAAGTAGGGATTGCCTGGCTTCAGCACTTCATTAAGCATACTACTCAGCGTACAGTTAGTGGTCACCGGCTGCTTATCCTTAATGGCCATAAGTCCCACAACTCAATCAGATTCTAGGATATCTGCAAGGAGAACAACATTATTACCCTCTGTATGCCTGCGCACGCCTCCTATATCCTACAACCCCTAGACGTTGGGTGCTTCTCTCCCCTAAAGCGTGCGTACAAGAAGAAAGTAGGAGCCCTAGCAAACAGCCACATCAACCATATTAACAAGCTAGCATTCCTAGCAGCGTTTCTAGCAGTATACTAAGGTGTTTTCTCGTCAGATAACATCAAAGCTAGATTCAGAGCTACTGGTTTAGTGCCCCTAGACCCAGGAGCGGTGCTATCAAAGCTGGAGATCAAGCCTCGAACGCCGTTACCACCGCTGCCTACCACCCCCTAGGACCCCAGGACCCCTAGCAACGCCTTTGAATTACAGGCCCAATCTACGCTGATCAAGAACCGTATTCGAACCCACGCTGGGTCCTCTCCAACAGCGCTTGTAACTATGGTGCAGCAGATGCAGAAAGGTGCAGAAATGCTAGTGCACACTGGAACTATTTTAGCTGGTGAGATTGTTAAGCTTTAAGCTGCCAACGCTGCTGCAGCTAAGCGTAGAAGCCAAAAAAGGAAGCGTATACAGAGAGGGGGGACCCTTACGCAGGAGGAAGCAGAGGATATAGTAGCTTAGAGAGACGCAGTAGTGCTGGCAGGGGAGGTAAGGCGTAAGGAGAGGCGTGCAGCTAGTGGTAGCAGCCGGGGTATTCCCCACTGCAGTACATGCAGCGAGCCAGGGCACAACAAAAGAACCTGCACAAAAGGTGCAGCTGCATCAGGCGATTAATTCTATCTACTTTTCATCAAAATTGGTTGCGGTGGTGTTGAGATATCAGGGGTGGAGTAATGGGGGGGTGCATTGGGTGGCCAACTCGATGGGGTGGCCAACTCGATGGTGGATTACGTTAAAAGAAAGCAGTTGTAGCAGGAGAGAGTCCTAACAGCTAAGGAAGGCCTTTAATTAACTACTCTAACTAAGTTTAGAGCGCGTAGTAATAGTAAGAAGGCAAGGAAGCAAGTACGTGTTAAAGGAGGTAAGGTAACCTAAAGACGCTGTAAAAAGTGCTATAATATAGAGCATAACTTGCGCACGTGTAAAAAGCCTAAAGAAGGTGTTACTAAATAATATTATATACTGTACTACTATGTACAATGCTAATGTAGGCTAATGCAAGCTATAATAGGGTAGAATGTTGGTGTGGTCTTTGCAGAGTGGCCGACTCGCCCGTGTGGCCGACTCACCCGTTGAATACGTTAAGAGATGTAAAGTGTAGAGTAATGTAGTCGTCGCGCTAGGAGGAAGATAAGTACTTTTGCAGTAGAGTAGTGTATGCGAGTCTACTAACTGTACATATTAGTAGTGTGAATTGAGTTTGCTATGCTAAGCGCGAGGGGGGTAAGACGAGTAGACGTGTATGTACAATTAAGCTTCAAGGCGGACAGAGACGTCAATGTGATACAAGTGATTAAGTGGATATCATTCGCATATCGGTTTCCACTTCAGCTAGATTTCGCGTACTGCAATGCCTAATCTGATTCGCTTCTCCTCTCGCTATCGTACCACGCCTCGCTTGTCTCTTGTCGAAAGGAAAAAACCCACGCATGTCTAAATGCGACCTTGCTCTGCACCTCTACGCCTACGCCTACGCCTACGCCTACGCCGCCCCTGGGTATTGATTGGTCATTTTGATATCCGCCGTGCCGCCGTGACTGGGCTGCTGAGAACCGAAACGCCGTGCAGCAAGAAGACCGAGATGGCTGGGAAGGTGCGAAATAATAACAGAACAGAACAGAACAGAAAACAGGTAATGTACAGGCTGCCGCGTTTACAGGTGCACGCGCATCGTGTCGTTGCTGCCAAAGGCCTTGCCGCAGTTGGGGCACTTGCGTGCGCGGTTCGTCAGGCGGTCCTGCACGCAGTCGTGGCAGAAGAGGTGGCCGCACGTCTTGATGCACGTGTTCTTGACCCTACTCTTGCATATCTGGCATTGCAACATCGACTCCATGAGCGCCGCATCCGAGCTCTGCTCGCCCTTGCTCTTCTTCTTCCACACCTGGATCTGCTCCTTCAGGCCGTCGACTTGTGCGGCGAGCCCGTCCCGCTCGGTGCAGGCTTCGCGCTGCGTGTGTCTCGCAATGAGATAGGCGGCGTCCTTGGTCTCGACCAGCTTCTTCAGTTCGGCGATCTGGCTGGTGTGTCCTTCGGCTGCGATGGCGTTGTCGCTGACCTTTTGCTGCAGCTGGCGGTGTTGCACGGAGAGATCCTCCATCTGAGACCGCATCTCGGCCGTCTGCTTTTCGAGCTTGTCGACGAGTGATCGGCTGAGCGAGTCGGCCTCTTTCAGTTGCGACACGACTTCTGTCGATTTCGCCGCTTGTAATCGGAGAATGCGGATCTGCTGCTCCATCTCGCCCTTGGCCTTCATGGCTGCAAAGAACTTCTGGTCTGCTTTGGCTTTGTCGGCGTTCGCTCTGGCCACGTTCTCCTCCCACGCAGCAAGGTCTGCAATCTTCTTCCCTGCGATGGCTTGCGCCTTCTTCCACGCAGCTTCCATCGACGGCAGCTCGCCGCTCAGCAGCTTGAGTTGGGTTTCGAGGTTGGAGATCTTGCTGCGCAACTGCTCTGGGGTCGAATCGTCCGTCTCCATGGGCTCTCCTGACTGCCGTTCTGCAATCTGCAATCGCAGTCGTTCGCACTCGGACTCCAGCGCCGCAATGCGACTCTCACAAGCGCTTACCAGCTCTTTCGACTGCGCGTTTGAAGCTTCGCTGTCTTTGTGACTCGTCTCGAGGATGTGGTTTTTGGCTACCAACTCATCGCGTGCATTTCGAATGCGTGCGAGGTTGGCTTCCGCCTGGGATACGGCGCTTTCAGACTCAGCCAGAGATGAGCGCGACTCGTCGTCAATCTTTATCCGGTAGGCTGTCCGTTCAGCCTGGTACTTCTGCGCCTCTTCTCGCAGTTGGATGTTGGTTGCTTCCAGGTTGTTGATCCTCTTGATCACGTCCTCGTGCTGAGACTTGATTGCCTTGAACAGGTCCGTTTTGGCATAGTCATCGTCGGACAATCCCGTCAGCTTGAGCTTCAGCGCTGAAAGCTCCTCGGTCATTCTCTTGTTCTCTCTTTCTACGTCTTCGAGCTGTGCCTTCCGTTTTAAGGCTTCGGCGACAGCTTTGCTTCGCGCAGTCTCCAGCTCCTGGCTGACAGCTGGTTCTGGCGTGGCGCCGTTGGTGGCTTCCTTCTTCACGCCGGCTGACGGCGTTTCCTCCTTGACTGTGGTTGCTACTGCTGACTGCTCCAATTTCTGGACCTGCTGACTCTTGAACCTGTCAATCTTCTTCTCTGCGACCAGATAGCGGTGGGTAGCGGTGTCGAGTCGGTCTGAGAGCTGCTCCTTCTCCGTCATGATTCTTTGAGACTGCACAACATGCTCTTTCTGAGCAGCCAGTAGGTCTGAGAGTTGATGCTGGAGGTCTGCAACATCAGGATTCTGGGGCGGATACTTGGCAAACAATCCAGACAGGGAGGAGAGGATGGTGTCCTTCCGTTTGGACAGGTGTTTTCTGAAACCCTCACTGTCCTCGAAGAAGAGTGTGGGAGGCACTGGGCGAGAGGAAGCGTCACCTGACAGGCGGTCTCCACTCAGGATTTTGATCTCGTCCACGAGCTGGCAAAGGGTCAGCGCTGATTGAGTCGATGTGTTCGGCGTGTACTGACCTGGTCAAACCACGTGTCGATTGTGCGCAGCTCGTCGTCGTGGTACTTTGAGCGGGACTCGACCTCATTGAGCTGGGCCTCGAGGGTAGCCTTCTCCCGCTTGTACTCGCGCATTTGGCGGAGGATGGCGTCTTTCTGGTAGGCCTGCAGATCAGAGCGGGATTAGCGAGGGAATCGGGAGGGCTGCCGAGGCAGAGAGCGAGAGCGGGAGCGGGAGCGGATCGGGGGGCGAACCTCGATGTCATCTTTCCAAGGCATGTCAGCGTCTGGATGCGAGCGAGCACCGTTGACGGTCACGGCTTGCCTCTTGGCGGGCGGAGCAGCGTCGTCGTGCGCGCTGGGCCTCTTGCGGTCCTCCATCTTGACGGGGTCAAGCGATGGGGGTGCGACGGTTCTGGCCTCGAGCCTCATCGGAGAAGCGATGGGGTTGTGAAGGGGCGCAGGCAACGGTGGCAGCAGTCAGGGCATGAAGGGGAGAGTGGGAGATGGCGAGCGGCGGCAGAGGGCGGGCGGGCAGGCGGGGGGGATCGAGTGCGCCCGGGGGATGTGAGGAGAAGAGTCGAGTGGCCGTCGACGACAAAACGAAGACAGCCGCCAAGGAGATGGCGCGCTATCTGGAAGGGGTAAGGCGTGGTAATGGGTGGGTCTTGGAACGGATGCGCTTTCAGTGGGTGAGTGGCTTTCAGTGGCTTTCCACCACGACGCACATGTCGACGTAGGAGCACATGTCGACATAACAGCACCGGCAGCCCTCGCCTCACGACGCACATGTCGACGTAGCAGCACATGTCGACATAACAGCACCCAGCTGCCCTCGCCTCACGACGCACATGTTGACGTAACAGCACATGTCGACATAACAGCACCCAGCTGCCCTCGCCCACCAGGACGCACATGTCGACATAACAGCGCCCCGACCGCGACCATGGCAGACGACAGCGCGACACCGCAGACGGCGCCGGCCGCTGACAAAGCCCAGGCGCCCGCAACCTTCAGTTCCTTCATCAACAAGAACACGTCGGGCAAGAAGTTTGCGCCCAAGGCTGCCCGCAGACGCCCGGCCGCTGCAGTCTCTGGAGTCTCTGGAGTCTCTGCAGCCTCTGCAGCCTCTGCCGCCCCTACAGCCTCTACAGCCTCTACAGCCTCTACAGCACCCCCCCAGGAGCCTGCTCATGCCCCTCCAGCTACGACTGCCCCTCCAGCCACGACTGCCCCTACCGTACACGATGCACCGCCTGCAGCAGCCGTACCTGAACCCACCCTCACACCCACACCCACACCCCCACAAGCAGTCGACCAGCCGCCAGCGCAACAGACTCCACATGCCCTGCCGCCCCCAACTACGCACGCCGAGCCCTCACAGCCTGTCCAAGATGACATGCAAGCGGGAAGGTCGCCCAAGAGGAGGCGCCTCGACTCTCCCTCGCGTCAGGGCACCCCCACGGTCCCAGTCGCTGTCATGGTCCCCCCACAGCCCACCCCGCACCCCGAGAGCACCACTGCGTCAAGCGCAGAGACCACCCCCACCACGGATGCAACACCTCCTGTTGACGTCGAGGCGCCGACCCAGCAGAAGCGCGGGAAGAGGCCCTTGCCGTGGACCGCTGTCAACCACCCGCAAGACAACGGCGGCGAGGCCACTGGGTCGGTCGAGCCGCCTGCGAAGAAAAAGCGCGCACCCCCCAAACCCCGAGGCAAGAAGACTGCACCTGGGGCACCAGACGAGCGAGACGCACATGAGAATGGCAACGAGGAAGAGGCAGAGCCCACACAAACGCAACCCAGCGCTCGAGCAAGAGGAAAACCGAGTACAAAAGCTGGGGAGGGGGGCGAAGACGGCGATGCAGTGGAACTCCCATCCAAGAAACCGCGAAAGCCGAGAAAGGACAAGGGAAAGCATTGGGCTGAAGAAGGGCAGTCTGTCGATGGGGAAGGTGAACAGCACGCCGACGCACCCGCCAAACCCAAACGCAAGCCACGCGCGCCCAAGAAGAGAAAGACAGCCCTTGCTGAAGCCAAAGACGGCTCAGAGGAACCGAAACGCAGAGGACGGCCTCCACGCGAAGACACGCCCTCCGACGCCGAAGAACAGATCATCGACCCAGACATGATGTGCATGGACGATCTGGCATCGCGCAACATCCGCGTGGGTAAGCTCTCACGCCGTGAGAGAGAGATGCGCAAGATCGACTGGGAGGCCGTCAAAGAGCGTCGCCGCGAAGAAGATGCTCGCCACATCTCTACAAAAGAAACCCAAGCCGCAGTCGACAAGCTCCTTGAATCTGGCGACGTCGAAGCCGTCCCAACCGGGCCCCGCTACCACGTCGTGGACGGCCGCATCGAGCTCATCCAAGACTCTGGCACCATCGACCGCGAGCGCGACGCCGATCGCGAAATCGACGCTATGCTCATCACCGAGGAAGACGACCTGACTACGCGCATCACCAATCGCAGTTTCATGAAGAACAACAAGCGATTTCCCAACGAATTCGTGCTTCCTGGGCAGGGAAAGAGGTGGAACCATGAATCGACAGACCTGTTCTACCAGGGACTGCGCTCTTTCGGCACCGACTTCCAAATGATCGCCCACATGTTCCCAGGCATGACGCGCCGCAGCATCAAAACCAAGTTTACACGCGAGGAGCGTGAGAACCCTGAAATCGTGCGTGACTGTCTGCGCGGCAAGTCCGAACTAGCCTCCCACTGGGACCACTTCCTCGCCGCTTCTCAAATGGAAGAGGGGTCCTTCGCCGACGCCGACGCCATCAAGCGTGACCTCGAGGAGGAAGAGGCGCGCATGCGCGAGCAGATCAACGAAGCGCTGAAGGAGAAGGAGGAGCGCGAGAAGCAGAAGAAACTCGCTGGGCTGACCGAGGACGGCGAGGGAGCGGACAATCAGAACGGCAAGGGGAAGAAGAAGCGGAAGCAGAAGGACAAGACGGTCACTTTCCAAGAGGAAGGTGTGGAGATTGTGGGCGATGTTGACGATGACCCGAACTGGGGGCAGCAATAGAGAGAATAAGATACCCATATGCATTCATGACAACGAGTATGATATTGCGCAGATCCAGCGATACTGCAACCAGATCCTCCTGATGTGTCATTTACGTGCCGATGCTCGAACGGGGGTTTGTGTAGACTCGATGTCATATCTGTCCAAGCTCCATGGGCAGCAAATTCACGAAGATAGATTGCCATTGTCGATGAGAGAATAATGTTCAACTGTGTTGCACTAAGCCGAATTTCGTCTAGTGCACTTCAATCCTCGCCGAACAACCTCATCTCACGTGCTGCATCCTAAGTCGTTGAGCGTGGCTAGTATTCCCGATGTCGTTGTTTCAGAAACTACAGTAACAAGAAAATATCGGGGGTGTACAAGGAAGTGGTTTGGACTTTACCAGCCCATCAACCACCAGTCGTTTGAATTTTTGTCGAACACAGCCATGGCGCAACCGCTACATCAATCAGACATCATCTTCCCACACCTATCAAACACCCCAAACTTCTCCAGCACCCTCTCTTCTCTCAAACGCTCCGCACTGTCCATCACCAATCGCCTCACCTCCATCACAAAAGATAGCGAGTTCGTCACCCGCGTAGCCGCCTCCTATGACCTGCCACTCGTCGCCAACGAGCGCTGCGGCAGCTGGTACATTCCTCTGCATCTCAAAACCGCAAGCGTGTACTTCAAGAGCACGGATGGTCATATGGGCGAGTGGGCGTTCAGTCTGCGAAGGCTGAATTTGCAGCTCTTGGACGTGGTGAGCCAGCATGGCGGGTGTGTGATTGTGGATTCGACGAGGAGGGGGAAAAGTATGCCGGATGCGCTTAGCAAGACTGTGCCGTTCTGGTGCTGTGTTATCAATAAAGCGGTTTTTAAGGGTGAGGAGCGTGGGCTGGAGCTTTTCACTCCGCCTACTGCTGTTTCTGAGAGCGAGCACGCGCAGATGGAGCGGAGGGTTGATGGATTCGTGCAGCAGTTCTTGGTATGGCTGACTTTGTGATGTTCTGACGCTTGGCTGACGAGTTTCTAGGATATCTGTAAACCTGACATCCAAGCACTTCGGTCCAAACTTCAGAAGCCTCTCCGTCCGATGTGGGTGACCCAGACTTCGACCCTTCCGCAAACTACGCCAGTCTTTCCAGACTTCCATCCTATTATCCTTTGCACGGCCTCACGTCGTGTTCAAGGCGCTGAAGCTTCAGAAGGTGGTTACATTCAGGGCGCTGCAGACGATCATGAAGCATGGTCGCATGGACTCACTCCGCCACTGTTCTGGAGCAACAAAGATGACTTACTCCGCACGAACGAAGAAGATCTGCCAGCCACGATTGCAGAGTTGGTCAGCCAGGATCGAGGAACTGACGCCATCCCGACTTTAATTAAACCGACAAAAAGTCTTTATGTGTCTTCGAGCCAGAACGTCGATCCCACTTCATTTGACGTCGTCGTAAGCTGTACGCCTGAGCCTCTGCCCCACAGTCTGCTGAAGGATGCGGGCGTTGGAGCGTACTTGCATCTCGCCTGCCAGAATGGTAAACTTGGGTCACGGGACCTACGCAACCAGCTGCCCGCCTTACGCTCACTCGCGTCGACTCCTGACTTCTCAAGCAAGAAGACACTGATATGTTGCCCGACAGGCAAAGACCTATCTGTCGGAACAGCACTCGCGTATTTGTGTTTGTTCGTCAACGAAGATGGTACGGTAGATCCTCAGGGAAAAGAAGGCCGGAAGATCGACAAGATCCTCACCAAACAACGACTCAGCTGGATCACGACCAGCAATCCAGCCCTCAACCCCAGCCGCGCAACATTGCAGAGTGTAAATAGCGTACTAATGTCCAGCGAGCCACCCAAAACCCCTCTCCCCTCGATCAAACCCCCATCAACACACGACTCGAACTGGACTCTCCTCCCCCCAACCCACGCTACAAACCCCGCAACCCTCCTCTTCACCGCCCTCCCATCCCACACCTGGTCATTCACCCGCACCCTCCGCTCAACCCGCCCCACCCACCCCTCCGGCACTGTCACGGGCGTTGCAACATTCACGGCAACCCCGCAGCCCTCCACACTCCTATACGTCGAACAAGGCACGTTCACCACCGACACGGGCCTCACGCTGTCCACGCGCAGGAAATACGTGTACCAGCTCCTCGCTCCCCGCAATGACCTCGCACCGCGCATCGTAGTGAGGTTCTTCGACGACGACGCGCGGAGAGAGGATGTTGGCGCCGGTGGGGAGGGGGTTGGTGGGGTGTTTGTCGAGATGGATGAGTTGAGCGAGGAAGAAGAGGGTGCAGGAGTGTGGGTAGCGAGGAACAAAGAGCGGCATCTTTGTGGTGAGGATTTGTATGCTGCTAGTTGGCGCTTTTCGGGCGCTATGGTGGGTGCAAACATTGAGAGTGCGAAGAAGACCGAGAGTGCGGGTGAGGCGGTAAAGCGGGGGGTTTGGTGGGAAGTGAGGTATGATGTCAAGGGGCCTGGGAAGGACTATGTTAGTACCACGCGGTATGTGCTTGATATTGCTGATGAGTAGTTCGATGTGTGGAAGCTATGTTTCTGTGATATCAACTGCGGATTTAACACCCCTTGCACGTGCAACGTTCGTTTACCTCTGGTTCAAAATCTAACAAGTTTTGTTAGAATGAAAACTGCTTCTTCTTTTGCTAGTCGCGAAGTTCTCAATCAGAGCTGTGCGTCGGTCGGAAACGTTACCTCATGAGCGTTCTCTAGAGATTGAGACGCTGTTCACCTCATGAGCCAACAACTATTACGAGTCATATTCAAAAATTCCTCACTCCCCACAGTCAGAGCGACAGACCACGTTATCAAGAATTCAATATTTACAGCAACTCTATATCTTACAAGGTTTGAATACACCAGCCCACACAATCACCCAATAACCACCCTCCCACTCTTCCGTGTCTCCGTAACGTAATTCCGCTACTCGCCCGTAACAAGCAACTGCACGTGTCCCTTCGCAGTTGGTATATATGTCACATTCGCGCCCTGCTCGGTACCGAACGGCTCGGACACAGGCTTGCTGTTAAGCAGCCACTGCGCGGACAGCTTGACACCAGGATCCCAGCGGCCAACACTCGCAGAGACACTCTGGCCAACCTCCACTTTCCCACTGTTTATCTTGGGATCAGATTGTCTCTCGACCGCGGCTTTACGGCCACCAAGTGCAATAACCTCATCCCACACGTTTCCGCGCGTCGACGGCGCGGTGGCAGAAGCCGAGAGCGGACTCGCACCATCCGGAGCATGCTCTTTAACCCATTCCTCCACCAACTCAAGGTAATCCCAGATCTCGCGCGCCTGGTAGTTCCCACCGTGCGGTTTCTCAGGCAGGATAGTGATGTTCGCCCACCCGGGACCACCAACGGCATCAGTGCGTTTCTGGAACTCCAGTACGCCCTCGTTGAGGAAGTAATCGTCCCACGTGCCCACGTAGACGAAAATGCGACCTGCGAGCGCGGCGCCTAGGTTGCGCGACGTGTTGAAGTTGGTCACGATGTAGTTGCTCAGATCGAATGGTTTCCAGTACTCTACTGCTTCGGGGTAGATTTCTCCCGTCACCTTGTCCCACGGCTCCAGCGGGTAGTTGTTGTACCCCTGCACGCCAAACACGGCGTTCCAGATATCCCACTGGTTGGAGGAGCGCGACGCCGTGCCGAACGTCAGTTCCCAGTGGTTTTCCTGCGCGGCGGTTGCTAGGATTACTTGGCTGTCGTTTTCGAACGTGCGGATGCTGGGCACGAAGCTGCCGTCGGCGCGTTGGTACGCGTTGGCGGCGCTGTATAGCTCGATGTCCTGGTGCCGGTGGAAGTCCAGTGAGTCTGGGTACGAGGAGAAACAGACGCCGAAGAGATCTGGGCGGTAGACGACGTTGGCGATGCTTTCCCAGCCGCCGGTACTGCCGCCGTCTTGGACGCGCGCGTAGGGGGCGCGGATGGTGTGGAACTCGTCTTCGATGTATGGGATTAGCTCTTCGTTGATGGCGTCGCCGTATGGTCCGAGGTTTGCGGTATTAACAGCGTACGAGTCGTCGTAGTACGGTGCCTCGTGGCGGAACGTGACGAGGATGAATTTGGGCGCTGGACGCGCTGCCGTTGTGTTGGTGGCAGGGATAACACCTGCGTCCCAAGCTGCCGTGAAGTTCTCGTTGACACCGTACCTGTATGCTCCCTGGTCGGCTGGCCAGTGACCTTGGTTGTAGATGACGGGGTATCGCGTCTTTGTGTCATTTGCGTTGTATCCGGCAGGCAGGACAATGTTCGCACCGACATACATATCGCGACCCCAGAACTTGCTCAGCTTCTTGCTGCGGATCTTGACGTGTTTGAGTGTGTCGGTGTCTTCGTAGTTTCCCTGGTTACATCCACCAATTTCTTTTCCAGCAAACGCCTCCACGGCCGTGATGTTGTTGAAGGTCAGCTCGAGAGTCTGCGCACCTCCAGATATCGCGATGTCGGTAGCGGGTGTGATCAAGCTGCCAAACCCATTGACATTCGGCGCACCGTCACCGCACGGGAATCGGACGCTGACTTTCGATCCATCGCTGCGAGTTACTGTCTCGTACCTGGTAAGGAACGCTTGCACAGTGTAAGTGCCTGGATCGATATCGCTCAGGCTGATGTTTGGCCAGCCAAAGACGCCGGTTGCGGTACTGTCGTTGCTTCCTCCAGAGAACGTGACCGTGCCATTCGAACTGAAGTTGTATACGTTTTTACCGAAGATCTTGTTGGGAGAAGAGGTGACATCTGTGTCGTCGAGAGGATCAGTGCCGTTTGGCGCGAACATCAGCACGATGCGGCCATCAGTTGGCGCAGCCAAAAGACCGCTCGCAACGGAGAGCTTGACATTGAGATTGGCGTTGTAGTCGCGCTGGATATGAGTTTTGATTGTCGGTATAGCCGACGCGCCAACGGCGAGTGAAACGAGCAGGAAAGCATTCACCATCGTGTTGACAACACACAAACTCTTTCTCGATCGCACGCCGAAGCAGCCTGGGGACGATGCTTTGCCATTTTGACACCGGAAATACAAGCTTTTTGATATTGGTTGAAGCACTGACTAGTCATGACGACGGGCTAGCACATATTCTAACTCAATGAAGAAGGTACAGAACGTGGACGGCTCGTCCATCTGGGAAAAAGATAAGGTCCAGCAAGTAAAGTCAACCGACAAGATACAAGTAGTTGCAGATGGCACGCAAGAACGGCTCGTATTCCCACATGAAAAGGCGAGTCAGTAGTGAGGAACGCTGGGCAGCGTGAGTTTACTCCACGCTTGTGCAGGAACGGTTTTTACCTATCTCTCGGGTCTCCAAGTGCCATGGCCCCGGGTGACAGATCTTGACGCGCGTGGTCTCGTAAAAATGTGGATAAAATGTGGCTCCTGCGGTGGAGCTGTTCAGAAGATGGCCCATATTTGATCTGCTATACGAATCCCCGGTCCGAATAGTCACCCTATTCATACAATTCAAAGAGGGAACGCGACTTGTCAGCCAGCGCACCTTGTGTTTGTCGCGCCCATCGAGTACATGGAAGATGTAATTGCTCTGTGTAGAGCTACCATGACGTCACTTTAACTGACCGTTGACCGAAATAGTGACTCTAGTACTCGGTAAGCTACTAAGATTCCATATCTGGAAGGGAATTATTACGGGGTAATTGAAAACGGAGATTCCGAAACTGTGGCAGTGCTGGCTGAATTCGGTCGTCGGTCGCGGTGGTTCTTCGTAGAAGACGGTCTTGACGAACATAGCGGAGATTGGAGCACAAAATACCTCAAATTGGGTAACTCCCTTTGGCTGCATAGATTGAGTGGGTTGAGCTTATTCCATCCTGATTGTTCTAAGAACCGTGCCGTCTTTGCTTTCAGAAAAGTCGTCCTAGTTGTGGCACGGTAGATAACGCTCCACTTTGCAACTACTCCCTAGTAGAGATCTCGAGTTGAGATGTAGAGCCGAACACCTCAGTAATAGGAGATATGAATACAAGGGGGTCTTTGTGGCACTTGCTAGTCTTTATGGATGAGTCAACATGTGTGGACCAAGTGGTAGATTAATTAGTGTAAACGAGGACGTGCTGTTTGTGCTTCCAGGTCACGTAGAGCCTCGAATTAGTGCGTTACCACGTCATGGAGGTGTTGAACGTGGAGCATGGGAATGTGTATATTGACCGTTACCAAGAGCTGTAGCAGCTCTAATGAAGAGTGATGCTATAGTCGCTGCATCAGTACAAGTCGGCCACATCAATGCGTAGTCTCGAACATTTTTGCCGATAACGGAGGCTCGTGATTTGTCAAGAGCGCTCTCATGGGTGCCGCATAGTAGTTGCACCCTGCTCAAAAAGCTGGTGTTTCCCTCAGAGTATGAGTCACAGACAATATCAGCAGTTTCAACATCTCCGTGCAGAGTACAAATAGCTTCTGCCAAGAAATAGATTGAGCGAGCGAGCGGCGAGACAAGCCGCGAAGCCTCTGATTCAGACTAAGAAGTCAGTGCACTGGCAGATTAGGCCATAAGGTGGTAATTGTTTGATGGCTGCTCCTATTTGCGTGCCTTCAAAAAACCAGTGAGCAAATTGGATACAAATGGGAACGCACTCACACACCACTCATCCAGAATGAGGAATTGCATGGAATTAAACTACTCACAGCGTTCTCAGGCTGGTATAAACTCGATACGAAGGTATCTTGTCTCTAAACTATCCAAGGCTCAACTTGGGGAAGTTCCGTGACCCACATATTTTCACACAAGCCAATCGCGATCCAGCACTAATACCCAGAGTGGAAGCGCTCACAATCTAACTTGAATATCAAACCACCGCTCTCAGCTGGTTGGAGGCCTTGGCTTTCCGTTCGGAACCCCTTCGTTGCATGCAGACTCCAACTCAATGTCTGTGATGGGCTGAACAACCTCATTCTCCCATCCAAGGAGTACACTTGTACCCTTAGAGTTTCCAGCATATCCCCTCCACCCCATAGCCGGGAGTCCACCCACCGGATCTTCTGCAAAAGCTAACCAATAATCCTGCATCCGCTCGCTGACCTCAATCTCAAAAGGTGTCGAGTTACTGCGCGCAATGCCATGCGTTCCAAAGATCAGAGGCAGATCTGCTGAGTGGTACGCGCCCTCCCACCACCTTGGTGCAATGTTCGAAAAATTGCCACCGTACAGATATCGAAACGTTGTTGCATTTCCACCAGTATACCGTTCATGGGTGGTGAGGACCGATGGGCAGAGGAAGACCCCAAGGGTCCCATTGTCTGCGAGGGTCTGGTTTGGCCCGAAGGTTCGATTATAGGGCAGGAATGGTGCCCACTCATTCACCGTTGTCCCGATGATGGCGGGCTTGTGGATGAACTTGCCAGACAGCGCCCGCGTAGTATGGTTAGCCCACGACGTACGGTTATCTACGAGCGGAGTGAACGAAAAGCCGGGGGCTGTTCCGTTATCGAGACGTTGCTTGAGAAAGGCGATGATATCTGCAGAAGGCACTTCTCGCATGCAGGCAAGTTCGGCAGTCGCGTTTGAGGCGTTGCAGTGGAAGCTCGTTGCAACAGCTGTGAAGTTTGGCGACCCAAACGCTACGACTGACTGTGCCGTGCCAGAGCTCAAGATCATGCCTGACACGATGGGGTCATGTGGATACGTGAAGCTGTAACTGTCGACAGAGACCGACCCTGCAGAATGTCCCCAGAGTATAATTCGGTCTGGGTCGCCTCCGAAGTTGGCAATGTTGTCCCTGATCCACTCCACAGCAAGCCTCTGGTCTAAGTACCCAAGGTTCTGCTCATTGGATTTTAGACCTGCTGCATTTGGCCATCCAAATATGTTCAATCGGTAGCTGAAGAGGCCGTCAGTGTTTGATCTGAGATGAAGAATATGATGATTAGCTTACTTGATCCCAACTACGATGTGCCTTCCGCTTCTCTCAACCCAGCGGCTCGGGATGTGGTATGGAGTCGATGCACCACCAGTTTGGAATGAACCCCCATGGATCCACGCAATCACAGGCAGTAATTTGGCGCTTTTTTCACACGCTTCGTTCTCCTGCAATGGTGCCCAGATGTTCACTGATAAACAATCTTCCCCTTGATAGTCTGGAGGTGCGATTCTGAATTCTGGAGCGTCGACTAGCCACGTTGTGGGCTTTTTGGAATCATACTGTGGACATGAAGGGCCAAAGCGCGTAGCATCAATCACTCTTTCGTCGTTTCTTGCTTTAGGAATTGACGGTAGCCAACGTCGTGCACCAACAGGCTGTTCAGCATATGGTACACCGAGGAATTGTACCACGTTCGGCGTGACTGAGTCGATACCGCCTTGAATGAAACCCGATGAAGTGTTAACCAGTAACGAGCTCATAGCGTGCGCAACTGGCAAGGCAGAAAGAAGAAAAGGGTTCATCATGAGAAGGCTACGTCTGGGTATCTTGAGGCACACAACCCTTCAAACAAGTAATTATTGACACAAACTGTCAACCTTTATGAGCTCCATCTCAGAAGAAGCGGTGAAAATGCGGGGTCCGTTGGGCGCAGGAAGTAAGGGACTCGTGTCACCAGGCATTATCGTGATGCATCTGCATAAACACTCGCGACCTATGCATCGGCCGCGTGCTATGGTATACATCCTCAGACGTTGCTGCAACAGATTCCCGACTAACAGTGTGCAGTAAAAGTGGTCTTCCAGCATGTGCATCGTGGGAATGTCGTGATGAACCAAAGGCTGTACGCGGAGGAACACCGCTTCGCCATCCGCAGCCCACTGTACTTGTACTACAGTGAGACGACCGCATGTTGTGTCGATGGAGCACATTCAGCGAAACGACGAGCCGAGTATCTAGAACACATGTACAGTGATACGGAAAGAGAGATGGCATCCTAGAGAAACCTCACGAGTTCGGCCGTATAGGTAAGCTGCATGTGCAACTGTCTAGTCGCAACGCTGGCTTCATTCGCCTAATGACTAAGAACGTGTAGCTCCGATACCAGGGTAGTGAGACTAGAATTGCACGAATCAAAAGCATCTGAATGCTACCACACGAACTGCTGAAGAAAAAGTGCGCTAGGCTCAATTGGGTAGGTAGGCGTGCAAACAGAGGGCTGATGAATGACCTTACGAAAGTCGAACAAAGTCCTTAAGGAACAGCTAGTAACTGAACAACTTGTAGGGTAGGGCAATGGACCTACAGAGAAAAATACAAGGAAAGTGTACTCTCTTGCCTACTTCTTGGCGTTTGCCGCAAATGAGAGGTAGGATTAGAGCTCTGCTAGCGCAGTAACTTCTTGTTCCCGTCTCTGAAAAGAGCTTGACATGGCTTCTTTAACAATCTGTGGTGCAGTGTTTTTTTCAGCACTCACAGTGCGTGCTTGGCTATACGGAAGGTCTTGGTAAGGTCGTATGTAGTATTAGATCCGTTTGAATAAATTTTACATTAATATTCGTCAATCATCCGACCTGCGACAAGCCCAAATACACAAAGCAATATTAAGGTTTATTTACCACTCCGCTCACAATAGGTATCGGAAGTACAAATTCTCCTTGTCCGTCATGTCGGCGAGACCGTTCTCGCCGTGAACCTCGGCACCAGCCTCTTGGAATGTTCCATCCATAGAGTGGTCAATAAAGTCCCTGGGCAGACCAGCTGCCTCACGTTGGTCTCCCTTCTTCTTCTGCATCCATGTAATAAGGAAGATCTGCGCAACAACTACAGCCCACAAGATACACCAGATGATCATGATGCCTTTGAGAGCATTTACCTGGACGACAGTCAGTTTTGTACTCGCAGACCACGAAAACAACACGGGTATTTTTCAGGTACTTACGTATTGTGGAGCGAATTTTGAATCGAAAATGTACGGTGTGATGATGTTGCCGATTGAATTGCCGGCGTTGAAAGAAGTGTAGTAGATGGCTTTCTTCGTCTGCCCGGCGCAATTGGCACCCATCCAGGAGATGAGCAGGGGGTTGATGGCGAAGACGAAAGCGATCAGGTAGTAACCTGCCAGTAGACCGCCCTTGTTCGCCTTGGTCTTCGGTAAAGCCACCAGCAAGGCTACTCCAACGATAACGATAGTAACGAGGCCAAGCAAAAATGGCGACTTGCGCTTGAATCGGTATGCCAGCCAAGAGGCGCCAAGGATGGATATAAACTGGAGTGCGCCAAATGGCATATTGAGTAGCACAGCCTCATCAGGAGTGAAGCCAGCCAAATTCTGAAGAATGATGGAACCGAAGACAGAGGAGACGGAAGCACCCGCGTTGACAGCGATGACCATGACTAGAGAGACGTTAGAATTATTACCGCACTACGTGCAAAGGCAAGACATACTCATGTACAGCCAGTACTTGGGTTCCGAAAATGCCTCCAAGACCTGTTTCCAGTTGAACTTGTGCGAAACAATACCCTGCTGGTTGGCCTTGAGTCTGTCAACAGCCTTAAGTCGATCCTCGGGTGTCAAGAAACGAGCCTCTCCAGGGCTGTCGTGTGCCCACCAGTAGGTGATGAGGCCGATGGCGATAGTAAAGAGGCCGAAGAAAAGGTATACGATCTGGTAGCGGTAGAGGCTGTGCGAGTGAATGCGACCAAAGGCGTAAACGATGGGCGCACTAATCAGTGTACTTAAGCCGTAGCAGCTGTACCAGCAAGCAACGCGGAAGGGCTGCTCCGAGCGCCTGTAGAAAGCAATGGTGATAATCGAGAACAGTGGGATGACAGCAGCCTCAAAGGCACCAAGGAAGAAGCGCGAGGCAAGAAGACCGGCGTAGTTCCTGGATCCACCAAGACCACCAGCGACAGAGATACCCCAGCAGGTGATGATGACCGGAAGGACCTGGCGGTATCGGGCCTTGACGAGGATATACGCAGCAAGAGGCTGCACAGCAAGCTGCGCGTAGTAACCGATGTTACCGATGTTGGAATAGTCGTTGCCTTTGAGGTTCGCATCTTTCTTGAGCCCGTAGACAGCCGTCAGGCCGATGATTCCCTTGTCTGCTGACTGGAGAAAGTAGACCATGCAGAGAAGCGAGAGCATGTAGATGTCTGTTTTGCGTAGGATGCGCTTGTTGTCTGCGTCGCTGCAAAGATGGGCGTCGCTCAAGCCGAGATCCTTGCCTTCCTCGAAAGCGACAGCAAGGTCCGTGGCATGGTCGGTAGAGCTGTTGGACGAATGCTCAATGTGAGCGTTGGAGGGCTTCTCCCCAGTCGAAGCCATGTTTCCAGATGGCTGTCGGTTGCAAAGAAGATAGAGAAGAGAAACTGACTGGAGAGAAACTGGGGTAAATTGTCTGGGGTACGGCTAATATGTGGGATTTGGACCGGCTGCACCGGCTGGATTGTGCTTCGAGGATGTTGATGCGCACAGGCTCTTCACGAACTCTTCGCAATCATTGTGGTCAGAATAAGCCACTTTGCCGGGTTAATCGAATCCACGAATGAAGAGGCTCTGCCCCTGCGCGTTTCGATAATTGTAATTGACGTTCGGTGGAACGACTCGTTGGTGACGCTTGGAGTCAAGTCAGCAGGACCATCATGTATTAAGCCTAGACCAAGCCCGCCACCGGCTTAGCTTTGGAAGCTTAGACCACAGAAGCGTAGCTAAGCCGTCTCGGCATGCTTGTGAGTGGTGCAGAAACCGGAAGCTTACGGCGCACTGCCGCGTGGTCGCTGGTCGAGTCCCTTCAGATGTTTCCATATATTTCCCACGAATCATAAGATAAGTCTTTTTATTCAAACAAAGGGGTGCGAAAGCGCGAGGAAGCGGGAGATATGGAGTTTAGTGGGTCGACGGGGCGACTGCGGAGATAGCGTGAGACCGTGCATCTGGGGGAATGAGCATGATTCCTCGAGCCCGGGTTTTCAATCTGTATCTTCCCTGCGTTTGCGATCACGCGAATGTCCTCCCGCCTACAAGATTATGCGGGGACTGTTCACCAAAAGAGAAATTGTAGAGAGGAGATGAAGGTCATTCAGCCGCCTCATGCTATGAGCACTGACGCGGCATACCGGCAATCTGTCTAGCGGCAACACACCTGCGTCTCAGCTCATGATTCCCATCGTTACGTTCCAGCAATAGCCGTGCATTGCATACAGACAAGCAAGCAGCACATTCCAGTTAGTAACGATTTCCTGGATCGTTCGCGGAAACTCAGCGGCCATCAGCAGATTCTGATCCTTTCTCAAAAGTAAGCCATTGCCGCTGTTATTGTCACGGTCGCTGTCTAGCTTTTCGTCACTTGCAATCAGTTCAACTGATAGGGCTAAGCGTTATCCCTCAAAAACCCCATACCGACCATCCACAAAGTGATGCGAATGTCATGAAGCCATTACTGGGAATCATGGGGATCAAACAACAATCTCAAGATCAGCAGTAACGTTTGCCATTATAATTATACAATAAGTACCAGAGGTGTCGAGTTACTAAATCAAGCGCGCTGCGGCCAAGCATCTACAAGGCCCTCCCATACAGTCACATCGCCGAATTCGGCCTCGCCACCTTCCACGATGAACCCGATATCCCTGCTGTCTTCATACCAGGCCCAGATCCAGGTGCTAAGCGCGAAGCGATCATTTACATGCACTTCCACTACGCCACCATCCACCACAATCGTGATGTGCAGAGTTTCAACCGTCGAACTGTTGCCGCCTGGAACATCGAATAGGCGGACCTTTCCACTTTCGTTTTCTGTATTAATTCCTGGCGTAGTGGCTGCGGCTGCAGATGAATTGGAGCGATCAACAATCACACTCTCGTTAGAGAACTGGTAGTAGATACGTGTTGTCTCGTGAGTCCCAGACAGGATCTCGAAACCAGCTTTGGTATCATTGGTTCGCGCTGGAAATTTCACGGACGCGGAGAGCACGTAGTGCTTGCTCTCGGGACTGAGATCAAACCTCGCGCCCGATGATCTCCGACCCCCAGGCTGCGTGATGATGTTGGTAGCATTTGATTTAAATGCAGCTAGCGGCTCCCGTGCAATGCGTTGATGCAGTGTGGCAAGTGTCAGCGTACCGTTCTCGTGCTCGGTATCAACCCTCCACGCTCCCTTGTCTCTTGCAAGCTCATTGTCGACCACATCAATGTAGCCCACGCTCAGTTCCCTCGGGAGTAAGAGCGAGCCAGTCCAGTTTTGTTGCGCCTTTGGGAAGTCGAGAGTACCGTAAAAGTCTCCAGTCAACCAAAGGTACGTGAGAAATCGGTCGGGCGCGCCGCTTTTCTGGCTGGCTTGGGAGGATGAGAGAACGGCCTTGCCTGCAGCAGCATATGCCGACCTTCCAGCGTCCAGTCTTCCAGCCATAGTTGGTTCAAACCTGAGTGAGCCATTGACAAGCGATTGTGTGCCGGCCACCCACAGCATCTCTCTGTTATCTGAGACCTGTGGTACAATGGGATCGAAGCTCCATTCTGCACCCAGTGTGACAAAAAGCTCGCCCTCAGGGTTGTAGCCGTTCTGGTCCAAAGCAAGGAAGTTGCCGACTTCAAAGTTGAAGCCCCAACGTCCGGCCCAACCCTCTTCCGTCCACGTGGTGTTGGCCCTCTCATGCCACCACTGACCAACATACTCCCAGGTTTGAAAGTCACCTGCTTCGTTATCGTACTCAGCGTACAAGAACAGACTCGGACCTTGACCATGCACTCCGCCGGAGATGATTGCGTAGTGGGTGCCGTTTGCTTTCTTCAATAGGTCATCAACCTGAGAGCTTTGGAACACGAATGGGTCACGGAAACCAGTCACATTCACAGCAAAAGGTGGGCTTGGGATGACAGGACCGTGCTCCAGCTTTGTAAAATTTCGACCGCCGTCTGTTGCGACGGCTAAGGATTGCGTCTCGCTGCCTTTGGTGTATGCAACCGTCCATTGGATTGGAAGGTAGCTCACACTCGTATAGAGTAAAGTCGGTGTTCCGTTAATTCCGCGTTCGATTACGCTTCCGTCAAATACTGATACGGGGTCGTTGATGCCGCCTGCACGAATGAATGGGCTTGAATCCGGGTTCAGGTCACTGTACGTGACAAGGTCGCTAGTCGTGGCCCCAGATGCACCCTCATGGAGGTACCCAACATGGAATAAACCAGTCTTTGGATCGGTGTAGTGCATGCAAGGATCACCGGTTTGACCATAAGAAGGGAGAACATGTGATCTGGGGCGCCACGTTGAATATAGCGAATTGTTGGATAGTGTTGAAAGGTTTGGCGGAGCGCTCGTGTAATCGATAGTTGTTTGACGGCGAAGAGCGTGCCCAGCGACCAGTTCTCCCAGTAGAACTGCCAGGTTCAATTTGAGCATCATCACGTCGAGGTTGGAATCGACCGAAGACAGCCATCCATCAATTGGCGCAACGCGGACTTTATTGCTGGCGCATGTAAGTCGGGCCGCCGCAATGGTGATGGTGGACTTGGCATGACGTTACCTGGTGGGGAATTTTCAACGGAGACCCTTGAAATCCTGGAGTTCCTCATATCCTACATTGAGTTCTACATCACGAAAATGCTTGAGACATACCGAGAATCTTTGCGTGGAACATTTTTCTGGAGAAAGCCTTCTAAGGCAGGCCTGTATAATTTGACTTATTCGAGGCATCTGTCGTCAATGGTGTTCAGACAGATTGATCAAGTTCTGCGAGTTGGAAACGCTGAGTCAGGTGGCACCACCACTCTTCAGCGTCGCGCTTGCGGGCGGCTTTTCGGCCAAGCGACAGACCAAAAAAGCAGACTTGTGAAGATGGCTACTGAGGCAATACCGCCGCTATCGGCCCGTCGACTTCCTAACGAGGACATGATGAAAAAACCAGTCGGTATTTCCTACACATTCTACGAGATTCTCACTTCCGTTGTTCTCATGATGCCTTTGTGTTGCCGTAGTATGCTCTCATCACTCTCCGCTGCGCTACTTCCACGTCTTTGGCCCACGGCATAGGCCACTCCGTCGTCGGGAGGACATTGGTATCCCTCGGGACTCCCTGCTTTATGTCTCGCATACATCTCTTCCAAGGCATATGATGGCATCTCGCTGCGCTCGGCTTGCTTCAAATATCCGTTTGAGATACATGGTCTCGTCCGTGCCTTCGTGGTCCCGCGAGAGGCATATTGCGAGCCGTACCGCTCACCAGATGTAAGGGCGCTGACAGCACCGAAGAAATTAACAGCGAGAGGCTTGAGGGTTGGAAGACATGCAGCGATGATGCCTACGTTCATTTCAATTCTGCATGTTGTCAGATGAGGTCAATGTTTGAACCGAAAAGAGCTTACTGTTGCCAGATGTAATACCAAGCTCCTTTGCCAGAAAAGTCTTTCTCGTCGAAGAAATTGTATTGCAGTGGGATTTTATACACCGCGGTCCCACAGGCGCTAGTTCTATCAGTTCCTACGTGGTAGCATTGATGCCATGGCTAAGCATGTTTACTCGACCTACAACAGTCCAAGTCCCAGAATGACGCAAAGCGAGATTCTCGTTTTTAGGTTCGTCTGTAGTTTCCACACCATAGGTATAGGGAGGGTGGCCAATAGAAGATCGGTGAATAGATTGAAGACTGCGCCTTTGGGTGAGCTATCGTACCCGTTGACAAACATGGCAATACGCACCAGAGTTGAAGACACCAGTGTTCCGGTATATTGTTGGCGAGTAGCAAACTGCGTCCCTGTAGTTGTTAGCTTCCATTACGACGCATCTTTGCGCATTACGTACCCGAATGGTGATCGCAGGTTGAAATCCCAAGCTGCTCGTATGGGTGTACATTGCAGAATAAGTGACAGCACCGACCCGATAGTGAAGAGCAAGAGAACAACTTGTCAGGTCAGTCATCAATACATGATAGTACTTCGATGATCTCGACATACTGATAGTAGTGTATAGTACCCAACGCCAGTGACGGCGATGATTTGCCAACCGAAGCAAAAAATACGCAATGGATATCTTGATGCTGGTATATGCTATCACAACAATCCATGCATACCACCACGCCAGCTGAAAGAAGACAGAGAGGAGATCAGGCCGGACATAAGTGTAGAATTCAGCATGCCGGCCGACTCCGTTCTTTGTGAGCGCAACGAACAGGGAGAAGCATACCGTGCTGAGGATCTGGAGACGAGGATTAGTCAATCCCTGTAACAGGAAAACACCGTGGAGGAATTTTTCGTCAGGAATTTGGATGTCACGTACTGCGGCAAGTACCATGATCCAGTCTGGTGGCTTGAGTCAGCATATATCATACTCACTATGTGAATTGTGACTGACCATCAATACCAAACGTTTTTAACATGACTGCTCGCACGTAAATGCGCAAAAGAACAAAAAGTAGTGCTAAGCCGAACAGTGTACCATCCACTGCTAGCATCTTGGGTGCAAGGTTTTCGTCTAAGTATTCTTGTGGAGGTGGAGGCGGCAGAGACCCCAGGCCCTGCCTTGTGAACAGATGAACAACCATTTTCAAAAGTACGCAGAACAGCAAGACGATATCAACGGAGTCGAGCCACTGAGAACTTTGCAACCTAAGTACCACATTACGACTTTCGAAAGCCACCCAAACGGGAACGGCAAAAGGTCGTGGCGGGTGAGGACAAATACAGGGTAGCTGATGAGGAACATGTACGTACGGCTCTGATTGCAGGGTTTCACAGATCCCCAACATTTGCATGCAGAGAACGCCCCAACTGAACCATGTCCCCTGTATGTAAAGCCTGCCGAATCCAAAGGTGCCTCCATATGGCGCTCGTATAACGGGCTCGGAGATCGAGGCTCTTCCTCCATTCCTGGCCGCCTGAATGTCGTATGTGCAATTTGGGAAGGTGATGGGTTCGCTTTGACATCATGTCGTGAAGAGCGAGCCGCGTACTGTACCAAGGGCAACGTACGAGATAAACATATTGCAACTCCACGGGTTAGATTACCTCATGTTCATCATCAAAACGGCCTGCGATGCGTGCGTGAGATTCTCACGAGCTGCAGAATGCAACGTCTTGAAGATGCACTACATAGCATAGCAAGAACCCGCCATGCGACATTTGCACAATAATGAATCTATTGTGACTTGAATTCAGCCGACGGCTGAAGTAAGAGAAACCACAGAGCCAAACGTGCATAGTCTTCGATCAGCCCACGCAGCCAAGGCATTGCAAGTGTTGCCGAGGCCTTAACCCGTGTGCCATCTGTTAAAGCAGACGAAGGACTGAAGGATGCGAGAAAGTCATATAACATGCAGCTCGGAACAGGCCCGGATTCGCCTCGTGAGGGGGAACATGCGCACCGTACAAGGAGCGGAATATCCGCAATTTTGACTACCCGCTTTGCAGCCTCGAAGGATTCTGTTTAGAAAATTTGCCGCGCCTGCACAACAGTGCTACAAAACTCAGCTGCAGCAGGTCTCCGCTCTTGGATGTGAATCATTCTGCCCCCAAATTAAATGAGCTTGAAAAGAATGATCGGTAACCAAAGGCTTGACGATCAGGACACACGCAGCGTTGATGGTGAAGAAGCTGGGGGACCGTTGGCGCGGAAGGAACGGGCCTTCGGCACAATCAGCCAAGTGGGCCTGAAAGACCCTGAGCCGGTCAGTGCGCCGGATTCTTCCCTGGCAAGCCACCGCCACAATGCCCAATTGACTATCGTGTTCATGGACATTGCTCCGTTTTTCGGCTCGGGCCAATGTTCTGCTTGTTCCGTGTTAGGTTCCCTCAAGCTAAGCGCGAGCTTCTCGACCATTCGCCCATCTGCAGGTGAGATGGAATCTATTGAGAAAGGAATCGTCCCAGGGGCAAGAGCACGCTGTAGGATCAGTCTACACCCGTCATTATGCTCACTAGGCTTACATGGGTAACGTCTTCTTCGTAGCTAGGGAACATGCCCAGATGGCTGGGCTGCCATCAAGCCCTTCCACGCGCGGAGCTTTCAACATAGCTATGGCCCCGGATCACTGCATAAAGAGGCGTCGAGACGCCCGGAACTTCGGTAGGCGCGCTTGCTTGTCTCTCTCACCCATCCATTACTTCTTCCATTCATACTATAATCTACAAGCACACTTCCTGTTGCCTTGGCCGGTTCGTCATTATGCGCGGAGCTTTTCAGGCAGCGTGGCTTCTGCCACTGACACTAGGGTCTGCCCTCCCTACTCAGGATGACAAACAGTTTGAAAAGAGGTCATTCGACCTCGTTGAAAACGTGCTCGCCGGTCTGGGTAGCATCAAGCAGGATCTGATGGCTGGAGGCGCTGCGATCAATCAGCAGCTGTATCAAGCAACTCAGCAACCTGCTCAGTACAAGAAATGCAACCCAGCCAATTTGCAGGTCCGACAGGAGTGGTAAATCTGCGAGCTTCCCACAACTTTGAATCCCAACTTATGGCAGATAGGTCGGCTTTCTCAAAAACCGAAAAGAAAGCCTACATCAGTGCAGTGCAATGTCTCGCGAGGCTTCCACCAAAGACCTCGAAAGAGGTCTGCCCTGGGTGCAGAAACCGCTACGACGACTTTGTCGCGACACACATTCAGCAGTCGTTCAACATTCACGTTACTGGAAATTTCTTGACTTGGGTGGGTATTGCTATTCGCACGCATGAGCAACATGTCTAACATTGCACAGCATCGTTATTTCACTTGGGCCTATGAGCAAACTCTGCGTAACGAGTGTGGATACAAAGGCAATCAACCTTACTACAGCTACTCCAGATGGAGCGACCCAACGAAATCCCCTTTGCTTGACGGCTCCGACACGTCAATCTCTGGCCAGGGTGCACCTGGGTGCAGTAACCAAACCTTCACTGGCATTCCGCTCAATACCAATCCGTTGATCAAGGTTCCCCATGGCCCCGGTGGCGGCTGTGTGACTTCTGGTCCCTTCAAAGATTGGCAAGTGAACCTGGGACCTCTCTTCCCCGGTTCAGATTGTGCACCGCTGAACCCGAACCTGAACTTTACCGAGCCAGACTATGGTCTTGGATACAACCCTCGTTGCCTTACTCGTGACATCACGAGCTTCACCAGTGAGCGATGGTTAAAGGACGATGAGATTGTCTCTCTTCTCAAGAGCAACGACTACCAATCTTTCTGGGAGACTTTGCAGGGCGGTCCCCCTCCCAACAACTTCATGAATAATTTCATGGGAGTGCATACAGGAGGACATTTCATTCTCGGTGGTGACCCAGGCGGCGATTTCATGGCTTCTCCTGGCGACCCGTACTTTTTCTTCCATCATTCAAGCATCGATCGCATCTACTGGATCTGGCAAAACCTCAAGCCGGCTGAGCGTACAAAGGGTTTGTACGGGCCTACCTTCATGTCAGATCTCACATCACCTGCTGCCACGCTTCAAGACAAGCTCACCATGGGAGCCGCTTATCCAGGTGATGTCACCATTGAGGAGGCATCGAGTACTATGGCCGGACCTTTCTGCTACACTTACATTTAAGTTAGTATAGATTAATTTTGTTTGGTAATATAATTTTCGATTGTAATCAAAGATGCTTGCTGTACGAAACCCGTCCCGGCCCGATGCTATCACGGAGTGGAGTAATATTGCAATAAGAACCAGCCAGCTCTTGCAGGCAACGTAGTGTGGAAGTTCAAAATCTCTCTAGGGAAATTTCGTATGTGGAAGATCTTTGTAGTACTTCAGAGTAGTTATGTTGCTTCTGATGCTGCAGGTTCTTCAATATAGGCCTCTCAGGTCTTCCAGTTCCTAAAGACAAGACTCTTCAGGAGAATGGAATACTGGACATACCTGTGATGATGTTGGTCGGGCGATTGTGAACCAATAACGCCCCTGTCTCTAAGCGAAAAATTGTTAAGAAGTTCTAGCAAGGTGAATTATAGCGGGTGCATTATTTGGAACTGGTTGCGATGAACCGTGGGTTTGTATCCCTCGTGACCCAGTCATAAAAATCCGCATATTTAGTCGCTGTCGTGGCCCCTCTTCCACACAAGCCACACAATCGCACAATCCACCACCACTACTTGAAGATAATATGTCTCTAATATTGAACACACTTAAAAACGTCGCACATGTCTCCATTATGGGAGGAGCACCCGCGCACTTTCTAGGGGCATCGAAGCTCAGCCAAACAATGTTTCCTCCGGTCAGCAAAATCAGCTTCGCCACAGTTGCCCAACAAGAAGCATCGAAAGCAGTAATTACGCCGCAGAAACTGCTGGCCCGTCGAGCGAAACAACGTTGTCGCATAAGACGAATTCCTGCCCGGCCAACATACCAACAAAGGCCAAGAAGTTTGGCTTTCGAAATCTCCAGAGCACGCCGGTCCGGTCGGTCATTTTGGAAAGGGTTCAACCAGGTCTTTTGGCCCACGATGTTTAGTATCATCGACATAAAATATTTCCACAGGTTCGTGAAAATTTCGTGTATTTTTTGGGTGAACTATCAGCTAACTTGAGAAATTCAGTCCAAAAGCCCGGTCCCCTTCAAAAACAGATGACCCACAAGATGAACCTAGTAAGTTGTTGAATGTAAATCCTCTGTTGCTAGTACTAACTTAATGTTTAGAGAAAGTTTAGTCAAAAAGCTTAAGTAGCGCTATTGGCCTCTAGTACCTATGGCAATCACTCCACCTGCCTTCTCTTCAGACCCAAGGCCGCTAGTAAGCACTTCAAAAACGCTGGACAGCTAGCAAGTGCTTAGCCTGGTTCGCCTTTCGTTCCTACGCAGCTCCAACCTTTTCTGCACTACACTTTCCCCAGGAACATGTGTAAATCCGCACGCTCAATTTCAAATAACATCTCGCGGAGGTCGCTCTAGCACGCCATCGCCGAGAAAAGGTGGGATATGCGCAGCAGGAAGTGTTCAACGCGTCAAAACACGTTGTTCAATTTACAGATCACACCGGGGGAGTGGCGCTTATTGTGTTTGGTAATAATGACTGCTCAATTTGCATTGCTTGTTTATCGCGCAAATCAAATGCTTGTACTCAGCATTCTAAAAATGGGGTAGGATAGCAAATTGAAACTTTTTGAGGGTATCCTTTTCGTGTACACAAGTCTCGCCAATTGTGCTTTGTCAGATTACATACATTACACTCACCATATGCACAGGTCTTTACCTCCATTAAATATGTACAAAAAAATTGTGTAAGAGACTGTCATCAAATGAGCTGTACTTTAGGCTGAAGCCTTCCGTAGTGTGTATAGTTCAGCTGAAAGGCCGGTCTTAGACCGCCGCATTCCTTCAAGAAGATACTAACCTCAAATTTACCCCATATCAGAAGGATCATGCTCTGTAAAAACCAGCATTCATGTGTCCTATGATGGCTGGCACCTCCTTTCCATGAAGTCTCAATGCACGCAAGTCAATGGTAGTGATGCCTCATGACACTCATTCAGTCTTAGAGCTTTCCAGTACCCGTAGTCTGCGCTGGGCTTGGTTACATGGAAAAATAATCGTGCGCTTGCAATATATTCAAAAATCATAAGCCTAGGTCAAGAACCATGTCCTATTGATCTATCAACAACTACCAATACTGATATTGTCGCTGTTGTGTTTGGGTTTGTGTGTGTGAACTGCAAGATAGCTCACGTAGCCGTCCAAGGATGTTTTGTGGAAACAGCAGGTGTGAGAAGTCTCCACGATAGGGCCATTTGGAGAGGAGCGAGGAAGCGTCCATGAGAAGCGAGAGCATCCATAAAAGGAAGCATCCGACAGAGGTGTGAGCATCCATGAGCAACACCGACAGGGATGGGAAGTATCTCTGAGAGATGAGAACATTTGATCTTGGCTGGTGAATGAGAAAGTCTGACGTGACGTGGAGGCAGATGTCATCGAGAAGCCGGTATGCGTTTGCTGCTCAGCAGCATGTCTCTGGCCAACAGTGATAACGAATTGCGACGAGTCGGTATGAAGAGGGATGCGTAGTAACGAGTAGAAGTCAATGCGGGGCTTATCAAATGACATGTAAGCTTGCAAGATAGACATGCATTCTGGCCTATGCGAGACATCGTTACTATAAAACAATCACACCTTTGAGCGCCGTAGACGCGAAGATCTCGCGCGAACCATAAGCGTGGGCGGATATCCTATGGCTGTTCGCAGTTGTCAAATCAATGCCACTCCTTGGGTCCGAATGTCTCCCCCGTCGCTACAGTCTTGCGGAACGCCATCATGTTATAGTCCAACGTATTGAAAACATCTACGTTGCCCCACCATTGCGGTGCGTTGACTCCAGGCAGAGTGAGAGCGAAGAAGATCACCACAGTGCTCAAGATCAAACCAGTGTCTAAAGCGGCAGCAGTCAGGTAGTTGTATTGGCGCCACCATCCATGCCATCGCTTCCTGATCCATAGGTTGAAGACAAGTCCAAAGATGACCCATGAGAAGAAGCTGAGGGGAGTCGCTGGGGGCAGCCATGCCATTGCACCAAGCATGACCGGAGCGTGGAGGTTGCTGATGTATCGATGTTTCATCATCTTTGCTAGTCCCCACAGAGCGATCGGAAGGACGCCGCCCACAAGCCAGAATAAGTTGAAGTACTTGTAAATGCTGTGGCTTCCGAAAGCACGTGTCGGACCAATGACACCCCAGACAACACTCGAGGAAAAGAATGTGCGACCGTTCGGACAGGTAAAGTGGTTGGCTTGGATGGGTTCACAAGCATTCTCGATGTTGGCCAACGCCCAGTCCATTGTCGCAATCTGCACGAAGCAACACCAGATTGTCGCAGCTATCTGTGCACTGAAGGTAATACGCGGCGGGATCTTCATATATTGGGCAAGTTTGAGGTCGCCGCAGAACACCTAAAAGTAAACCGTGTTAGTCACGAAATAATATAGACATAAGTGAATAGAACCACGTACCTGAGCTTGACCTAACACGATCGTGCTGTACACCTTGAATATCATCACGCCGATTGGCTTTCCGGGGAAGAGATATCCACCAATGAAAGGACTTATGACGTTCAAGGAGAGCTGGATGTTCGTCATGCCCAGGATAGTACAGCAGGGGACGACGAAGACTCCAGCAATGATACAGGCGACGAGAAATCCCCACCATGGAAGTTGGGTGTCATAGCCTGCCACGACGCCGAAGCCCATCGCAAGCGAGCCAACCAGCAAAGCCAGATACCACCAATCCGGAGCTGGTGTGTACTTCTTGATCATATTGAAATGGATATCCTCGGTCTGAGATGAGGCTTCTCGGAACTGCCGGACCAGGATCTTGCCACGGTGAAGGATGGTATGAACTATAGACGCAGTCAAGGCGGCGAAGCTGAGACCATAGTTGAGCGCAAATGTTGGCGCGAGGAACAAGGGTGAGTAGGCCTCGTACTTCTCAACGTCGAAGGTGAAGTTTGCTCCAAGGATGTTGCGCACAACATAAGGGCTCTGGGTGTTGTCGAAGAGAGTCGAGGTGTTCATGGGCAGATAGGCAGAATAGAGAGCACCCGAATACGAGATCCCGAGAGCTGGAACAATGACGAACACAATTAGACCAATGAGAGTGTTTACGTGCGAGAGAGTTGGCGATAGAAGCGGATCCGACAGATACGGTATCACATTTGACCAGTCAAAAGTCAAAGGGATCAATGAGAGACCGGTAAACCCGCCGAATAGCTGGTTAACAACAACGTTATCGGGCGCGATCCACGTCGGGAAGTCGAAGACCGATAGACCTTGCCATATGAAGCCCGGAAACCAGTAGTAGATAAACATGGCTGACGCAACGTAAACGAACCAGCGATAGTGAGAGATGGACCAGCCGTTGGCCTGCGCGGGATCTGTCTTAGACTTGTCGTGGAGGGCATATAGTAGCGTTGTGGTCGAAAAGTTGCTTGGCCATGTCAGAGCAGCAGGCCAAACCAGGAAGCGACGGCCAAGTCCAGCAAGACAGATACCGATGAGTTGACTGCTGATAGTAAACAGAAGCTGAAAGCCCACGCCAAGGTCGTGATTGTAGAGTGACTTGGCTTGGAGCGCCAATAGAGCGTCGGTAGAATAGGCATATCCATACGTGACAGATGCCATAAGTGTAACGACGGTGTGCTCTTTGATGCTGAACGGACCTGGGTTCAGCGACCAGATTAAACCAAATGTGTTGAATGTCCGAGTAGGCATTACCCGGGCCCAAAAGCAGCCAACCGGATAGACGAGGAGGAGTATGGCGACTACTGGAATGGAGATGGCAGGTGATCGCATAGAAAGAAGCATGTTCACGCCGGCGGCGATGGTGACGAAGAAAAAGCCAAGCACCCATGCGCGAAGTGTGTTGGCAGGCTCTTCGCCATCTTCAATACGAACAGCGGCTTCCACATATTCGCTTGCATCGACAACTTCGTCCGTAGTTTCGGTGCGCTGGTCTGTAGGGGTGGAAGTGCGGACTGCACCCGCAGAAGCTTTGGCTGATCGCTTCTCGTCTAGGGCTTCCAAGGCGTCGCTTATCTCGAAGGAGCGGATGTGTTCGGCCATCATCTTTCGTCCTGGTCTCAATTGTCACGTTCCTGTTATTTAGCAATAGTCAAACCTCAGCGCTTGGCGAAGGAGACGATCGTGAAAGTGCAGGTCGCGGGTCCCTTGACTACTTTGTACGGTTCAGGTTGATTGTGGATACCCGCAACGATGTTCCATGGTAGTAGGGTTATATTAACTGCTCCTCCTACCATGCATGCAGGCATTAGCTATCATGGCGCTTGGCGTGAAAGAGAAGGTCACATCTCCAAGTGATAAGTTATCAGTTAACCGAAAAAACTTGGACAGGTCGGCATGACTTCCGCTTCGCAGACGATCTGGACGCAAGCTTCCAGTTTCCAAAAAACAGTGTGCTATCGCATTCCTTGAGAGTAGTCAATCTCTTGATTGGCGACAGTGTGCTGTGTCCGATTCTTGCTGCGTTGCGAGGCATGGGTCACAAACATCCGGCTTCGCCGTACTACGAAAGGTGGGGTCGCTATCTTTTGTCTCGGGATTATTCCGCGCGTTTTCCCGAAGGCCCGAAGGATCGGTGGCCAATGAAGGGTTTGACTTGAGTCGCATGTCGCCCGTTGGATTAAGACCACGCCAGACACCTGAGTAGAGAGAGGAGCTGTATGCAGAAGCCTTAGAGCGAGATCGGATGAGACTAGAGTACATGCCATTTATTATATCGTTCACGAAGTTGATGTGGGGAGCTGGGGCGCTAGTGCCACGCTACTGCCACTCTAGTGGATGCACGGACACACCGAGAAACACTAACCTTAGGAAGGATCGAGCGTGCATCCACCACAGTGTAACAGTGTAACGACATGATCGCTTCCATGCGATACCTGCCGATCGCTTCCATGCGATACCTGCCTTGGTTGATAAGCACTACAGGAAGCGTCCCGAGGTTATACAGGAGAAGTTGCCAAGGCGTCTACTAGCTTCCTGTCACCTGATCACCTCCGCTCGTCATCGCTCCTATCAAATTCATACCTACGCAGTATCAATTACCGTAGACATCATGACCCGCAGGCAGCCCATCACGTCGATTTCTGCGACAGACCCAGTCCAGCCTCCAGAACCAAAAGAGACCCCGACGATCCAGACCACTATCCAAACATTCACAGCAGACCTTGCCGACATCCAGTCCTTTCTGAGCATCTCGATCAGCCCATCTCGTGCCAGGAAAGTCGAAGAACTCCTCACATTAACTCTTGCGTCTCTTCCTCAGAGCTTCCAATTCGATCGTCTTCGTCAAAATGAGCAAGTGGATTATCTCCTCCTGCAATCCCACATCAGAAGACTGCTCCATCAGCACAAGGCTGCAACCAAAAAGGTCCACAAAGCCAAAAAACTTGGTCTTTTTGGAGAGTGGGTCGACGTCTGTATTGACTTTGTCGAGACGAGACATAATGTTGGCAGACAGAGCGGACGACAGATTGCTACTGCGTTGCAAAGCGCTGCGCAGGGCGTTGATCAGTTGCTATGCTTGCTCGACTCCAAGGATGGTCTTGGAGACAGCAAGGAGCGGTTCATCGTGTTCTGGACGATTGCCAAGGTCGAAGAGTTGCAAATGGCACTGGAAGAAGCAGTTGGGTTCTACCGAGGCTATGATCCTGTTATCTCGTGGTGGATAGAGAAGCCTTGGGAGGTCTTGAGTACCAAATTGACTGTTTTGACTTCTGCCTTGGGTAAGAAAACTGGAATCGATGGATCTGGGAGTGCGGATGATATCGTCGGTGACCCAATTGGTCGTGAGGCACTGCTGCAAGAGCTTGAGGCGGAGTGGATTGTTTATACACCTGAAGAGCTTTTGCGGGTAGCTGAAGAAGAGTTCAAGTGGTGTGAGGACGAGATGGAAAAAGCGAGCACAGTGTTGGGATTCGATAGACCTCAAGAGGCTCTGGAGCATGTCAAAAACACGTTTGTAGAGCCCGGCGAACAGACCTTTGTGAGAACAAATTTTCTGAACTACTTTTTGGGATCACAGCTAATATCAAGTATCAGGTTGTCCGCGATCTCGCCGACGAGGCAATTGTCTACGTTGAGAGACACGATCTCATAACTGTCCCGGCTGTGGCCAAGGACTACTGGAAGACGACCATGATGACTCCCGCACGGCAAAAAGTTAACCCTTTCTTTCTCGGTGGCGAACATATTATCGTCTCGTACCCAACTAACAGTATGAGCCATGAAGACAAACTGATGAGCATGCGCGGCAACAATCCTGCATTCTCCCGCTCCACAGTACACCACGAGCTAATCCCGGGCCACCATCTTCAATTCTACTACATGGACCGCTATCATCCGCACCGCGGGGTCTTCCAAACACCCTTCTGGATCGAAGGCTGGTCTGTATACTGGGAGCTACTGCTGTGGCAGCGCGGCTTCCCCGCGGAGATCGGTCAGGAATGGGCAACAAACGAAGCCGCAAATCGCATAGGCATGCTCTTCTGGCGGATGCACCGTTGCGCTCGCATCATATTCTCGATCAAGTTTCATCTTGGACAGATGACGCCTCAGGAGTGCATCGATTTGCTAGTGACAAGGGTGGGACACGAGCGTGCCACGGCTGAAGGCGAGGTTCGGAGGTCCCTAGCTGGCGAATATCCGCCTCTGTACCAAGCGGGATATCTGCTAGGGGCGTTTCAGTTCCAGAGACTGCGGAAGGAGCTTGTTGATGATCCTGAAGGCCCGAGGTGGAAGGAGAAGAGCTTTCACGATGCTGTCATGCGAGAGAACAACGTCCCAATTGAGATTTTGAGGGCAATGTTTAGAGGGGAGAAGTTCAGCGTTGACATGAAAGCACAATGGAGGTTTAAAGACTAGACATAAGCCTTATCAACCAGTAGATCAGGAGCACTAGCTATTGCTGTCGTATAGATAGTTATGTATAATTGCTCGCGCTGACTTCTGCGTACATGTGTGTAGACATTGTCGTACCTTACAAGGTTCACCAATTATCACCTTGCTTATAACAAGGCGTCTTTTGCCGGTGTTCCGCTCGATCTCAAGGTGTCGCTTCTCCCCGGCTGTGACGACAGTCGCATCAAGCCCAGCTTTTCCTTAGCCATTCAAGAAATCCCCTGCACTGCAGACACGAGCTTTGCGCCATCCTTATTGATGTCGAACTGCTTGGATGCGCTGTCTTTTGTTAGACTACTGTGACACACGAGCCATAACTGTCAAGACTGAGGGCCAATCAGGACAGGGCGACGAAGCAACTCCCCACTAATTTTGCTATACATTTGTAGTATTGCCTCGCTTAACAATGGCGCAAACTTACGTTTGTTTCCAGCACAGTAGACTTGTCCACCAGCCGGCCAGAGGCGGCGAAACTAACCCCGCAACACCAGCATGTGGATTAAGTCTTGTCACGTTCCAACCCTATCCAACAACCTTTGCAACCACGACTAGATTATTGCGCGTCGCAATACAGGTAACAGGCCGTCTGCAACATGCAACTGCGGCGGCATGACGCGCCCGCTTGACGACAATGGCGAACGTCCACTGTCGCTGATGCACCCCTCCCCGCCTGCCACACCGGACGTACCAACCCTCGTATATGACCATGTTTCGGCCCACACCATCTCACTGGCGCCATATCCACTCCAGCGATGCTGGGAGTGGTCCTCCACCAGCTGCACCAGCTGACGCTCCACCGCCTCCGCCTCCGGCCCCGCCTCCATCCAGCCACCCTAACGTTGCATACCCAGCTGGGTCCAATCCGTCGATCCCAACGACATTCCAATCCATGAAAAGTGCGCATCCAGACTTCACTGCAACCGCCTTCAAACGCAAGCGAGCGCTCTCTGGAGTCGTTGACGAAGAGCTTGATGAGCAAGCTGTGTGCGTCCCCATGGCTGAACAGTCGCGGCCGGTTTTGTAATATCTGCCAAGGTGATGAAATGATGGCAGCTGAGCTTAGCAGGCGCGATTACACGAAATTGTCCCCTGTAAGCTACGCATTATTTCTAACACGGCGGTTAAGCCCAGAGACGTTCATCTAAAGTCATGATTAGCATAGTTGTAGCAAGTATCTGACTGTCTTCTCAGAGTGCACGCACAACTACATGCCTAAAGTGTGATCCAACGCGACTGTATTGTTGGTGCAGACTAGGAGATTACGCTCTAATATCCCTTTTCTAGGTACGTAGGCTCAGGTCAAGACTTTTGCGCTTCATCTTGAGGCATTGTGACGAATGTACTCTGCTTTGGCTGACCCCAAACCTTGCAAGCAAGACAATGCAGCCCACAAAGCTCTACCAAAACTACGCTTTCGTTGCATTCGCTTCTTCCTAACTAATGCAATTGGCGCTAGAAGACGCCGTGATCCTCAGTTATACCAGCATGCGAATGCAAGAAGACCAGGTAACTAAATGTTGTAGTTTTATCGTCGCCCCGCTTGCAGATCTTGAATGCCTGGTGCAGGAACGAAATCCATAATTGATCACCAAAAACGCAGCCATCGCCACTTAAGTCTCTGCCAACGCTATCAACAAAGAAAGCAGAAGTAAATGTCTTTCAGAAGATACCTTGGAAGAACCATGCCCTACAGAGCAGTTTTCAAAGCTGAACAAGGCATTTATGCATTGCTGCTTGCTTGTCAGGCAGCGATCTAGGTGTGCGCCACAGAGAAATGGTCAACAACCAATAATCTTCAAACTCAGGAAGGAGACAAATCTCTTACTCCTTGCTAGATCACTTCTCCACGATCATTGCTTTCCTAGCAAGATGATCTAGATTGATCTTTGTATCTTTCGCCTACTTGCAACCTCAAAAATCTCTTCGCTGAGGAATCAATAATAGTTGTAGACTTTAACTCGTTTACCTTGTGCCCTGACCTATAAGTACCTTTGTACTAGATATATGTTGCTCTGATGTTGACCACAGTGTTTACACTGATAGCGAACAAGGTGCAAAGCCTATTCCCCTCTTTCTATAGCTCTTCTAGAATTATTTGCTCCTAAGTAGGTTTCTCTGTGCTGAGACCTTTAAACAGTATGATTTTATTAGAGCCAAAAGCTAATTGTAAGGCCGTTTTCCACTGTGTACTGCCGTACGGGAAGTTGTGCACCATGTCCTGTATAGGGCTAAAGAATTCGAACCAAGGTTCGTCATGCTGCCGATACGTCTGTTTCAGGATGTAGCCCATCATTGGCAGGTTTGAGTACACCGAAAAATTCTATTGCTGGGTGTAGACTTCGTTGAGAATGTCTTCAGACATCGTGGGAGACTGGGCAGGGTTGTCCAGCGTTGTTGGTGATAGGAGGGATTACACCAATCTTTTCAGGGACAACTGCATCTTCTTGCGTTCAAAACTAATTTTTTCCTGAAACTACCTTTTCTACACCTACCCGTGCTTTCTCCGCACGCAAAGTATGACCACAGACAAGACACCAGCAGAGCCAAAGCCGTCGCCTGCACACCCCCTCGAGCCCCCAAAAATGACCGTCGATGAAGCTTTAAATCTGCTAGCAGACAAGAACAAGCCTCTAATTCCATTCTGCCATGAACACTATCCAGGGTGGAAGCGTTGGGCCGTTGCTGATGGACTAGAGGAGTTTGCCGAATTACACAATGTCTAAGTCAGCTTCATCCTATACTAGATGTTAGAGGAGCTTTATAATGCCTGCCTACGTGGACAAAATCATGCAAGATTAAGACATACAGAACGCAGTAGATGCACAGAGTTGTAATAAAGCGTACCTCAGCAACGTTAAATTGTATTCCATCATAGCTATGATTAAGAGCTGGGACAAAGAAGTTTCTGAAAGCGAGTGGAATCGCTCTGTCTTCCAGAAGTCATGAGTTACGAGACTAAACCTTAGCGTTAGTCTTTTCCAGCTAATGTTTGTGCTCTCAATTCAGGTGGTGGAACCTGAAGTGTTTGAGGCTGTGGGCCTAATGCTACAATTAGACAACAGATTGACTTTGCGCAGCGATACACGCTGGCTCTCATTGCCTTGCAAAAGGCATGTAGGCGGAGATTTGGGATCGCCTGCCAAGCGCCATCGTTGAGACCTGTCGTGGTCTTAGGTGTAGTTGGTATTGCTGCTACATGCTACATCGTTGGGATTTTGTAGTTGGTATTCAATACCAATGAAATATCAGACCTTTTATTATACAAGACAGGACAAATGAACAGTACCGATGTGTAGAATCGTCGTTTCGCGCGTTGGTGTTCGCAAATCCGCCCAGACTCGCCCAGCCTTGCACGGTTGCCCACCCAGCGCTTCCCCCATATGCCGATTTATGGTATTTCGCTCTTTGGATATATCCGAGATTGTTTTGTACCGGACCACATAATGGTTTTTGGCTTCTACATCTGCGCCAATGAAACGACCCGCGTATTCGGCATCTTCGCGATGGCCGTAGACATCATTGATGATAGCCTGAAGGATGTTCTCGCCGGCCGAGCAGCGCACCACCCGCACGTCCATGATTGACAACCTTAGGGGGCCTGCTAGTGGGCTGTAGATTGAAGATGAGTCCGGGTATGGTATAGTGGGCCTGGTTTTGTACATCCTCGTCGATTTATTAAGGGATAACTAATGCTCCTAAACATCAATTGTAAAGCAATGATGTTGTATTCCTAAATTCAGAGCAGCTAGCATTTGCGATGATGTTATTAATGTGACGTTGGTCACGGTGACTCTAGACTAAGCAATGCACTATTATCTACGTTAGGCTGCTAATTGTGTGATTGATACAAAGTTTACCATTGTAAATCTAGACTACTGACCTTGTAGGCGCGAGCGAAGGATAGGCGCAAACGGAGGGAATACATAAGAAGCCCACTGATCACTATGCTCCGGACATTGGTATCGTCTTCGGCATGGAATATGGAGCTGTCGTCGCGCCGGTACTGCGTTGCTGTAGTGACACTAGACCGGGAAGCCAGGTTGCTGCTTTGGACGATGTACAAGGCGTTAGGAAAGGGCGCCGTGGTTGTGGTGTAGACAGTCAGTTCAACAGGATTGGGAGTTTAGTAGCTAGATATTCGAAGAGCATAGATATTTAGCTAAATAACTGAAAAGTGTTTCAAATCCACGAATACTAGAACTATGTCTCTTGTTATATATAGTGTGCTATACACTTTTTGTGCCCTTTATCAACCAAGAATGATGTCCTGCCATTTCGCTCCCGCCTCTTTTGAGAAAGCTGCGGCGTGTACCTTACCAAGCCCAACACGATGCGAGATGCCTTGCAAAATGTTAATAAGCATGACGTTGAAGACACACCAAGATTCATCGGGGTCGAAAACATCGGTGTCGAATACACAGCCTTCGTCAATCATGTCAAGATTCTGGGTCGATTCATCGTCACTGTGCTCGCTTGGGACGGCGCCTAGCTGAGAAAGCTGGTTTTGTCTCATGGGCTTGAATGTAGCATCCTCGTGATTCCATTTAACGTCTGATGGTCGGGTCGGGTCATCAAGCAGATGGGTCCGTGAAAGCCGCAGGAAGTCGTATGCGCCTGGGTCCAACGAGGCTGCAAGTGTAGCCGGAACGTGCACAGTGCCACACACATTACTAGCAGCATCGTAAACATTCAAGGCGCAAAGTTCGTGTTCATCGCTAGAGCAGACCTTGCTTAAACAAGCTCTGGCAACGCTGTGGTTGCCGGTGATGCGCAGAGTACAAATTACGCCTCGCAACTCGAGGAGGCCTTTATGATCTCTGGAATTCAGGTGGTCACGTCTGTCGATCTCAACGGCCACCGGATGCAGGAAGAGGCTTGTGGGATCCTGTCGCTCGAACCAAGAGCCATCGTATAGCTCGCCCGGGCCGAAACGTGCGCCGGGATAATTCTCTGACTTCGACCACTCTTTGCGATACCATTCTTCATCATGGTCGCTCGTTGGTGTACGTAGCTCTCCCGAGGTATAGTACACTGGGGGCTTCGAGTTGGGTAGTTTCCATTTGACCCCTGATATAGCTAGCCCGGTCCAGTACTCCACTTGGCCTACCCATCCGGCCCAGCTCCAAGAAGGGAACAAAGTTTTACCCACTTGGTCCGTACGACGGACGGTGTTGCCTTTTGGATACCACAAAAGCGCCTGGTCCAGCTCGGTGGTGGGTAGACCCGACAAGAAGTCGCCTCGAAACCACGGACGAAGCTGATTCAGCACTCCTGACACTGCGTTGAGGCCGTCTTCGTGGAAAGACATCTGTCGGCGAGTGTACTCAGTGACGGCTTCGGCATACACTTCGAAGTTCGTCGTGGGATTGGTCTTTGAACCGAAGATCTGGCCCTCTCTATCGATTCCAGAAGGACTTTTGTCCTCGATTCGCATGTCCTCGCAAAACGTGAAACCGTGTTGACAGGTGAAGTACATTTGCGGCTCAGTAACAATCAGAAGTCGTTTCGACAGGGCGCTCTCCTGGTAAGTCCAGGCACGATCGTTCCAAGCTGATGTCTGAAGAACAGTCAACAACGACGGAAGCATAACGCCGATGGTCTGATCTTCTATTGATGCAGTATATTGCCTAATGCTCGAAAGTTGTACTTGAGGTGCCATGCGAGGTAGACATGTATCGGCGTGGCGAGCTGATCCGGCCACAAGCGTCCAGGCGGCCTGACCATACACGTTGTCCATGTCTTGGACTTGTGCCGCGAACTCGGGTCCGTCTTGGACTAAGCATAGCGCGTCTTACAAACTGTGATTAGCATGTCGATCAGAGACATTTGGGGCGAAACATACCAACCCATAGATAACGCTCGCCAAGCCTTGCGACCAACCTCATCGCATCAGAGATTGTGCGCGGAATTTTGGTACTGAATTGTTCACCAGCCAGAGCCCCTTCCGTGCAGAGCTCAGCTAGGTTCGAATTCAGCAGCTTGAGCTGACTCACTTGGCCCCAGACATAGCTAAGTGCCACGTATCGTGTCTCGCTAGTTGCAGCAACTATGCAGTGACTTCGCACGTCAATGACGCGGAACCGGTACATAGACCTCGGACTTTTCCATCCTGCCTTGAGAAGACTTGCTTGCACCACGGCATCGCAGTGACTCCCCTCACAGGTCGCGATCCAGCTTTTCACCATATTCAATGGCGTTTGATCAAGTACTTGGCGTCCCAAACAACCGTCCTCGTCTGACCCTATATCTTGAATAAAACCTGCGTAGCCAACGAAGCCTCCAGTGACGAAAAGCTTTCGGCGCCAGATCGACATGATTACAGGACCATCAGATCGTTCTGGAAATTTATTGCATGTGATCCAACAGCCGAGGACATGATTACCATCCTCCAATTCGTCGACACCAAGATGCTCGCCGTTGGCTGTACAGAGAGCAGCAACGGCGATGTGACAGAAACGGCATGAATCTCGATGCGCAAGCATGTGCCGAAGGTAAAGAATGGGTCCGAAGTCGTTGAGTACCGTGTTACTGAGTAAGTAACGGAAGTTGACAAATCGACATACGTTGCAGAGGTGAGAGACTGCGCTAGGTGAAGGGTTGAAAATATACCATGGTGCAGCCTCCATCGAGGAGTCAGATTCGGACTTTTGGTGCCACAAATAAAAGTCGCGCACATCCTGTAGGCTGACACCTTCGCCGTCTGGAAAGTAGTCCGTATGATATACGGATCTGTTCCTGATGAGCCAGCCGTTAGGCTCCTTAGAACAATTGAAGGCAGACATCGTTTCCGTCGGCGAGACCAGCATATGTCTTGGAGACGAGGATGCGGCAAGGAATATATGTCAGCTACCTTGTGGGAGCTGCAAGAGGCGCGATTAGCGGACAGCTGCTGCAGATACCCCCATTAAGCGTCAGGCTGCCGATTGTCCATCGACCAATCGCATCGGCGATCGACACCTCTGAGGCAAATCCATCTCCGCTAGAGACGATCACATCGCAGCCGACGCAGCGAGATGGTGTAGCTGGGACCTTTGTCAAAGTTCATCGTAAGTGATGTATTAATGAGGCCGAGGAGAGTGCAGGTAAGTGAGGGACGTCTAGCGCGCTTTCCTTATCCTTATCACGCCCACTATTTCGCAAAGTTCCCTCTACCAGCACCCCGACACCCCAGAAAGACCTTTTGCAAGCGTAATATTGCACTCTCACGCAGCTTAGCGCGCACCTGAGCTTTGCGTTTAGCAAAGCAGCTCTGACTCAGCCGCAGCTCCGCCGTATCGCGCCGCCCTTCCGCGCACAGTGCCAGCCTGAGTATCACCCCTTGTGCGCGCAAATATGGCGGACTGAGGCTGGCAACAGGCAGCGACGGCGGGGAGACAGGAAATAGACACAAGATACGACAGGCTAGAGTGAGAAGGCGCAAGTACTTGCGTGCTGAGATGTACGGTCTCAGGAGAACGCTCGAGTGCTTGAGCGATCTTGCACACCACTACCAATATGACATCACGCAGGTACTCCAACCTTTCTATTTTCGGTATGAGGACGCGCAAGTCCCTGCGTGTTAAGCCTGCATGTACCTCTAATTCACTGGCAGTCGCCCATTGTAGCTCCTTCAAACTCGGCGCTACCTCTGTATTATCTTCCCTCGTCAGCATGTCCACTTGCCCACCGTATAGCAGTCGTACGCCTTAACAGGCCTGTAGCAACATATCAAAGTTGCGATTTAGCATGGCGACGACAGCACAGGAGCGGCTGGTAACGATAAGTTTAGTTCGGCAATAAAGGCTTTCGGACATTAGTATGCTGAAGGTGCAGATTAGGACGATCAGTGCAGCTTGACGATGAACTTACAGCAGAACTGTTCCGCTGTACATTGAGCTGGACGTAAACAAGACATATAATAAGGACCGAAGAGCGATGCCAGGCAGAGATTCCAGCGAGGAGAGACAGGAGACGTGTCAAGAAGAGGCGCACGGGATGAATTGAGGTAGATACTGAGGACGCATACGCAGGTCTTTGAAGAGGAACAATTAGTTCTAGACAAATGAAAAGGCTCCAGCTGGCACTCCAAACATCTCGCTTAGAAACTAGTATCCAATGAGCAAAAAGAGAAAGTCACTTAAACGTTCGTGACGTGGTAACACAAGGAGAAGAGCGCGGTCTGGAGGTACTCGCTCATACTAACATGGTATTGCTGGTACAAGAGATGATCACCTGAGATCCCACAGTTCTGATGAAGTCGCCTATCAGGCATTTAGACACTGGACTGAAGGTACTCACGACTAGACTTGCGGGCTTAAGGTGCGGAAGTCCCGTCTGACTCAGACGATGCAGGACCATCCGACTCAGTCTCGCTAGCTTCTGATGTATCTGGTGAATTTTGATCACCGGTACAGATGGTGTCAAAATCGTCAAGTGGCGGGTTTCGGCCCTCGCCAAGAGCCCTTTTGGCTTCTTCGACCAGCCTTTTCCCCTTGGCGACACGCGCGTCTTTATTCAATTGGGCAGTGATGCCGTCCTCAAAGAGTTGTACCAAGGCCTGAGAAGAGATGGAAATGGGAACGTCGATTTTTTCGGTGCACGAATCGGGCATGCAGAAGTCAGACAGGCGCAACTCAAGACTCTTGCCTCGACGAGGAGATCGGTTCTTTTTCATGAACTTCTCCCGTTGGAGGTCTATGACCAGTTTCCATTTTCACGGGTTGCTCGGTACGCTGCGCAAGTAGCTTCGATAGGCAAGGGTTCGTCCCGCCTCTTCGCTTCGAGCCGCTGGGAGTAGCAACTGTCGCAGATAGGCTTTCCTGAGATTGTTGTACGCGTGCACCGATTGTGTGTATCGCTTCGTTAAGACTTAAGAGGTCCTGGAGTATGCTTGGCAGCGGCTTGTGCGCCCCTTTGGGCTTGAAACGAGTAGGCAACCGAGGGCGCGTGTGCGTGCTCATGGTTGCTGAAGCCTGCGGGTTGCGAGGTACTGGTGGACAGATCGGTTGGAGAAGCTCACTGCATCAATGAAAGTGATGAGTTGACTCAAAGCATTTCGAGATGATCAGAACAGCCTGTGACTCGGTGAGCGTGAAAGCGACCGCGCACACAGGGCAATATGGATACGTTGATTTACACACGATAACGGGGCGACTGGTTAGATGTGCAGTATTAGGGTCGAAGAAAGAGAGCCGCGCTAGCGCAGAAGTGACAAGCGACCGTTTGCTATGACGCAGATGCTGTTCCTGGGCTTCCCATAGACTCCACGCGCACAGCTTTGGCTCGCTGTTCTTCTGTCGGCTCTTTGCACACTCAGCTGCTTAGTGAACTCAGTCCGATTCACTTTCACGAGCAGATTTCTAGCAGCTTTCTTCAATCCTCAGCTTGATTTACATAGGCAAACACATCCACCATACGCATCAAAATGAATCCTCACACCAACAAGTAGAATCTCTTGATCACTCTCTTGCCCAGCTACTCACCATATCCGCAATGCACAAGCCTGGTTAGGGCATCTACGAGCAAGACCGCCACATGATCGTCATAATCGACCACAGCGCTATCCATGCTTTCACGCACGATGAATCGATCTCACCATTCGAGCTGTTGCTCAGAAGGGGCCCCGAGTATGTGGTTCAGACCTGATATAGGGCTTCCGGCTGCGTACCCTCATCACCTGAGGTTGAGGCCTGGTTTGGCGGACTTGAGGAGGATGAAGAGATTGCGTAGCGTAGGAGCGGGTTACTCAGAGGTTTGGTTGGTAGCTGTGCGATCGTGTATGAGTTGGCATGTTGAGTGCAAGGGCCTGGTGGCGGAGCTCGCGTTTTATTATCACATCCGTCAGCATATATGTAGAAACCAGCAAAAATGCGCCTAGTAGGAGGCAAGCGCACTGTTTCTACTGAACTTTGCTCGTGCAACTACCTGGGCAATGCTTACTAAAAGGAACCCCCAAGCATTCCCACTGAGCAAAAAGAGCAGTCAACCTCGAACCTGTGATTCATTTTAAATCGACTGGTGAAAACCCGCGACACCATACCAGGCTTTTATGCCCGAGGGCTTTAGGTTTTATCACGACTCGAACCAGCGCTTCTCAGGCCTAGTAATGAACCTCACTTCAAATTGCCAGACCATAGCGCAGTGTGTGTTCATTGAGCCGCCAAGACAGTGTTTCAACTGCTTGGTTTTGATGAGAAGAGGGCGACTTTTTGGTCTTATATAGAGGATGGGTTGTTTTGATTCACTATTGATATTTGGAGGGATTGGAAATTACGCAGAGGGTCTGAGTGTGCGTGTTTGCTCGGCAAGTGACTTGCCTTCACCTCTGGCGTGGGATTTGGCATGTTGGCAAGACTAAAGACCGGCATGTTTCCGATGCCCAATCCTCTAGGCTGATTGAGGACTCCTGGAGATGGGACGAGCGCAAGCATGCTCGTAGACTTACATCTTGTGGACGATCATTCACATTGTTGATGTGGGCAAGATCGCTCACTTACCGACATAAAGATGGGATCAGAAGATGAACCGACGCTGAGCGTGGACGTTGTGTACCGCAAAACGTTACTGCAAATAACATCAACCATGTACTGTGGGGCAACAACGCTCGATCTTTCACTGTGTTCTGTGTTGGTCTACTTGTGAAACCACGCGCACTTTCAACTTTGTTCACTTGTATCAAGGTATGATTTCCAAGCAGGGTCCAAGAAAATTAAATTTACACTAACTCCTAGAAAATCTCTCAATGCAAACGCCTTTGAATACGCTCCTAAAGTCTTGCACAGAGACCTGAGACTGTTCTATCTACATACAAGTATCTATGTACATTGTACATAGTGCTAACCGCGGGAAAAGAATGGCACTTATGGAATGTAGATTATCTACTCTGGCCTAGAAGAGGTACCATAGGCACCTCCCAGCGTCCTGGCGCTCATCGCTGGTGATGGCGAAGACTCCATAACCGCCAGAAAAGGCCTTTGGTAGGGACCCGATGTCGTACACGTGACCGGCGACCAGCTCCAACCGGCCACCATCGGCTTCCTGATTACTCGGGAGACTTCGGGCCTTGGTCGAGCCCGGATCTCGGGTGTCAGCTCTGACAACTCACGATTTGGACTTAAGCAAGGCCCGAACAACACCACCCTGGTGTACTGTGGCTCTAAGTGCGACGATGCTTCTCGACTGTTTGACGGCGTCGACATGTTCACAACATAAGTATCCTAAGGACTGGACTGGAGAGGGACAGAGGAGGTCACGAGGAGCGTTTGAGAGTAGCCAAATGTCAGAGGGACGAGGTCGAGGACAACTACATTTAACGCCTCTACAATGAGGAGTAGAGTATAACGAGATTTGACTAATAACAGAATGCATAACTTGTTTACCAGTCATAATGCAAAGCTTGGTTACAAATTATCACGTGTTTTATATGCAGCTGTTTAACTAGGCAAGCCGCTTACTTTTGCTAAGGCATAATCATCCCACCTATCTATACGCGACTTATCGCAGTTCTAGTAGAATGCGCTTTACTTCTACTGTTGCCCCTATGGTTGCTCTATAGGAACGCACGTACCTAGGTAGATTGTTAGCTCCATCTCCATGTCAAATCAGCTGTGCCAGGCAAGGCCACATAATCTGCCTCATTCCTGTCCCCTGTTCGGTTGAAACTTCTATCACCTTTTGGACTTCTGAACTCCGCATCTGCTTCCAGCGCCGGTACTCTTCCTCCACAGCCTGTTTCCTAGCCATCGCGGCACTCGAGCCGCCTCTTAGTAGCATGCTTATCATTCAATTGAAGCGCAGAAACTCGTGCTACAAATGCTGACCCTGCGCAAAGCAAAACGCTGCATCTTAACGCTCAATGGAGAGTCATGTGCAGGGCGACGGTAGAACTGCCCAGCCGCCCCATACCCGTGCCCAGACTGCTAATGAGAAGACTCGTCGTCAGCTTCTTTGCTCGGCTCACCATCTTCCCTCTTTAGCGTCTTTGGAATTATTTTGTCCTTGACGTACTGACAGATTGTTGCCCGCAAGACCTGAATGTTGATCTTCGTCTCCAGCCAGCGCAAAGATACGCTTTCAATCATTCGGCCGATCTAATTGGACCCCCACGGTTCTGTCCTGCCAGCTGCAGCTACCAATATAGGCTGGCTCTCCACGCCGATTCTGGTCCCGTCTATCACTCCACTACTCCCATGGTCACTGCACTTTCTTCTTTCCAGCGGCTACTAGAGTCGTTATTTCTTCTTCCGCTGCGGGCTGATCCGTTGCTCAGCCTTTTGACGCCTGATTATGCATGAGATCAGTCACCGAATAGACCATCCTGGCACCCATCTGATTGTGGCTGCCATCAGCTTTCAATTCCGAAGAGTATCTGTAGGGCGCTAGCCTGAAAGCGCTATGCGTTGTTGGGATAGAAGGTTGGTTAATTCGAGGTGAGGCTATGCTTGCTAATGTGCTCTCAGGCGTCCTATCGCTACATCGGAGAGAAAGTGATGGTTAGCTCACATCCTTCGGCTGGACTGTATGGACTCTGTGTTGACTCTGTTGAGCAGTTTCTTGCAAAGATCTGTCGAACGCATCGACATGACTGCATTGGCTAAAATGACCTCCTTGGCTTCATCACCACTACTTTTATCTATTCCATGCGCAGCAGAAAGCATCTTCCCATTCTGCATAGACATCTTGGTCGCCCTGTCATCCTCCGATGGACGTGCCCGAATTGCCTTGGAAATTGTAGCAGCTGATTGAACATCGTCACTACTCTCTTCGAGATGCTTTAAGGCCAAAAAACGGGCTCCTGAGACCAGTGGATAGGCTGCCACTATAGAGTGTATAAGAACTGCGCTCATTGCTAGCCTCGCAACGACTATGCATCTGTAACGCGGTCTCTGGAGCTTAGAAAATCAGAATCGGCGATTCACGTGTACGGCAACATCATGTTGAACGCGCTGACTCGAGACCTCAAGGACAAGAGTTTCCAGCTTTGAATGTCTCAATTGCTACGTCGACAGTACATCCATTAATGGCTGACATTTCGAAATTGCTGCTGACGACGTACTTAGCAGAGTCTGGTTAGGCACAACGTGACCAGGTATAGAACAATAAGATGCTTCTTATTTGTTCCTGCATTTGAAACATAGATATGAGATACGATATCAGAGATGGTCAGTGGCGTTAATTGTAAGTTCTGGATTTTGAGATAGGTTATCATGTTCTCGAGATAAGAGCGTTGACCGGGCCGGTCTTAAAGGTAGGTGCGCACGCTTAATCGGGTGTGTCCGCAAGTCGCTTGTGCAATCTTGATCAATCACATTCATCATAGACCGGGCCGATGTCACGCTAGATGTAGCGAGCGCGGGGTAGCTCTACTCTAGGAACTGTCTCCTAAATCAATTCGCTATCATAGGGTAGCGTCCTCAGTAACTATAAGTCCTCCATTGTGTCTTGGTTCCAGGAGCATAATCCGAATATATTTTGTCATGGATGCCCACGACACCAAAAAGACCGATATCGTTGATGCTAGGAATGATGATGGCCCAGACGATCTGGCGGTTGGGTCGCTGGAAGAAACTCGAAGCTACACGCCTCGGACTTTTTTCCGCAGCGTGCTGTTCCAAATGGTTTTATTTGGGATGTGAGTGTGTAAGACCCGAAGCTGCAGGTAGTGAATTAATTCCCCCATAGGCTGTCGTTGGTCGGTCCCGCTATGTCTGATGCCATATCTAATCTCGGAGGAGGCGGATTGTCTAAACCATGGCTGGCAAATCTTGCAAACTCGTTGAGTTACGCTTGCAGCTTTCTTAGTACCATTTTCGGAGGACCTCTCATTAACAAAATCGGGATCAAGTGGGCTTGCTTGATTGCAGCTCTTTCATTTCCGCTAGACGGATCTTCGTACTATGTCAGCGCTAGATATAGTGCTGATGGGTATCTCCTAGCGGCCAGCGTAGGTTCATGGTGCACGCTTAGTTACAAGCCCTACTGATATGATCAGGTCATAAAAGGTCTTGCATCTGGTTTCCTCTACGTGGGAGAGACTACGGCTATGTTGACTTACCCAAACCCCCAAGACAGGGGATTCTATCTCGGTAGGTAAATGAGAAACTTCGGCAAAGTGATCGGTTAGCTGATAGATCTCAGGCATCTGGTCAGCAATGCGAAGCAGTGGAAGCGTCATCGGTGGCGCAATCAACTTCTCCACAAACTCCACAGACTCATCAGGTGGAGGGGTGGCATGGGCCACATATTTGGTCTTTGTTGGAATCGGTACGTCGACTCCATTGTCCTTGGTAGCAATCTTGCTAACCGATCGCAGAATGTACCGGTGTTATTTGGGCATTTTTATTGTCCAAAACGGCCCGAGTCCGTCGCCACGACGGCAGTAAAGTTGAGATGGCCGGGGTGCAAACCTGGGAGCACGAATTGAGTGCTCTGTGGAGCTACTTGCGACTCACCAAAGTACGCCATGTCTGTTGTCTTGTCCCTGTAGTAAGCTGATCCTTTTGCAGACTTGGCTTGTTTTTATTCCAGCCTTCTACTCCTTCTTCTACGGAGGAACCATGGGCACCTATCTTTCGCTCCACTTTTCAGTCCGCGCACGCGCCCTTTCGTCGCTTCTTGTTCGTAAGTATCGGCTATCCATCTCAGTGTTACAAAACTGACCAGATCAGCATGCATCACGATACCATCAGTGATCCTGTTCGGCAAGTTACTGGACAACCAACGTTGGTCGCAGAGGCGCCGAGCGTGGGTCGCGTTCTTAGCGTGGATCATCCCACAAATGGGTTGCTTCATCTGGGTCGCTATCGAGTACCATCAGCTTGGCTCTAAGTCAGCCCTCGACTACGAATTGTGAGCCTTACCAAAGTTCCATATATGATCGAGACTGACTGCGACAGGCAATCTGCGAGATGGAGCAAAGCGTGGGTACCGTACCTAATCATTTTTGTCACTGGCTACTGGACTCAATTGACTCTATACTGGGTCCTCGGCACATTCTCAAACGAAGTGGAGGCTGCGTCACGAGCGGGAGGTGTGTTCCGTGCATTTGAGGTTACGGGCCAGGCAGTATCCTACGGTCTGAGCTCTTCGAGCCACATAGGTCCGGTGGTCCCGCTCTATGTCAATTGCGCAGTGCTGGTACTGGTTGTTCCCAGTATGGTCACACTGATAGGTAGAGTACCGAAGGTACCATCTGGTGTCGTTGTTACGGTACCAAGCTCTATCGCACAGGAAGAGTCTCAGAAGGGGCAATGAGAGTATTCTGAATTGAAACCGCGGGTTGAGGTGAAGCAAAGATATATGCAAGCCTCACTCAACAATGATCGCAAAGGCTTTAATTCCTGGTTGGTATCAACTCAGGAAGGAGAAGCTTAAACACGTGAGTGGGTAGCCTCTATCTGAATATACTGGACCTGTGCCTCTGGCATCATATCAAGTCACACTACTGGGCCATACTCGATGACTTGTGTTCCATTTCGATTAACAAGAACAATCCTCGACTGCATCGATCGCGTGATTACGGACAGCCGCATCGAGTCAACCGTGAAGGCTTCGGCTTCTATTATCTCTTAATTGTACGTACCGCACTCATTATAGGATCCGCTAACTAAAAGGTTTGTGTCAGTTACTTGTACCCCTGGACTTGAAGGATTATGTAAACGCCCGCTTCGCCTCTCTTCAACGCGATGTTCTGAACGATCAACACGAGAGTTGTACCAGCCACGGTAGACTGAAACCTGACCTATCTATAGGATCAATGGCTCGACTAAACTTGGAATGACATTGTAAGCTGACGCAGTTGACTCTCAGGGCACATAATCCCAAAATAGAACGTAGTGCACCGATCTCATGGCTGGTAGAGAGCTACTGAGACCTTGCTGTGTGCAGTTGGTATGGTCATCCTTTGAAACCGTTAGGTTGTTAATAGTGTGCCGACATTAGCATCTTAAAGATCAGTGAAGTCGACTGGATGTAACTCTGTACACACTGCGCGGGGCGCTGCTTCTCGAGAAAAGAAGATGTAATATAGCCATAACTTAGACCAGCCCTGCAGTCACTGATACCCGGCACTACAATTAACAGGCGGAAAGCCCCTGAGATCCTGGTGCGAAAATCTTCCCGTAAAATGAGATATCTTCGTGACTCTACGCAACCGCTCACCACGTCTCCGCCTTCGGTATCTCATTAAAGCTGCCTTAGAGGCTAGATCGTAAGCCTCGGATCCAGACTGGGCAGTGAACACTCGGAAGTCCTGAAGGTGCTATCCATAGGGGCCCTGAGGACAAGCCAGTCTTTTGAGAGGAGAATACCAGTTGCCGGAGGATTGACAAGAGCAAATATCATCGCGACTGACCGAGCAATCTGTCTGAAGAGACGCGTTGTTGTACCTGCTTCCACGGACGCGTACCTGTGTGCAAATATGAATCGAATGTGCCCCAAATTGTATCAAAGCGCATCTCAAACGTCTAGATATTCATCCGTCAACATCGACAATGGTGTCATACCCATATCAGAAAGCGTCTCAGATCGACGTTGGCTGATTCGTCGCACTAGTTATCTTGGCTGCGATCATAGTCGACGACCAGGCGGGTGGTTGTTGCGTTGAAGACAGTCAGCGATCGCGGCAACTGTAAGGAGTCCAGGTGCCCCTGGGACTTCGATAAGAGGCATAGCGTTGTGGCGACAGGCCCAGATCACGTGTGAACTCCCTGGAGTAGCGTTATCATGCACGAGATAAATCGACCAAGTCCTTGAGCCTCCACGTTCCTATCAGCGGTCCAGTATAGTTATCTTGAGATGTATTTGTGGTTATTATGATAGACCGGTCCATTGCACCGGCTGTCAGATTCTCTCAGCCGCTTCCGTGCTGGCGACCGGCCCGGTCTGCAGATCCTCGTTGAGCACCAACATGGCTGGCGCATTTGCGCCGACTCGAAAGCTGAAATCGCAACAGCCTCGCCGCAAGCCTACTTCACCAAACAATTGCGAATTTGGACAATTTGAGTTCACATGCCAACATGTCCTCCCGTGCGAATAAATTCCCGGTCGCCGGAGCTGTGCCGTCCTCATGGAGAAAGCACGTCGGTCCAATTGACAACCATCGCAGCACCGAAAGCCTTGGCACTCACGCCGATATCGTCATCATTGGTGCAGGGTATGTTGGTGCTTCGATAGTGCATCATTTGATAGAGGAACATGCGCGCTGCGACCGTCCACTGCCATCAATACTCATCCTCGAAGCTCGCGAAGCTTGCTCTGGGGCTACTGGAAGAAATGGTACGTGGCAACTGGATGCGAAACTTCATGTTCTCGGTACTCACTCATCATCCACTTACAGGCGGTCATCTAAAGCCTGATCCCTTGTTCCGAGCAGCCAGTGTGCTTGAAACGCACGGCAAAGCGGTCGCGGAACATGTGGCTTCCTTTGAGGCTCATCAGGTTGAAGCAATCAGAGATCTAGTCAAGCGTGAAGGCATTGACTGTGACTTTGAGGAAACAAAGGTCGCAGATGTGTGTTTCTACAATGCGGGCCGGGATAAGATCAAAGCCGATCTTGCAAAGGTCGCTAAGGCAGGTATCTCCACAGCACAAGAGATAGAGTATAGTGAGGGCAGTGAGGCTGAAAGGGTATGTACGCGTCGGGCGCAAAACATAGACAATCTCTTCCTCGCCCACTTTTCTGTCGCCTGGAAAGCAAAGGCCTGACTGTGTTAACAGGTATCCGGTGTCCGAGGTGCAGTATCCTGCCTCACATACTCCGCCGCCCGCCTCTGGCCCTACAGACTCGTGACACACCTACTAGAAAAAGCAGTATCTCTCGGCGTCAAATTACAAACACACACACCCGTCACAAACATATCAGCCGCACACACAGACGCGCAGGACCACCGCTGGCTTGTCCACACCCCCCGCGGCTCCATCAGAACCACCACCATCGTATACGCCACCAACGGCTACACCTCCGCCCTCGTCCCAGAAATGAAAGGAAAAATCGTCCCTGTTAAAGGCATGGTCGCGCAGTTGGCGGGCGCAAATGTACCAAAGTTGACACATAGCTATATGATGCGCTTCTCAGAGTATGAGTACGACTACATGATTCCCCGGCCAGATGGCAGCATCATCCTAGGCGGTGCGAAGCGGGATTTTTATAAGAACCTGGATGAGTGGTTCGATGTAGTTGATGATAGCAAGGTGATTGAGGTTGCGAGACGGTATTTTGATGGGTACATGCAAAGACATTTTCATGGGTGGGAGGATAGTGGGGTGGGGACAGAGGAGGTTTGGACGGGGAGTAAGTCTCGCACCACCTGAACAGCGCATTCAGGGATCATACTAATCGTGATAGTTATGGGGTACTCGAATGACGGCTTTCCGTACGTGGGGCCAGCGTGTGGTCGACCGGGGCAGTATATGTGCGCGGGGTTCAGTGGGCATGGCATGCCGCAGATCTTTTTCTCGGCGAAGGCAGTGGCGGCCATGATTATGACGGGTAATGCGGAGGAGGTGGATTTGCCTGCGCCGTACCGCATATCTGAAAGCAGGTGGTATCATCCAAAAGAACACGTTTCTCTAAAGATGTGGCAGCAGATTTCAGATAGCGAATCTGCGAGAGCGATGCTGTGAATGAGGTGGATGAAAGTTACGATCCAAGACACACAAGGGCAGATGAATTTGTGGATTCATGTATCGGTACGCATTTGCTCGCGGCACTTATACTTTGCCGGTGTACATACCGTCATGATTAGATATAGGCATTCATGACTCATTCAACGTTACTTCGGCACCCAAAACAAATTCTCAAACAGCTCTCTCTCCGGATTGCCATATTGGTTGAAGTCTGGCGTGAAGAACGCCGCATTCCCGTCCGCGTGAAGCATATCGAAATCGAAAGGATACATGTCCATGGATGTATCGTCTGGTATGCTAGTCACGGCTAGATCATGTGTGCTTGGTTCAGCCTGTAGGCCGAGCTCACGAGTCTGCGCCTTTGCTCCTTGTTCGACTTCACCATTTTGTGTCGGCGGTCTGGCGCGGGAGGTTGCTGAGCCTCCCAGTCTCGTGTACCAGTTAACGAACCCTTCATAACCATCTTCCGCTGGGTCTTTCGCTGCTGTAATTTTTGGTTCAGCGGGTATTGGATCGAATACGTGGAGTCGATGCAATGCTGATTCCAGGGTCTCAAGCAAACAAACTTCTGAGCGCGCGGAATCACCTACAGCAGCCATTTCCCTGATTGCATCCAGACCTCTTTGCAAAGTGTTCGCAAACTCGTTCGTACGATAGCAAATGCTGTAGGCGATCAAGACCAGTAATGACACTCGGCAAGAGCTATATTCGGTGTAGGATGACTTTGCGAGGCCCAAGCCGCCCATTTGCAGATCGTGGCAGATACTGATCACTTCCTTTGCAGCAGCTACACAGTCCTGGAGCAGGAAGTCCCATTGCATATGCGACTCTGCTGCTTTTGTTCGCGATGCTTTGGACGCTTGTATACCGACGTTATCTGCACGCCTCTGACGGTGGGCGAGAATGAACGGTCGGCCGATGAACATGTGCAGCAGACAGCACTCTAGCCGAGAATGTATCTCCGCGCGAGACAACTTTTGCTCTGCTCGATTTGCTGTTGATGGCGATTGACCTTCCTTACAAGGAGGCACCCATGATCCTCGCAGGTTCGTCTTCATAAGCTTGATTCGGCTCAAAATGGTCCCGACTTCAGATCTTTCGCACATTCGGAGATGCGATCTAGAACATCACAGTCAATCGGTTTTCTCCCTTTTTGGTCCTTTCTTGAGAAGGTTTGAGCAGAAACTCACATCTCTTGAAGGAACGCCTCTGCGTGGCGTGTCAGATCGATCGATTCCAAAAGTCCAGAGGGATCGAAAGAATCATCGTTAATATTGTTACCCCCAGTACTTTGCGGTATATCTGCATCGATGTCGGAGCGTGTTATGGATGCCGGACGTCCATGGTAAATCCCAATCTTCCTGGCATTTCATACCTGTAAGCAAAACATCCGGTGTAGCAGCTGAATGCGAAAACTCACCTTTCCATGCAATAAGCTGTCCACCAAATGCGACGCCTCAGCTCTTTGTTCTTAGCATCAAAGGCACTACGTGATACCTTTCGATGCATGCCGTTTTGTATGGCGACTTTGACAGCAAGGTTTAAGTAGATGTAGCTTAATCCGGAAGCATCAAGAGGTAGATAGTAAAGGCCAAGGAGGAGGAAAACCTGGACGCTCAGGAGCGAGCCAGAATGAATAACTTCCGACAATAGCTTCGCTACTTGACGATAGAAGGCCGATCCGATGTCAAGCTCCCAGCTGTTGGGTGTCTCAGAACTCGACGAAACACTCGATATGTGTCTATTATTCTTTTCGGGAGATTCCAAGTGGACGTATTGGGTTCCGACTGCGAGGACCATCAGTACCAGGCATGACGGGGTAACGTCTTTTGAACGCAGTCCGGCCATATTTGCGTATATGCGGTCCAGAATGCCGTCAAGCCAACCTCGATCTATGTAGTAGTAGAAACTTGTGGCGTGCTTGAAGAAGACATTGATCAGAAACGTAGCCACCGAGCGAGGTGGGAGGATGGCAACGATTTCAGAAATGGAGGCGGAGCCCGGGTCGGCCTCTCCGACGCGGATGAAGTCTGGCACTGGATTGGCATTATCTATGCTCTAGAAAGCAATGTGAGCGAGGAATTACCAAAATATTGCAACATGCACACGATTAGAGCTAGGATTCAGTACATACCGGCACATTGGATCTGGCCATCAAGTCATCTAAATTACGCTTGATGTGCATGGAGAAATTCCAATGAGAGAACTCCCCGGAGTAGTCTGCATCACGGCAAAAAGCATTGTCAGTGTGGCCACTGGTGGTGGAGTGTCGGAGAGGCACGTACGGACTGTAGTATCGTCTACCGAGTCAATAGTACAGTTCTCATCTTCAATACCTGGACTCTCAGACGGTTGTGCATTCCCAGACGGCTCTAGCAATTCTGTCGTTGTCTCGCTCTGGTCGTGCCGTGGATTCTGCGCGGACAGGGTATCACACGTACGCCGCAGAGACTCGATGTCGAGAGCCAGATGAGGAAAGTGGTGCTTGAGGATGAATCCCATGCATCGCAGTCGGTCCATGAGATCCTTGACTGAGCCAGCAAAGTCAGGCGCTCGCTTGTCAGCCGTAGCAGGCTGTTGACTGAATTCACATGGCCGGCGTAGATGGCGACAACGTCTACATGGCATACCACCCTCGCATTTCTCCTTCAAACGGCGGCATTCTACACAACTGCGCGACAAGTGTCAGTCGAGATCATGTCATGCGTACATGGCAGGACACAGCTGTCTTACGCGCGGACCGCTCGCTGTCGCTCTTCCGCTGCCAAATGGCGCCTTTTGGCGGGCCTTGCATGCTCAGCGTCCATGACACAACGGGCACGAGCTGGTCGGGGCTGGCGGGGTCATCGATGAACTACCTGGTGGATGGACTGATGTCGTGGGGACAAGCCGGCGCGGTTCACACAGGGCGACCGGCCCGGCCAATCGGCACGTGACTTTGACTGAAGAAGTACATCGCGTATAACATCACTACAGTCTCGTGCAGAGATCGGTGAATGGGGAGGCAATAATTTGATCTACTTCATCGTGCATACATACACCCATACACATACACACGCCATACTTATCGAAGAAGTACCCATGCAGGAAGGCCGTCCGCATCTCAAAGCTTGGGTGAGTCTGCCGGCGGCTAGCCGCGATAGGACTAGCGGATCTTGGCGCAGAAAGCTAATGCACAATCTCCGGCGCAGCTCCGCGACCACTCGTTACTACGCAACAGATGCCCTGTCAACTGTCAACGGGCAGTGGGTGGAGGCTAGGCTAACTTCTCACGACTTTCACTGTTGTTGGTCTACCTGTCCTGCGACCGATGTGTCTGACGTTGATGCCTGCGTCAAATCGTCACAAGCAGCTTTCGAATACCTACCGCAATGTGAATCCTCGCCAGCGGGCTAAGCTACTTCTTGCTTAGCACCAGCTCATTGAAAACAACAAGCAGGACATTGCGAAGATCGTCGTCTGCGGGTCTGGTAAGCCCTTGGCTGAAGCCGCAGGAGAGATCGAGTACAGTCTGGGTTTCACCTAGTGGTTCGCTGGAGAAGCAGAGAGGATCTAAGGCTCTGTGGCACAGCCATCCGTCTCCAATCGCCGCGTGCTAGTTGATCAAACAACCTATCAGTGTCGCCGTTGCCTTAGTCCCATAGACATTTCCCGTCGCCATGATCATGCGTAAAGCGGCTGCTGCGCTCGCAGCTAGTTGCACCGTGATTATTAAACCCTCGCCTGAGACACCACTCAGCGTCCTTGCGCTGGTCGAGCTGGCCCAACAAGCTGGCTTCGCCAATGGTGTGCTGAACGTCTTGACAACTAACATGCAAGGAACCCCTGAGGTCAGCGAGGCGCTCTGCAAGCATGATCTGGAGCGCAAGGTCACCTTCACTAGTAGTACTGCCATCAGAAGTCTGATAGCGCGACACTGCAGCTATGGACTGAAAAAGTTGACCTTAGAACTTGATGGCAATTGTTCCTTTCTGGTGTTTGATGATGGCGACTTGAACTCTGCTCTCAACGCTCTAATGATCCTGAAGTGGAGGACAGCTAGCCAAGCATGTTCACACGCCAATCGCATCTACGTGCAGAGTGGTATTTTTAACAAGTTTTAGAAGATGCTCCTTAATGCTGTATTGAAAATCCGTGTTGGCCTCGGCTCACAACCAGGTACCACTATGGGGCCATTGACTACGCCACGGGGTATAAAGAAGCTGGAGAGACTCATCAAGGACGCTTGTAGCAAGGGCGCCGTGGTAAAGACTGGCGGTCGGCGGCCCTTTGCTTTTACCAAGGGAAACTTCTTCGAGCCCACAGTCATTTCTGGGATGATGAGCGACATGCTTGCTTCCAGGGAGGAGATTTTCGGTCCATTACTCTGCTTGTATCGCTTTGAGACTGAGGAAGAAGCGGTCAAGGCTGTCAACGCGACGTCAATGGGTCTGGCGTCCTAATTCTACACAAGGGACGTGAACAAGACCTGGCGTCTACTAGAAAGCTTAAGGCTGGCATGATCGGCATGAATTCGGGTTCGTACATAGATTGTCAATTCCGTCCAGTCATCACAAATCTTGATCTAGGGAACACTTCCTGTGCAGAATCGCCATTCGGAGGCATTAAAGCATCTGGCTATGGCAAAGAAGCGGGCAAAGATGTCGCAATTGAGGTATACGTGATCACCAAGACCGGAACACTTACTCTGGAAAGTAGGCTATAGATAAAATTTCTAGAAGAATACATTTCGTTTCAGGCAAGGTGTTCGGATTTACTTCCTCAATCCCAGTAACAGACTCCCGTTGCCATATCACATGTAGTCTGGGTTTTTTTTTTCACTGCCACCGGGTTGGCTCTCTGCTGGTAGACAGTATCCCATCGCTCTGAATGGCATCAGATATTCCACCTCCTCCGTTATTTGTTCTTCGACTTCTCCACAATCTGCTGTGCCATCTCTACCAAACCTCCAGCCACAACCTCCAATTTCACATCACTAAAAACATCCAAACAAGCCTCCTTCTCATACACTGAGCTCCACGCGCCGCGGAACCCAACCTTCGTCGCCGCAGCAACATCCCACATATGCGCCGCCGCAAACCACTTCACATCGTCCTTCCCTAGTCGCTTCCACACGGTTTCGTACGCAGGCAACGCTGGTTTTGCCACGCCGCCTACATCGCAACTGATAAAATTCTCTAGTGGCATGTCCACACCCGCACGCTCAAAGTAGCCTCGTACGCGCTGCACATCGCCAGTAGTGAAACACCACACTGTAAACCCATTGTCACGCAAGAGCTGGAAAGTCTCACGACACCCCAGCCGCAACTCCAGCGCTCCATAACCTTCAATACATGCTTCGCGCTCCTCGTCCGTAGCCAGCGCCCGCGGATCCGCAACGCCAGACAGACTGAGCGTGCGGTAGAACAGCCCCCGCAGCACATCTTTGTATGGCTTGTAACTCCCAGATATAGACAGGAAGGTGAATTCTAGCTCCGCAGCTGTTTGCCAGGTAAAGCCAAAGTGCTGGGGGGTGATTGTATTTTGGCGCAGTTTTGCGCCCAGGACTGTGTCGATGCGCGAGTAGTAGGCATCGAATGAGACGCAGGTGCCGACGACGTCGAAGACGACGTGTTTTTGGGGTTGGGGCATTGTGGTGGTGTGATGTTTGGAGATGCGGAAGTGTTGATCCTGAGTGATTACCTTGATTGACTATTATTTCTTGTTGGTATAGTGGTTGTCGTCCGTGAGTAACCGTAAGAGGAGCTCCGCTTGGACCATCGCCGTTATCTGTGGACCGGGCCGGTCGGAGACGCTTATCTCATGATCCTCAACTTCTCGAGTCCGCTATCCGGCCGGTGTAGTCATGACACAATGTTCCACTGCACATATCATGCTGCGAATATCGCTAGGAAAATGTAGCTTTTTTCCCAGTACCGTATTGAATCCTTGCCTTCCAACGTCACAAAATGGTCTTGCCAAAAGTCAACCCCACCAAATCCTACTGGATCGAGGCTGCTGAATCGCCACTGCGAGACTTCCGCTCCAGCGAGCACTTGCCAGAGGAGACAGATGTGGTGATTATTGGCAGCGGTTATGCAGGCGCAGCGACCGCTTATTGGATCCACAAAGTTCGCACCCTGATTATTCTGACCAATCAGCGCACAGTCTCTAACATAAGCTCAGTATACAGAGAAAGCTTCGAAGCAGCCTAAAGTCACTCTTTTGGAAGCACGGGATATCTGCGGATCTGCTACCGGACGAAATGGTAAAAAACCTAGACTTGTGTGTGAAATTGGCTGATCCTGGACAGGCGGGCAATTGAGGCCACATGCTTATTCTCGCTATCCGCCATGGTCGGAACGATTTGGACCCGAAGGTGCGATGGAGCTCATCGCACATGAAATGGCCCATTTACCGGCATTCAAGGACCTGGCTGCTGAAGAAGGTATCACCGAAGAAGTGTGCCTCAAATTCGGCGAGACTTTTGATGCTGCCATGACCGACGAAGCCTGGGCACGGCTCAAAGGCGCCTTCGAAGCTATCCGCAAAGACCATGGCGCAGATCATAAAATCGTCAAAGCCTGCAGGATCATTGATGACGCCCGGGAAGCAGAGGAGTTTTCGCAGATGAAGGGAGCTCTTGCGGCAGTCGTACACCCTTCGGGGCAAATGTAAGTCCTCCATACTTGCAAGCTTGCCTCGAAGATCGTTTGACCAAGACTCAGATGGGCGTACAAATTTGTGCATGCGCTTTTGCGCATCGTTATTGAGAAAGGCAATCTGAATTTGCATGCACACACGCCAGCCACAAGTATATCCGAGCGGGACGCCAACGGCTGGATCACAGTCAAGACCGATAGAGGGACTATCCGTACAAAGGCAGTAGTTCATACGACGAACAGATGGGCCTCTCATCTTCTACCAGAATTCAACAAGCTCATAATGCCTAACAGGGGAGTTGTGGTTGCGATCAAGGCGCCCCCAGGGTTTATCAAGCACACGGGTGCTCAGCACTGGGACAGCCGCGTGAATGTAAGGATCGGCGCCGCAAATTTAATGAATGTTTACCTGACGGCAACGGCAGAACTATCACCTCCAGCTCCCAGCACCATATAACACCATCCTCATCGGAGGAGCAAGACAGCTCCTCGTCCACAAAGCAGACGACTGCGTTCTGAACGACGAAGAAGACAAACCCATTACTGGGGTAGCAGAGTTCTTTAAGTCCTGGCCCGCCTCAGATGTCACAGATTGGCCAAGTTCAAGTTGTGCAGAGCTCGGTATGAAAGACGACCAAGGCGGCTCTTGGACTGGGAGTAAGTCAGACCTCATCCTGAGAGATAAACGTCAATTGACTGGATGACAGTCGAAACATCGAGTGCAGACGGTTTCCCATTCGTCGGGCCCGTCCCAAACCGCGCCGGTCACTTCATCGCCGCGGGCTTCGCCGGACATGGTACGCATCTGATCTTGACAACTGAACCAGCAGAAAACTGATCTCGATAGGCATGCCTCGGATTTTGCTCTCAGCTGATCACGTTACGCCCCTTGTGTTGGAGTCGATTGGCGCAGAGTACAGCCAACCATCGCTCGCTGCGGCGTATCCACCCTTGCCCCAGCCCTTTCGTACTACTCCTGAACGGATTGCGGGGCTTCAGGATACGGATTTCGCTGCGATTGTCAAGGACTACAGGAGCGGCTGCGCGGAGAGTGCGAAAAAGCCTTTTTGTCATATTGAGAGGGTTGCATTGAAGGTTTGAGTTCGTAAATCAGGTTCTGGATAACGTCGCGAACGCAATTCTTTCCGTCTGCATGGCCTTTCAGCACAGTCAGGTGGCAGCCGCGGTACATCTGGGCTTCTGCGCTTAGGGTATAGGACAGACTGGTTTTTGTCAAGCGGTTTAATAGCCGAGCTATAAGTGCTGCGAACCATTTCCAGCACGCTTGTATAATTCTAAAACATGTAATTTCTGCTAGAAATCGATGAGTCTCGATTGCTGAACTCTTTGCCGCGATCAGAAACGCTGATGATTGACTAACTGCAATCGACGTTTGAAGGATGCCAAGGGCAGGTTCCCGGTGAGACCATGTATTGGGGAAAATGCGGGGTTCGTTCAACAACGCATGCAAATCTCCAGCCTTGTGCTTCGAAATTTGGTTATGTCTCCGAGAAGTAAGAGGCCAACGAGTAGGCTTGCTCCGCGCAGAGACAGGTCTCACTTTGTCAAGAAACATTGACACGAAGAACCTGACTGACCGCCACCTATGGGGTAGGGTAAAGTTTCGATCGCCGGTAGCCATTCCATGGCTATCACTTTGCGTTGATGCGGCACGTGGTTTTTCAGTTTGTCAATTGCCTTTGGCTTCACTGAGCGTTGTGTCGTCGTCTTGTGGGTTTTCAGTGTACAAGGTATCCTCAAAAGGATACAGCAGTCAGTGCATGAAACCAACCGAGAGGACGCCGCGAATCGCGGGAGGAATCGCGCTGAGATGGGCGTAGCGGTAGGGTTTCTCCCCGCTGAACAGGAAACCCAACCCCCCCCCAATTTGTTCGACTGATTCACCTATCTGCGCATCTACTTTCTATCCTTCTAACACCTGCGTCTGACTCCCTATTGCTAGCGCAATCTTTCTGCCTACTTTTTGCAGACCTTGCGCGTGTGTTGTATATTGCAGCTTTAGAGTAGTTGCGTTTATTATTAATAGAACTTGTTTAGCGCGCGTAAGCGCCTACTGCAGCAAACACACATCCCCTAACTATAGCAGATAACAGGCCTGCCTGCAACACACTATCCTTATATAATACAATTAGGGATTAAATCTGCTACCTTACTTAGCACAGCGTAATTGTCTGCAAACAACACGCTACAGTAGTGCAGAACCTAGACGCGTACCTACATAAACACTACTATGTACTAAAGAAGCTACGTTGCAAGATAATAGAGAGCTTCTAGGACTAGGCAATTGCACAGCTAAAGGATATTGTCCTACCCTGCCTGCCCTCCTAACTAATAGCAGAGCTTAGAGCGCTGCTAGCTAGCTTTTAGTGCAGCAAAGAGAACTGCAGCTTTATTACTATTAATATTAACAAACTGCGTATGTATTGTAAGAATAAGCACAGCCTGCTATAGAAGAAGGATTAGCACAACTAGTACTAGAGGATACTAGTATAGACATTCTTTTAAACTGCAGGGTTGCAGCAGTACTTTAAGGTCTAAGCGCAGAACAGTAATTACGCGCTACTAATAAGCAGTAAGGTAGCTAAAGTAGTAAAGAGTTAGTTAGCAGCGTAGGACGTAATGCTTAACAAGCATAAGAAGCGTAAGTAGGTTATAGATGCTTACGTTGTAAAGACAGATAAGACAGGCTAGTTTAAGCAGACTAGGTAGCTAGAGCACTTTGCAGACTGCAACCTTACGTGCCTTGCCTACTAGGCCTAGCTGCCTAATTGCAACAAAGTAAAGCTGTAGAAGGTAGTAAAGTTAACTAAGCTATTAGTAGAGAAAAGCGTAAAGAGGTTGCCTACTCTTATATATAAAACAAGGCAGTAGCTAAAGAGTATAAAGTGTGTAATAGGCTAAGCCCTAAGTGTACGAGACTACGCACTAAACTCACGCACGTGATTATAGAGCACAGCTTAGCATCTTGCTATATCTTGTACAAGAAGAGGCAATCTGTCTTTCTTTCTCATCTTTCTGCTTCTGTAGTATAGGACAAATGCATACTCGTTAGAAGGCCACTTTGACCCTTAACATAAGCAGAAAGATCAAAACCAACCAAACCCCCTAAGCGTACGACAATGGAAGGAGACAGCCTTCACAACCAACAGCTGCCTAGCAGCCAGCCAACGTACGAACAGCAGATGCAATCGCAGCATCTGTACGAGCAACAGCAAGACCCGTTGCGCAACCTATTAGTGGACGATCTGATAGCGACAATACGATCCCTAAAAGCCAACCTAGATGAACTAGCAAGCAAGCAAGAGAGACAACTGTACAAGCAGCTACAATCCCAAATGAACAAACTTAGGGGGATGCTGAGCAACAACGCTCGTCCGGAAACCTTGGAAAGAAGTGGACAAAATTTTTCCTCTGGTCCCACTCCTTTGAGTGACTACTGAGATTACACCGTCTAACGGGCCGAAAAGCCTAGGCTTCCTAATGTAGAAGTATTTGACAAAGGATCACATAAACAATATCTTTAATAGAAGATAAAGGTACAGGCTAAGCTGTACGGGGACCAGCCAGCGTACCCCACTGAGAAGGACCAAGTCAACTACGTGATTACTTGTACGACTGGTTAAGCGTTCAATGCTCTATCTCTAATGATAATGAGCCTTATGAACGGCACTACCCTGCCAACGCTTGAGAAGGCCTGGGCATACCTTGACGGGTTCTTTAAGGACCCTACTGCCCAGGAGAAAGCCCTTGAGTACCTCTGTACGACAAAACAAGGCAAAAACGACTTTAATCTACATGTCTAGAAGTTTAACTTGAAGCTGCAAGAGGCAGCCTTAGACAGAGCAAGCCACGCTTAGAAGATTGACTATCTTAAGAACAGTTTAAACAGTAAGCTGTTAAGAGCTCAAGCTGGATACCAACTACCTAGACTTGAGACGTACGAACAGTTCGTACAGCGTGCTAGGATAACCTGGGAAAACCTTAAGGCTGTAGACAGGATCACAAGTAACAGCTACTCTACCCGGACGTATGACAGCCCTAGTTCCCAGGAAAACCTACGTAGGAACAGCAATGAAATGGACTGGCAGCCTACGGTAGGCGCTTACCAGCCCTGTACAAGGAAAAGAGAATACTGGGGAACAGATAAAGAAATCCGTAAAAGAAGGACTACAGGAGCCTGTCTCAAATGTGGCAACAAAGGCCATATGGTACGTGATTGCAAGAAGAACGTTCTATCCAAATCACCTGCTCGTACGAACAAACGAAAGTCAACCTCAAGAATCCCTAAGGTAGCAGCCATACAACTAGCTGAAGAGACCTCTTCATCAGAAGACGAGGGAAAAGAACAGCCCTAGCCGAAAGTCGTACGCTAGGGCCTCTTCAACAAGTTCCTAAGCCTGTACAGTCAACACGTTCACTGCTCTATCAACTAGCTGCAACTAAACCAATGTTAATTCATACAGTTATCAACTCTACCACGCCAGCTACTGCCATGGTTGATAATGGTTGTTGTACCTATTGCCTGGTGAACGAACAGTCCGTACGGAAGATGAACTTACCACGCATCCCGATTACACCTATGACTATAGAAGGAGTCAACAGTCAAAGAAGCACTATTACTGCTATTACAGAATTTACCCTTGATATTAGAGGCGTACAGCAACACTGTGTTGCAGCGTACATCACCCCTTTAACGTACGACTACAACATAATTCTTAGAAAGACATGGTTAGAAGATGTTGGTGGTGTAATCAGCACTAAGGACAAGCTCCTATCTATGGAACGGTATAACGTTACCGTACGAAGCACTGAAGTGCTTACCCTACTAGACTGTTGCCCAGTATCAGCAGTAGCCTTCTAGTACCACGTACAAAAGAGCCGCAAGGAAAACTCAGGAATCCAAGTCTTTGCTGCTAGCATGAAGGATATCCAGAAGGCCTTAAAACCGAAGACCTAGATGACTGTACAGGAGGTTAAAGCAGCGCTACCTGCGTACCTTCAGTCGTACGTTAAGTTGTTTGTCCCAGAAGAAGGTAACAAACTGCCTCCCTACTGTGGCCCAACAGTGGACCATACAATCGAGCTAAATGAAGTGGACGGCAAGACCCCGGAGGTTCCGTACGGTCCCCTCTACGCTATGTCTCGGGATGAGCTCTTAGTCCTACGCCGTACGTTACTAGATTTGTTAGAAAAAGGGTTTATTAGGGCCAGCAACTCCCCAGCTGCATCACCGGTACTGTTCGTACGGAAGCTAGGAGGCGGGTTACGGTTCTGTGTGGACTACAGAGCACTGAATGCCCTGACCAAGAAGGACCGGTATCCTCTTCCCCTGATCAAGGAGACCCTGAACATGATCGGACGAGCCACCTGGTACACTAAACTAGACGTCACAGCTGCCTTCCACAAGATTAGGATAGCAGAAGGACAGGAATGGATGACTGCCTTCCGTACGCGATTTGGTTTGTACGAGTGGCTAGTAACACCTTTTGGATTAGCTAACGCTCCTAGTACCTTCTAGAGGTACATTAACTGGGCCCTCAGAGAGTTTCTAGACGACTTTGCCTCAGCGTACTTGGACGATGTATTGATTTTTACTGAGGGTTCTCTACACAAACACTACGAGCACGTACAACAGGTAATTAAACGCCTACAAGAAGCCGGGTTGAACTTAGAACTCAGCAAATGCGAATTTGACGTACAGCGTACGAAGTACCTAGGATTTATCCTAGAAGCAGGGAAGGGTATATCAATGGACCCTGAAAAAGTACAAGCTATTCGGGAATGGCAAGCACCTACTACAGTTAAAGGCGTACGAGGGTTCCTTAGGTTTGCGAACTTCTATCGGAAGTTTATTAAAGACTTTGCTACACTGTCAGAACCGCTTGTACGACTCACTAAGAAGGATCTCCCTTTTAAATGGACAGAGGAACAAGATCAAGCTTTCCAGGCCCTAAAAGAAGCCTTCCTGTCGGACGAGGTCCTTGCTACCCTTAACCCTGAGCAGAGAGCTGTAGTAGAATGTGATTCTTCTGGCTTTGCTATAGGAGCCACCCTTTTACAAGAAGACGCATCTGGCAATCTTCGTACGGTAGCATACCTCTCTCGGAAATTCCTGCCTTATGAAGCAAACTACCCTATCTACGATAAAGAACTCCTTGCAGTAATATTCTGCTTGCAGGAATGGGACGCTGAATTATGAAGCGTACGGGAGTTCGAAGTTGTTACCGACTACAAAAACCTGGAGTACTTTACGAAGAAACAGAAGCTTACTAAAAGACACGTACGATGGGCTCAGATTATGTCACAGTTTGGCAACATGAAGATACGATACCGACCTGGCAAGGACAACGTACGAGCGGATGCCCTCTTGAGAAGAGATCAAGACATGCCTAAAGGAGAGGACGATGAAAGACTTGCTAGTAGAGAGTTTATAATGCTTGTCCTATCTAATCAACAAGACCTAACGTACGCTGCACCCGTACAGGCGCTAACACTTACGCTAGAAGGCTCTATCCTACTAAATTATCTGCCTCAACTACTATCCTTAGACGACCTAATAACCCAGCACTGGGACTAAGCAGTAGAACAAGATGAAACTTACTAAGCTGTACGACAGGCTGTACAAAGTGGCGTAAGGTCTCTTAACACTATTACAAAGAAGCTTGCAGTCTCTCTAGGCGACTGTACAGTAACAGGCAACAACAAGCTTTAATGGAGAAACCGGACATGGGTACCTGATAGCGAGCTAATCCGTACGGGGATTATACAGCAAGCACACCTTGCTGTCCAGACAGGACACCCTGGAAGAGAAGAGACATACCGCACAATCGCGAGAATGTGGTACTGGCCAGGGATGAGCGAAGATAACCGCCGTTTCGTACGGAATTGTAACATCTGCCGACAAAGTACCCCTTGGAGAGATGGGAAACATGGCTACCTGCGACCATTACTAGTGCTAAGCCGTACGTGGCAAGACCTTACTGTTGACTTTATTACAGGTCTTCTACTCTCCTTAGGCTGTGTGAACCTTATGGTTACTAAAGACCGACTAAGTAAGGGTACAATCTTAGTCCCCCTAGAGAAGATTGAGGCAGACGATGTTGCCTAGGCATTCGTACGAGAAGTATACCGGCTACACGGACTCCTAAGATTAATCACATCAGACAGAGGTACTTAGTTTGTTAGTGAACTCTAGGGAAGAGTGTGCAAACTTCTAGGCGTATAACGGAACCTTTCTACTGCATTCTACCTACAAACAGATGGACTTACTGAGAGAGCTAATAGCGACATTGAAGTAGTGGCACGTACGTACGCAAACTAAGCGCAAGACAACTGGGCTACACTTACTCTAATACTGGAACTAATGCTTAACACCCGTACGAGCTCAACAACTGGAGTCTTACCCTTCTTCCTTCAACACGGGTTTGAGAACACTCTGTTCCCTCCAGACCTGCCGGATAACCTAGCTGAAGGCGACCTAATAGATCGTACAACAGATCTAAAAAAGCGGGCTGAAACAATCGGACGGACCTTACGCTAAGCAGCAGACTAGGCAATCTCAGCAATAACATACGCCTAATAACAACAGGAAGCTCAGGCTAACTGTACGAGACAACTAGCGCCTAAATACTAAGTTGGAGACTGGGTCTGGCTGAACCTAAAGAATGTTCAGACTAACAGACCTAGTAAAAAGCTAGATTGGAAAAATGGGAAGTTCCAAGTAGCCCGCGTACGAGACCCCTACTAGGTTGAACTTGATGTCCTATGGCAGACCAAGTCCTACTATGTTGACTTACTACGACCTGCTGCGACTGATCCGCTGCCCTTACAACACAACAATTAAGCACTAGAAGCAGTTGTTGTACGAGATGAAGACTAAGAGGAACACCTAGAATACCTTGTTGAAGGCATTGTTAACGAACGCGTACGGAATAATTAACTACAATATCAAGTCAAGTAGGCAGGCTATAAAGCTCTGACTTAGGAGCTAAGAGCTAATGTTATTAACACTGAAGCCTATGGAAGTTGGATGGCTCGTACAAGAGATGTACAGCTACCTACAGGAAGACTAGCCAGAAACTGGAGGAAGAACCTTACCTATGTTGCGAACAGCAACTGTACGGAAGGACCTTACACACTACTAAGAGCCTACTTAGCATCGCTAAAGTGTCCCTCTTCTACTGGAGCAGCGACAGCCTGTCTGCTGGAACGACTAAAGGCACTAGAAGTACTGTTGGTGGACTTAGAGGAACTACCTGTACGAGGGTTGGCGAAGCGGCATTGAGCACTACTATCACTCCACACACAGTTAGAGCAAGCCCTATTCTACTCTCTACTAATAGACACGCAGCTAAGGAAAGCCGTGAATGTCTTCTTACCTTGAATGGCAGCAGCGCAGTTGTTGGTACAACTAGTAAGGTTGACAGCACTACGGGAGTGAATGACGAAAGCCTTAAGGTAGGAGGGGCGCTGGGTGAGCAGCTGGCGAGCGTGAACGGTCGTACGAGCAACAACAGGGGAGTAATTGCGGACACTAGTACCGAAAACGGCGTCGTACGGGGACTGGTTGCGAGGACGGAGGAAGTAGTTAGCGACATGACAGATATTGATCTGCACAGAGTGTTAGCAAAGGAAAAGACTGTAAAAAGAAGAGCACTGTACAGGAGCAAACGCGAGAATCCGGCGGATCTTGTTAGCAACAGCCTTGTCTATGATGTACCACACAGTGTAGTGCTGGTTGAAGTTGGCAGGACCTTGAGGAATGTTGATGTTGGCTGGGATGACGCTTCTAGCAGTCGTACAAGTGACGAGCTGGTGAGCAACGTTGACAAGGTGGTTGAAGGCAGCAGAGTGAGTGCTGTTTACAGAGCCACTAGTGGAACCTTGAAGATGGTTGAGGCTACTACCTGGCTGGCCACCAGGACCCCACATACCGCGAGCGGGAGCAGATATGACGACGTACGGGAGTGGAAGATTGCTAAAGAGAAAGACTTCTGGAAAAGCGTACGAAACCTGTAGAACGATTAACAAGTTGAGTGCGAGGTACAGAAAGAGAAGAGCCTCTAGAGAGGGGTCTGTACAGTTTATATGGGAGACTTAGACCTACATACCCCTGCTAAGGCTACAGAGGTCTTAAGGTGAAGTTGACAGACTAACGGTTACTGTACGGGAGAGCAATCGCGAGTTGAGTTATAAGACAAGGCAACACAACTATTCGGGACTGCTGTTAGTGCTAAAGCTGTACGCAAACAGACTGTGATTGGCTAGTGCTGTACGAGTGCAAGTGAAGAAGCACGCACACGACAAGATCACGGCCCTACAGCAAAATCTGGATTACCTGATTTGGACGCTGTGCCTTGTTTTAAGAACAGTAGGCTCTAGGCAACTGTTTTGCTGTTACGTTACTGCTCTGAGTTTTACGTACGAGCAAACGCGTTAAAGTGAAAGAGAGGGGTATTGTAATGGGCTAAGCCCTAAGTGTACGAGACTACGCACTAAACTCACGCACGTGATTATAGAGCACAGCTTGGCATCTTGCTATATCTTGTACGAGAAGAGGCAATCTGTCTTTCTTTCTTATCTTTCTGCTTCTGTAGTATAGGACAAATGCATACTTGTTAGAAGGCTACTTTAACCCTTAACAAAGTGTTAAGAGATTAATTAGCAGCCTATAGCTTAGCTGCAGAACCTAGAAAGCTAGGCTTACTACGCTAGCTATATAGTAAAGTTTATCTACTATATACTGCGCTTTGTAGCTAACGCAGAGGTTTAGTTAGCTTACCTAGGCAGAGATAGTAAGGCAGTAATAAGAAAGAGGAGGAAGAAGAAGAAGAAGAGGACAATAATAAGAATAATAGTAGCAACAGCTTACCTATAAATAAGAAGAGCAGAGCTAAAGCACAGAAGAATTAAATTAAGAACGTAATAGAGTTATTTTGCTAGTTAGATAAGCAGTAAAAGCTTGCTGTAGAGCTGTAGTTAATACTAGGTTATAACGCTAGTAATAATAACAAAGCACTACGTAATACCTAGCTTAATTTACTACTAAACCTACTTATATTATTCTTCTTTACGCTAATAGGAGACTAGCTATTTAGCAGTAGGCTTGTTTATTTTCTTACTATACTAGGTATTAACAGTAAGTTAAACTGCTTACAGACAGCAAAAAACTACTTATACATGCTAGTAGGTATAGTCTACTATATATAAGTACTTAGTATAGAGAAGCTACTACTATCTGCATGCTGCTAAGAGCAGACTAAGGCAGACTAAACGCGCTTTCTAGTATATAGAGAGAAGTATCTAGCTAATAGCTTATATAGCCCTATAAGCAAGGCGCTTAGCCTGCTAGCCTATAGTAAGTCTGTTACTCTAGCTACAGGCAACTTAGGCAGCGTGTACTAGTTAAGAGATAAGAAAGTCTTCTACCTCTATAGCTAACTAATCTACCTTAACTAATTCTGCTAGATAGCGTAGAACCTAGTAGCAGAGGCAGAGCAGATGCTATAGGTAGACCTACTCTAGGTAGTAAGAGTAGAAGATTAATTTACTGTTAAGCTAGAGAAGCTTATAGACAATATATTGTTTAAGTAGTAAGGCGCGTTCTTTATGCAGTACTACAATAATAGGCTTAGAAATAAGCTAGCATAGATGCTAAAGTAGGCTAAACAGACAACGTAGGGCTAGCAGCTGCAGCACTAAAATAAGCAGTAGAACGTAAAGTAGGTAAAGTAGTACTTATATTATATAGATTATTTCTTAATACTACTACTACTCTGTATATATATAACGTTAGGGCAGCTAAGCTGTAGTTTAGAGATTATAATAATACAGTACTATAACAGGCTGCTATAAAACTATAATATCTTTATTATAAACAGGCAGGTAATAACAGTTATCTGCTACTATAAGTTGCAATTACAGTAGGACAAGCCTAAGGTAGTGCTGTGCTTCCTTCTGCTATAGCTAGGTTAGGTAATAGTTCTATACCTAGTGTACCTACAGCTATTCTCTAAGTATCTTACTATATAGGTACTAGGTAGTAACTTTAGCAACTACGTATAGGCTAATAAAGTAGAGCTGTAGAGAACAGATTAGCTTACGCAGGCACTAACACAGAAAACAGGTATAAGGCCTAGAGTATTACTATATACGCTTAGCTATAGGCACACTGCTATTAGCATTAGTTATGTAGTAGTAGGCAATGCGTTTAGTAAAGGCTACTAAGACAAGGTAGAAGAAGTAGATAAGGCTAAGGTAGATAATAATAGTAAGGAAGATATACTAGAGCTGCAGAATACTAAGATAATAGTAATTAGCATAAGCAGCTATAGTATGCTAATAGACGTAGTAAAGCACCTTAGCGTGCGCTTAATTAAAGCGTTTTAGCTACTAAGCGCTATATAGCATTGTTTTCTTAGTCTTAATAGAAAGCTAGCAGTAGAGTAGTAGGCTGCGTAGGCAGGTAACCTAGAATAGAGTAAGAAGGTATAAAAGTAAGTATAAGATAGTAAGAATAAAGGCGTAAGGGAGCTGCGCAGTAATTCTACTGTGCTGTAAAGCTGTAAGAAAGAGAAGGCTCTCTACGCAGCTATATAGTAGGTACTAGAACAGCAGGAGGTTAAATTTTAATTAGCTAAGTAGGAGCTAGTAATATATGCTATTGTAGATAGTTAGACACTACTTATAGTTATACTGCTTATAGGCAGGGGCAAGAGCCTACTGTTTAGTATACTAGCTTATATAGAAGAAGATACTAGAGTAACTATTATTATAGTACTGTACTAAGTGCTTATTAAGACTCTAGTTAGCTATATATAAGCGCGTAGGATTAACTGCGTAGAGTAGAAGCCTAGTAAGAGTAGATATACGCCTCTAGTTATAGTTAGCACTAATACTGCAGAAGACACTATAAGTAATAGCAACTTTATAGAGTATATAAGTCTACTTAGTAGCTAAGAGTTGCTGCGCTAGGTAGTAGTAGATAAGTGCTACCTTATTATTATATTAAGTAACTAGCAGCTAAAGCTTGCGCTACTAAGGAATCTTTAGTTACTACTATGCCTAATTGTCCTGCTTATAGCAACCCCTCTGCCTATTATAGAGAGTAAGCTAGCGTTAAGCATACTCCTCTTATACGTAATATATATCTACGCTAGCACTATATAGCTAGACGCCTACTACTACGTGTTGTAGTGTAAGCGCAGAGAGGTGCAGGAGATAGTACTAGTAATATACTAGCAACAGCAGTAACAGCTGCTTAACTAAGAAGAGAAGGGCGTAGTATACTGCTATAGTAAGCAGTAGTATAAGGAGCTAGCTAGAGCAACGCTGTGTAGGTAGTACTATGCTAGCAATATTAACTAAGTAGAGTAGTTACAGCAGTAGCTCTAATATAGAGGGCTAATTATAGCTATATCTACGCTAGGTACAGGCATTAACTTCTCTAGAGTTGTGTTTATATTATATATAGAGATACTATAGAGTATAATTAATTATGCGCAAGAGAGTAGATAGAACAGCTAAGCTAGTAAGCGCGTAGATTTAGTAGTGCTAGTAGAGCGTAGAGAGGCAGAGCAAATAATAAAGTAGAAGAGCAATAACCTTAATATACAGGCTATAGGTACGTTTCTAATTAGTAGTAGGTGTTAACGCAGTATAATAAGCAGCTACTTAGACAGTAAGCAGGTTAAGTATAATAGTATTAACTTAGCTAGCTGTAACTAGTGTAGTAAGGGAGCGCGTAGATAGCACAATATATAGTAAAAGGTAAGCGCGCAGTAGCAGCAGGTATAAGCTATCTATAATAATATCTACTATAGCTATATAGTGTGCTAGATAGTTAACATTAAGAGAGTTACTACTAGCACGTAGTAGGACTATGTAAGGAGCTGACCTCTGAGGGAATTTGCTAGTAAAATACAAGATGGATTTGATAGAGGACAACCTCCGGGACGGAGGTTGCAGAGTTTTTATAACTCTGTTTCGGACACGTCAGCTCCGTGGCGGAGCTTTGGTCCATGCTGGGAAGCGCGAGCCGGAGTAACGCCGAGGCGGTGTACGCCGAGGAGCCAGCACCTGGGCCTAGCCCGTTACAGTACCCCCCCACTTATCCTTTGTTTATCAGCGCGCGCCTCGGTCAAAACAACTCCATCGCCCACTCCCCACTTTCCGCATTCTCCGTCGTACCACGTTTCCAGTCCGCGCGCCTTCCTCTCACAATCCCAGTACTACCCAATCGTTCAGTCGCCCCGCCCCGCTTAATTTCGACAATGGCGCCTCCCAGATCACCGACCGCGTCGCGTTCGCCCCACAAGAAGGCGCCAGGCAAGCGAGTAAGTTGCTCCATCCCTACCTGTGATATGCCCATTTACTGACTCTTTTACCTTGCCTAGGCCCGCAGCGCTGCTCCTCCAGATCCCGCCCCTCCCACCACTCGCTCGACCAAGAGGGCGAGGCTCACGGCGGAAGACGTCGAGCTGGAGGACGAGGAGATCGAGGAAGCCTTCGACGATGTTCCCGCTGACGATCAGTCTGGGGTTCCGGGTGAGTGGTCCCCGCGTACCCAACGCGCTGGCGGCTTTGTGGATCCCGAGGTCTGCGTCAGCTGTGCGTTGTCTGGACAGGTCTGCACCTTCACCGCCAGCAGCCGCTCGACCAGCTGCGCTCCCTGCATCCTCAGCCATTCTCGCTGCCACAAGGTAAGTTTCCGCTTCTTGTTTCTCGGTGTTCCCTTCCCCGGCTGACCGTCTGCTAGGCCCCGCGCAAGACATGGAAGACTCTGAACAAGTACCGCGTGTTCTCGCAGTTCGCCAAGGGCAACTCCGCGAAGCTCCTGCAAGTCGTCGAGCCCATCCGGGCGGACCTTGAGAAGCGCAAGGACCTTCCGCGTCACACTGACCTTGCGTCCTGGCCTAACGCCCGCTCGCCTGCCACTGGTTACGAGACTGAGTGGTCCGAGTACGAGGCCGAGGTCGATGAGATTGAGGCCCATCCCTCTGCTGCTGTAGTCCTCGCGGAGCGCACTGCTGTCGCTGCTAAGGAGGCGGTGGTCCAGATCAAGACTCTGGTGAGTTATTCCCCTCTTTTCGCACCTGTTTTCTGGAGTATTCGCTAATTCCTTGCTTGACATAGCTTACCGTCAACTCGACGCTGCTCGCGCGCTTCACCCACTTCGAGGCTGACCTCCGCACACGTCTCGAGATCCCCCCCGCCGCCGGACACGAGGACTTCGTCCGAATGCTCGTTAAGGACGTCACCGACGCTGCCGCAGGTGACAAGGACAACGGTGGTGGCGGAGGTTCCGCCGAGGGTGGTGCTTAGGTCTTCTCTTGTCTGCGGCGTTCAGGATTTTCTTGGCTGGATGATACCCGGGCTCCTGGCTCTTTTCCTTCATAACAATATGGTCCCCCTCTGGGGCGGCCCATCCTTCGGGATGGACCAATGCAACGAATGATCTCCCCAACCAACTGGTGCTCCTCCTCTTGCCTGTGCTTGTCTCCACTTCCTGCTCCTCTCCTCCTTCCTCCATCGGGAGTAAGAAAGTTAGTTATGCCCCTCCGGGGGTTCCAATTGGAAGCCTGGGGGCAAGTTCCCATTCCTATCTCTCCTGTCCCTTGTTGCAGACAGCCATCTGTCCAGGGCTTCTAGGTCCTCGCAAACGTCCTCCCTTTCCCATGTTTTGCTGACATGGCCTTCCCATTGTACTAGGTATTCACGTCTCTTACCCCCCTTCTAGATCGTCTTTCCCCACAGATGGAGTCGACTTTCCATTCTTCGGAGGATGTACCATCGTCGTTGGTGATGACCAGGGGGCCAGGCTGGGGGTCGTCGTTTGATTGTCCGTGAAGAGGGTCCTGTGGGCACAACTTGAGCCGGTCGACGTGGAAAACAGGATGGACTTTACCATCAACGTCCAGTTTGACGTTGTGCGGGGAGATGACTTCCACGACTGTGAACTTTCGGTTCTTCCAGTCCAGTTTCCTGCTTGCTCGGCCGTTTGAGAACTGATTTCCTAGCTTCAGCCAGACTTTGTCCCCGACCTTCAGCTGGGGGGCTTCCCTTCGGTGTGCATTGGCTTGCCGTTCTTGTACCTGCTGAGCCTCCGCCATCTGGGCTTTAACGAAGTCGATTGTTTCGGCAAACTTCTGCACCATGCTTGCTGCAGCTCTGGTGGGTTCCCTTGCGTGTCGGTGCAACAACTCCGCTGCTAAGTCTGGGTCTATCTGGACTGGATCTACGTCGTAACCGTGCTGGAGGAAGAAAGGGCTAAACCCTGTAGATGTGGCCACCCGTCCTTTAATCGCAATCTGGGCCATAGGCACCCAAGCAGACCAATCATCCTGAGCCCAGTTGATATAGGCTCTCAAGTAGGCTTCCACCACGGAGTTCATACGTTCAGTGCTCCCGTCTGTTTGGGGGTGAAAGGCCGTAGAGAGTCTCCGCGTGATTTTCAGCAGTTGGCACATCGTCTGCCAGAAGTCGCTGAGGAACTGCGTCCCTCGATCAGAGACAATTGCGTTGGGCAACCAGTGATGGCCCACCACATTGGATATGAAAGCACGGGTAACCGTCTTCACTGACAGGTCCGGCAGGGGGACCAGGATGATGTCCTTAGAGAGTCTGTCTGTAACGACCATAAGGTTACAGTTACCCTCACTCTCGGGTAGGTCCGTTATGAAGTCCATGGAGATTTCCTTCCAAATCCTATCGGGTAAAGGGAGGGGTTTGAGGAGTCCCTGCTTCAGTTCCCTCCATGGCTTCGTCCTTCCGCAGATGTCGCAGTTCTCCACGTACCGTCGTAAGGCAGTCGACATCCCTGGCCAGAAGTAGGCTCGGGAGAGGATTGCATACATGTTTCCCCGTCCCGGATGACCTGCGATTGGAGAATGATGGGCGTCGTCAATGATCTTAGTCCTGAGGGCATCGGAGTTTGGAACCCATATTCTTCCGCGGTAGCACAGTCGGTCTCTCTCATCCACAGAGCACTCAGAGAGGGAAACTTTAAGGTTAAGCTGCACGGGAAACTTCCGGGCTCCCGAAGAGATAGAAGACTTGGCGAGCTGGTAAGTCTCATCGTTCTTGGCGGCGTTTTTCCAAAGTGTTTCAAATTCTTCAATGCTGTCATATGGTTCCGAGTTCCTGGCTAGAGGCGTCTCCTCACGCGTTTGTTCTGGTTTCTCGTGGCGGTTCTCCCGTGGCTCTTCGTTCGGAGGGGTTACAGGGAGGAGTCGGTCCGCTCTACGTAGTCCCGAGGAGAAAACCTGTATGTCGTTGGCGGAGTCGTCTTCTGGGCCAGTCTTCACTACTCGCGCAAATGGTTTTAACAGTTGAAACTGTCTGGTCTTGGTCCTCTCGTCTCCTGTGGATGGGGGGACGTCCTCCTCTTTCCTCGAGAGTGCATCTGCTCGGTTATTGACCTTGCCGGGTCTGTAGGCGAAGGTGAGGTTGAACTGGCTAAGGAGGCTAGACCAACGGACGTGTCTTTCAGAAAGGAGTTGGGCCTTGCAGAAGTACTCCAAGTTTTTGTGATCAGTAACGACTGTGAATCCCTTCACTTGTTTCAGCTCCGTGCTCCATTCTTGGAGGCATTTGATCACTGCGAGCATTTCCTTGTCGTGAATGGTGTAGTTCACTTCCGCCTTGGAATTCTTAGCTGAGAAGTATGCCACCGTACGGAGTACCTTGTCTTTTCCATATTGGGATAGTACTCCTCCCGTTGCCCATCCCGACGCGTCACACTCTAGTACTGTCTCCAGGTCCGGGTCGAAGTTCGCGAGTGCCGGTTCTCTGGTGAATGCGGCTTTCATGGCATCGAAGGCACGCTGCTGGGGTTCCCCCCACTCAAAGGTCGCGTTCTTTCCCGTCAAGCGAGTAAGAGGTTCCGCCATGCTGGAAAACTGGCTGATGAACTGTCGATAGAAGTTCGCAAACCCTAGGAAGCTCCGGATTCCTTTTACTGTCTTTGGGGGTTCCCATGACTTTATGGCGGCGACCTTTGCGGGGTCCATCCGGATGCCCTTACCGGCCTCGATGATGAATCCCAAATACTTGGTGCTCTTGACGGAAAACTCGCTCTTTCCTACGTCGAGGTGCAACCCTGCAGCTCCCAGCTTCTGGACAATTTCTTTGACCTTGGCCTCATGCTCCTCTCGGGTGCCGCTAGAGTAGATCAACACATCGTCTACGTAGGCGGAGCACCATTCGTCTAAGTACTCCCTCAAGACCCAGTTGATGTACCGCTGGAACGTACTTGGGGCGTTGGCTAACCCGAATGGCGTTACCAGCCACTCGTAGAGTCCGAATCTTGTCCGGAAGGCCGTCTTCCATTCATCCCCCTTGGCGATCCTGATCTTGTGGAAGGCTTGGATGACGTCTACCTTGGTGAACCATGTTGCTTTCGAGATCTGTGAGAGAGTCTCATGGATCAGAGGCAGTGGGTACCGGTCCTTCTTGGTGATCGCATTCAGTGCCCGATAATCAACACAGAACCGGAGACCCCCACCGGGTTTCTTAACGAACAGCACCGGGGCGGAAGCACTGGACTTGCTGACTCGGATGAAGCCCTTGTCTAAGTAGCTGGTGAGTTGCTGTCGGAGCACCAGGAGCTCCTCGCGGGACATGTTGTATAGTGGTCCCCATGGTACTGTCGCGGGTTTTCCGTCTTGCTCGATCAGCTCAATAGCATGATCTATGTCGGATCCGCGGTGAGGTGCTAGCTTGTCTGCTTCCTCCTTCATGAACGTTCTAAACTCATCTTTCAGGAACTCCGGGAGAAGGTCTCGAGGATCCGTCAGCTCCTTCTTCTTTAGGGCCTTCTGGATATCTGCCATTGATGCAGAGAATAGCTCTATGTTCCGGTCCGTCTTGGACCTCTTCCTCAGCGCCTGATACAGCTCCGGGCTGACAGGCTTGGGCAGTTGGTTGGGACGGGCGCCCTCTCTGCTTCTGACTCGCGTCCGCGAGGAGTGGATGAACAACGATTTCTTGGCCGGTGCTATGGTGACCTCGTTCTTGTCCATCCATGGTCTCCCTAGGATGAGGTCGTACTCTCTTTCCCCGTCCAGCACATATGCCCAGAGGGTCTCTCTGTGGCCATCTATGTCGATCTTCATTCTTACGACATCAGTTACCCAGGTCACTTTCCCGGCTATGCCCAATACCTTACGTCTATACGTAGGAGTGCGTTGGAAGTTGTTTCGTGATGCGAACTTAGAGGAGACTATGCTGTATGCCAAACACCCAGTATCGATTAATGTATGTGCTACAGTGTCGTCTTGTACTATCACATGCAGTGATATAGGCTTGCCATCCGGCCACCGCTGGTGGAACTCCTGGAACAGTTCTCTCCTCTTTACAACTTCTTTTCTCAACCCCCGTTCACGCCTTCGAACGGGAGTTTCTAGTTTTCCGAACCTTCGTTGGTAGAATCATCGGTTTCGGAAACCTCGGCAATTGCACTCCGAACCTGGACTTTCTCTGGTCTCTTGGCTGGGGCCAGATTGCATCTGCTCACGTAGTGACCCTTCTTTCCACATCTCAGACAGACGTTGGCAGCTCTCCGCTGGTTTATGACTTCCTGAGTCTGCCACTCCGCTCGTGGTCGGTTGTCAGACTCGATCTTCCCGGAGTGGACCCTGGTGGGTTCCCAGTCCATACTATCCGGGTTCGTCCTGCGTGTGTGTTGTCCGAAGGTGCCGTTTGTCAGTGCTTTAGACCTACGGAGGTTAACCTCCACTGCTAAGACCCTGGCCATGAGGCTTTGGAGGTCCCAGTCGTCTGGAATGTCTACTGACACCATCTTGTCCTGGAGGTCCGGTCGGAGTGCGGACATGTACCTAGTCTTGAGGTTCTTCGTGTTGTCCTCTTCGGCGGCGTCGTAGGCTAGCTGGATAAACTCCGCATTGAAAGACTCGACACTCTGGTTGCTCTTCTTCATAGTGATGGTTTGGAGTTTCTGCCGAGAGCGCTCCTCGAACAGTGAGTCTTTGTACAGCTCGTCTAGGAAGTCCCAGAACTGGGCAGTTGTACCCATTGGGTTACGGTCCTTCCACGATAACCCGACCTGCGCGGCCTGTCCTTCTAGCCTGTTAAACATATAGGCAACTCCTAGGACAGCCTCCTGGTCCCCCATGGACCTCAGCTTGTCCTTCATCTGAGACTTGAACGTCCGGTACGCTCGTCGGTTGCCACTAAACTTACCCACGTCGGGTAACTTCATGGTCTTGCTTGGTCTGTCGTCGACTGTTTGTACAGAGGTGGAGGGTGTTGCACTATGGTTCGGCAATCCCATGGATGCGACGTAGGCTTGGACCTGGGCTTCAACCAGCCTTCGTATGGTTTCGCCCATGTCTTCCTGTTGTGGGTCCTGGTTGGAGTCCGTCGTAGGGTGGGCCTCGTTGTTGGTGATGGCTACTGCGGCCTCAGGTAGGGTTGCCCATGATGGGTGGGTAGTCAGGCGTTCCAGTACGTGAGCCAGAAGCTCCTCCCGCCATTCTTCAGGTACTGACGTGGTGGCGAGGTTCTGGAGTTCAGTCCTGACGTCCGATCGATTGTTGTTACTGGTGCACAGCTCAATGCCGTATTCTCCTAGACGCCTGGCGGCGTCGTTGTACGTCTCGCTCATTGATCCTTATTTGGTGATCAAATCCAATTGTAAGGAGCTGACCTCTGAGGGAATTTGCTAGTAAAATACAAGATGGATTTGATAGAGGACAACCTCCGGGACGGAGGTTGCAGAGTTTTTATAACTCTGTTTCGGACACGTCAGCTCCGTGGCGGAGCTTTGGTCCATGCTGGGAAGCGCGAGCCGGAGTAACGCCGAGGCGGTGTACGCCGAGGAGCCAGCACCTGGGCCTAGCCCGTTACAGACTACTACGTAATGCAGTGTACTGCGTTCTCTAGACTAACAGGTGTAGAGATAGACTAATTTTAACAAGGTATATTTAATTAAGGTAGAAGCTATACCTGTTAGCGTTGCTAGGTAAGCTAGGTATTCTGTGCAACTAGCAAGGACATTAACAAGGCATGCTAGTAGCCTAATATAGTAGTACTAATAGCCTAAGTAGTAGTAGATAATAAGGTAGAAGCTTATTAAATTGTTAGGTAATATAGCTACAAGAGAGCGTTTAGTAACAGGCTAAAGGAGTACGCCTAGTAGCTTAGGAAGCAGTACTACTATTACGTGTAGAGAGAGTATTTTAGCAATACTATAGTAGTAGCTGTTTAAGCTACGCTATTCTGCTATAAGCATATGCGTAGGTAAGAAGAATAGTAAAGAGAGAAGCGCAGAGGTTCTATAGTTTCTATTCTTATCTAGTATACACATAGCTAGTAGTAAATACTACCTTACTTTACTACTCTACTACAGACAACTTATTAGACTCTGTAGGTAGGTTCTAGCAACCTATATCTAAGGCGCACCTAAGGTAGTTATTATACTTAATACTATAGAACTCTTATAAGGCAACACACTGTTCTAATACTAATAGATGTCTTTCTCTGCACTCTTAGTTAGGCAGCAAAACAGTAGATCTGCAGAGGAGTTAGTAAAGCTACTATATAGTAGTTATAAGCTCTATCTTACTTAATATATATAAAGAGAACTTTAAGGTTAATAAGCCTGTCCTTAAGAAGTGCAGGTTAAATTAGCGTAATATTATAGCATTTTCTAGCTACATCTTAAATAACATTATTGCTTTTACCTTTATTACAGACTATAGGAAGTTAGTTAAATACCTAGCAAAACTGCGCACGTATATAGTTAGTATAAAGAAGTAGAGAGTAATAGAAGCTGTACTAAAGGAAGTCTTACTAGGTAGTTTAGTATTAAGATAATATTAGTAGTTACTAGCAGCAGTGTTGTATCTAGATTAGAGTTAGAGCTTAGTAGGGTGTTAGCTTTAACAAAGACCTTCTAATAGTGCCTCTAGCTAGCCTTATCCTAGAAAGCGTAGAAGTAGAAGTAGATAGTATTGTTAGTTATATTAAGAGAAGGCGTAGTTAATATTAAAGAAAGTAGGTAGTAGTAGAGAAGCAGAGTAACGCAGAGGAAGAGCTATAAAGTAAAGGCACTTTTACTTTACCTTTAGCAGCGTAATTACCTATATATAGCTATAATATTACTACTACACAGCGCAAGTCCCTTAAACTTACTACTACTATTACTAAGACTAGTTCTATTAGCTGCAGCTTAGCTGCTAGCTGCTAGCACTTAGATATATAAAGAAGCAGGTTGCTACACTGTATAAACGTAAATCTGCTATATAACTATAACGTTGCTAAGTAAATATAAAGTTACTGCCTAAGGTCTTAACGCTGTGCTTACTGTTAATCTAACCTATTTTATAGTACAGAGTAAGTAACGCAGTATAATATAAAGGAAAAGCTAATTAGGTTTGCGCTAGTAGATCTGCCTTATAGCGTAAGGAGGTAAGTAACAAGGCGTTTACTGCTAGCCCTACTACGCCTGCTTATTGCTAGGCAGCTAGAGTAGTAAGTAAGCAGCTAGAGATGTATATAAGAGTGCTACTTAACTCTCTAAAGCTTATCTCTCCTCTTTATTACTAATATTACTAATATTATAAACATTACAAACATTACTACTAATATTACTACTACTACTATATCCCCTGCTACTGCGTCCTGTGTACGTATTAATTTATCTCTCTTTAGCTTTTACTTATATTATTAAGACTAGAAACAAACTAATATAAATAAGCAGGCCTAGTTTATAATACCTACTAAAGCTAAGCTACGCAACTAAGGTAGTAACAGCTTTACCTTCTATAAGTATAACAGTAATAGTCTCTATATAAAGAGTAATAGCTATAATATACGCAAGTTTAGCAATAACACTATTAGCATTAGCTATATCTTCTTCTACTCTAGCACACGCGCACCTCTTATTCTGCTCTTTGCTAAGCTTTAGGCCTTTATAACTGCTAACTCTACGTATCTTATCTTAGTTAACTATAACTACTACAACAACAACCCTTATAAGGATCTATATATTATACTAGCTAAGCTTAAGCTTAATAATAAGGATAATGTAGCGCGTAACACTAATAACTCTCTTGTTATCTACCTCTTTACTATTACAGCTAACACGCAGAGTAGCTGCGCGTTTAATCTAGCTACATATATAAAGAATAGTATCTAGTATAAGAGTATTAAGATCTATAACTAGAGCCTAGTTAACTTTAATGCTAAGTACAGGTTAGACACGCTCTAAGGCACCTTCTGTAAGATCTTTATAGACTTAAACTTAGTATAGGTTAGTAGTACCTAGCTCTGCAAAGTATAGATATAGTTTAGTACTAGTATACTAGACAGATAGCTCTTTAGGCTTAATTTATTCTGTTCTCTTCTAACTTACTATACCTAGCTTTAAACCTACTGCGCCTAGAGTGCGTATATAGTGTAATATTATAACATTAGGTTAATATATAGCGCTATTAGACTAGCGCAAATAAACTAACTTACGTCTAGGCCTAGACCTAACTTCTAGCTCCTAACACTGCTCTCTACTTTAACACTACTTTAACTACTTACTTACTACTACTCTTCTTCCTAGCACGCGTCTTACTCTACTTTTACTATTAACTATATTATTAGCTTTACCCTCTTATAATCTATTATAGGTGTTAGTACTAGAGGACGTAGCTTACGTGTTTAACAGTAGACCTTGCAGCTTTCCTACCTTATATAATAGCAACATTACTGCCTACTACCTATACTAGCTACTAAACAAGGATTATAAGAGGCTGTTTCTTTGCTAGCTTTAATTATTACAGCATAGCAGTAGGAGCTTATCTCCTTATAGCACTAGCTAGCTGCTTCTAGATAAGCTTAGTATATATAGGCCTGTTTTTGTTACGCACTTGCTTATAGCAGCTATTTAGCTTATCTAGCAATCTATTAGTAATAATACTCTGCCTGTTAGTATATAGCAACAGCTAGTCTTAGCTGTATAGGCCTGTGCTGCGTCTCCTCTCTACAGCTTTCTTACTATATCTCCTCTACTTTCTGCCTAGAAACTGCTAGGATTACTATTACTACTACTTAGTAAGCAAGCTGCTACTAGCGAAACTACACTGCTACCTGTACTCTTAAAGCAGTTACGTAGTAATATAGCTACTATGCCTACTAAAGTGCTGTTATTACTGCTGTAGCAGGCAGACCTAAGCTAAAACTTAGAGCTAGCAGTAATACTACAGCTAACTATGCTACTAATAGCTAACAGGCTTGCTATAATTACCTTTATTACTAACAACAATTATTATGCAGAGTAAGCTTATACATAGAAGCATAAGAGAGTATAGGTAAAACAGAGGCTAGGTGCAGAACTAGTAGTACTACTATAAGAGGCTCTATAGAAAGAGTATAGTGTATATAAGTCTATTAAGCTAGCTAACAAAGCGTATATATTATAGCTTCTTAAGCAGATAGTAGATAAAGATATTAACCTGTTTAACAGCGTAGCAGCCCCCTACGTTCTAGCTACAACTATAATAGAGAAGGCGTGCTCTGTTAGCAATTCTTCTTCTTAAGACTTAGCTGCTGCTTTTTTACGTAACTAGTAAGTATAGAGAACGCTATTTAAGCAGAATGTTATTAGCACTGCCTACTATATACCTAGCTTATTATCTGCTCTCTGCACTTATTCCTAGCCCTTACTAGTAGTAGAGTAACTGTGTTATACCTTAACTATAAACGCGCTAACAGCAGCCTAGACCCTATATAAGCGCTATAAGCAAGTGTTAGACGTTATATATATTAAGTACTACTAGGCTATAGCCTTTATTAGCGAGACATATACAGATAAGATAGAAGAGATTTGCAGAAAGAAGAACGCTAGACTAGTAGAAAGCTCTAAAAAAGGTTAAGGCAGTAAGAGTAAGGTTAGCTTAGAAGTAATTAATAACATGCTATTCTTTATCTCTATAGCGCCTAATGCAAAGCATAGGCAGTAATTTAAAAAGTATCTATACTAAGCTCTGTATTAGTATAAGGCAGCTAACTGCTTTAGGTAGAGTATGCTCTGCCTTATACTATATAATATTATTACTAACTTATAGGTAGAGAACAACATTCGCGTCCTCTATTAGTATATCTAGCTAGGTCTAGTAAGTAGAGTTAACCTAGTTGTGTATAAGGTAAGCTAAGCGCTAGAGGTATAGCTTAGTGCAGATAGCCTTTTAGGTAGCTCTATTAGTAAGAAGAAGATACTATATATTAAAGAGACTGCATTATAGGGTTTGTCTAGGCCTGCCTCTACTCTAGTTACTAAGATAGCAGACAGCAATAATAAAGGGTTAGGTAGTAATAAGGAAAGTAAGGAGGTAACAGCGCTAGTGCAGATACCTATGCGCTAGCGTACTCTGCTTAAGCTATTTAAACTACATAGTACTGCTACATAAGCGCTACTATAGAAGGCTTAAAGAATTATATAAGAGTAAAATAGCCTATTACTATAGATAATAGCTGTAACTAAAAAAAAAACCTCTAGTACTACTTCTTATAACAACCCTAACTCTATTTACTCTAACCCTTATACTTCTATATATTGTAGGTATAGCAAAAGAGGATCTATCTAAGCTAAAAAGTAGACTACGTGGGTTAGGGTTAGGGTTAGGGTTAGGGTTAGGGTTAGGGTTAGGGTTAGGGTTAGGGTTAGGGTTAGGGTTAGGGTTAGGGTTAGGGTTAGGGTTAGGGTTAGGGTTAGGGTTAGGGTTA